>CAXKVY010000108.1:2182500-2782500 GCA_964058915.1 Tetropium fuscum | reverse complement strand
ATTATTAATCTCCTGTGAACACAAATTAATGAAACAATTTGAAAGAGGACATCATGATCCTAATCAACATCGTCATGGAACTAAACATGAGATCAGCCAGATTTCTTGAAGAGGATTTCCAATACAGCTCACATCCTGACGTTCCTATTGAGTTGAGACAACAAATTTAATGTTTTTCATGTACTACTGTGCTCCAGTAACTGGTTACGGATACCGTAAAACGGGGCTACTTGAACACCGCGGGGTAACTTGAACACACAATAACCGTCATTTATTTTTTTCTTGTTACTTATTATTTTCGTGACCCTATGTGATTACATTTGTTAAGGTAGCCACACACATACAGTTTTTCCTCAAGGTTTGGCTGCTGGTAGACTGTACAGTCCACAAAATCCTATTCGAAAAACCATTGTGAATAACTGTACAGGCCTGTCTGAACAGGCCAATCTCGATGTGTGTGATAGTATCGTAAGCCCATTTAGCAGTTTTCCGATCAGCAGCGTGCATGATTGTTTAAATACTACCTGTCAATTTGTAGAAGACTTCATTAAAATATATTAAAGTGAGCCTTGCATTTGGCAAACAAAGTGTAAGGAATACCACGACAGAAATAAGAAAGATGCCGGATACGCAAAATTGACAGAAAAACTGAAAGAGATTGACCCGAATGCTACAAAAGATGCTGCCTTTAAAAAAATTAATAACCTAAGAAGCGCCTACAGAAAAGAAAATAAAAAAGTATGCTTGCCGGATAACTGTATCTTTTTTCTTAATCAGAGGAGTGACCAATGATAATAAATGTAAATAGCTTTGCTCGTGCATTCTCAAATAGTTGTGCCAATCCTTCGGAAAACCCTTCAGCTCGGAAAGGAGATTTATATGGGAGTATTTGCTTCTCTTCATTAGCCATTCCTTCGCCCAGACACTTCTCTTAATATTCTTTTTTTCGCGAGTTTTAGCACACTTTGTCACCATAAGCCAACCAATTACCGCCAAAGCATCATCGTCCGTAGATGCCATTGCTATACGAGTCACGTACTGACATAAAAACCTTTAGGAATACCAGCCCGTGTGTGGGCACCGTTCGGATTAAGGAAATCCTCAAGACCTAGACTGCGCAGTTTTGCCTTGAAAGAAAACTGTATGTGTGTGGTCGCCTTTACAGGTGTAAACTAATGTGAAAAATAGTAAGGACATATCAGAGAACATCGTGGTCAAAACCCTATGCCAACGTTACCAAGGAAAATATGGAAAAAGCTGTAGACGTGATTAGGGGGGGGGGATGTCTCAAACGGTGGCTGTGATAAATTTCAACTTGCCTCGGATATCACTTCTACCGAGGGTTGGTGGAAACCCTAAGCCCGTTGGGCATTCGACCTTCCTTAGTCAGGCTGAAGAAGAAACAATTGAAAAGACTATTGGTGTGGTTACGAAGTGGGGATTTCTTCTGAATCGCGTAGATGTACGAGACGTTATTAAAAAATATCATGACAAGCAAGGTAAAGAACACCCCAAGTCAAGATTATCTTGACTCGTTTATAATAGAAACAATCTTTCCATCAGAACTGCATCCAACATAAAACGGCCCAGGTCTTCGGTAAATCGTGATGACATTTTGAAATTTTTCAATAACGCTAAAGTTGCGTTATTAAAAAAATTCAAAATGTCATCATGATTTACCGAAGACCTGGACCGTTTTATGTTGGATACAGTTCTGATGCAGCTCTTCAAGACGTCAAAAGCACAAACTTTTATAACTATGATGAAACAAATGTTACCGATGATCATGGAGCCAAAAAAGCTATAGTTCCTAGGAATACCAAAAGGATAGAGAGTACAAGAACACTCTAGGGCGTCAATTAGCATTATGGTTAGTGAAAACGCAAATGGAGATCTGCTGCCTCCAATGGTTGTGTATAAAGCACTGAATATATATGAAAATTGGACTCAAGGTGGTCCAGATGGTACAAAATATGCCCGTAGTGCCAGTGGGTGGTTCGACATGAACATTTTTGAAACGTGGTTTTTTAGCATTTGAGGTATTATCACACGTCGAAGCCACTCGCGAGGCGGGACACAATCTAGCTAGCTAGGACACAATCTAGCTAGCCACTTCTCTCCAAAAGTAATCGAGGCATGCAGAGCCAGTAAATTGTATCTCTCCCCTTTTCCAAGAAATGCAACACATCTTATGCAACCGCTAGCTGTGTTCGCTCCTATGAAAAAGAAGTGGAGAGAAATTTTATACAAGTGGCGAGGAGAAAGCATGTACCCCGGGTGTATCCCCAAGGAGCAATTACCTGTATTGCTGGGGACATTATGGTCAGGAATTACTGACAGTGTCAGTCAAAATTTAGTGTCTGTATAGTGTCGGTGTTAAAGAGAATTTCCGATGGGCTAGACGACGCTGGCGAGGTTGTTGAAAGAAATATCGAGCTACTTTGAGAGAGTTATTGCAGGAACATAGAGGAAGTGGTGAAAAGCACTAACGCATCTGCTGTAAACATTGAAGAGACTCACCTGAACGTCGAAGAAGCAGAACCGAATGAAGAGGCAGGGTCAGAAACTGCTACGATGTCTGAGGTTTCTATATCAGTATCTACCTATCAAAATAAACCTTCAACATCTGCTGCTGAAAATATAATAAAACAAGACCTGTTCGTGAAACTCGCAAACCAAAACGTGTTGATTATACTCGTAAACATTTTTCGCAGTTTTTCATTAGTAAAAAGCTCTATTTCAAAGTTGTAATAATAAATAAATAAGTTAAAATAATAGTTGGTTGATATTTAGTTAAAACGATTGTCATTACTATATGTCGCTTGAATTGTAATGTAAATCTCCAAAAAAATATTTTATTCATGTAAATAAATATTGTTTTGATATTTTTTTTTGTATAACTGAAGCATCTACCTCGGCACTTGATCTCTCCCTATACTACCAGATCTAAAGTTCATATTGTCAAACCTAAGAAGATAAAATGGTTTATTTGTAAAAGAGAAGATACATCAAGGAGGAACATCTTGACCTCTCTAAAACACCTAACTTATAACACCATCAAATCCTATGCTGAAATTTTATGTGGTACAGAGCTTCTTGCTGTTTTGTATACTCAGGGTGATCTTATAGCTCAGGAAGGTAGGTACCATCGATTGTGCTTATCAAGATAATACTGCAAGAAGAAAAAGTAGCAATAATAATAAATAGTAATAAATAATAGTAATAAATAGTAGAAAGAAAAATAGTAGCAAAAAGAAACATGAGGTGCACGAAGAAATTGCATGCGAAGGATTAGCGTTCGCAGATCTTTTAGTCTACAAGTCTACATGGAAGGTGAACTAAAAAGGCTTCAGCCTTTTCAGTTGTTAATTTTATATGCGTCAGTTGCGAAAGCTCTATAAAACAAAGCTAACTCAGATGCTTAGACGAGAACTAGAGGAGAAGTTCATATGCAACATTTTCGTCAAAAAAATTTAACGCACACATCTTTTTGGAACGGAAGACCGCCCGCTACTTTTAATTCCACCGACAGCTGCTGCCTAAAACAATACACTCTTCAATCAGATCAAATCTGGGTTTGAGCTGATTTTTTGGAAATTCCACCAGAACCAAGTCAATAGGTGTAGAAAATTACTGAAATTTGATGGAAACCCATCTGGTCCAAATTGCCAGGAATCTGTCAAGGTTTTAGAGAGCCAGAAAAAACCGGTTGTTCAAGCGATTGTAATACCATGCGTTGTAATCCCATGATTTTTTTTGTTACATCAAGCGATATGATTCCAGTAGCGATGACAAGGAAACTATGATTTTATTTTGTATTTTCGTTAATAAAAGCATGGTTTTATAATTTCAGAATTGTATTTTATCATTATTCCTTTTGAATTAAATTTTTTGAGATCACCATTGGAATCAGCGAACTTAAAGTATACTGAAACGATACCCCACATGACATATTGCATTATTTAAAAAAATATTTGTAAACAAATTCCGCCGGAGTTTTGAAACAAATTCTATTATTCTCGCACTATGGCTATTTTTGCTGCATTTGCTAACCTTAGTCTTGGATATATTCTTCTTTTGTTTTTAAATATTTTACCCGAATTTTTCAACATGGCTGTAATTTTTGTTTATGCCCAGGGGTCAAAGTGGTGTGTGTCAAATTACTTCTAGAAATATACAAAGCACACATGCCAAAGGACCTGCTTTCTGCATTATTTATCAGATGTTTTTGCGTACCGCTTACACTACCGATATCCTGTGGTTTTACTGTTTACTGATAATTTCTATAATATTGATGATGCATTCCTCTTACAAGAGTAATAAATGCAAAGGATTTTTGAGGGTATTGATTCCATATAGTATCATGAAATTCCTGAAATTAATATTTATGATATAAATAAATCGTTACTGTATTTGAGAATAATATTAAAAAATTACGTACAAATAAATACACCGAAAATTATTTAGAAATGAAAATAAATTGATATTAATTTTCCTTGAAACTTCTACAACTATGTATATACAGATGAGTAACAAAAAGTCCGAAGTATCGAAGTCCACTATTGCTCGGCAGTATTTGGATTGGATGCCGCATATCCAAATCGTTGGACAGGAGGACCAGAACCCCAGACTCGAATCCTCTCGATTTATTTCTCTCAAGAGAAACAATTGGTTTATAAGACTTCAATTCAAAATGTGGTGAAAACGCCCCTTGTCGCATAATTTAACAGACACCAGGATGTTTTAACACGTTGCATGGTCGCCATTTCCAATCGTTTTTGTAAATGTATTTGTTTCCAGAAAGACTGAACAGTACGTATTTTGACGCGCGTTTCGATGGAACCATCATGGGGGGGTAATTAAAACTGTACTTGAAGTGTACTAGTCAACCTAATTATTATGATTTATTTAATAATGAGCAAGAATGGCCGTTTGACTAGACAAAACTAGAGGTTAGTTAGGGAAATGAAAAGGTTCACAAAATCGTGAAACGAAAAATATGCCTTAGTTTATTTCGAAATTGCATATAAAATTGGCGATGTATATAATAATTTTGGAGGCATTTTTTAACAAATTCATTAAAATTCGCCCAGTAGAAGCTGTGAAATCAGTCGAAATAAGACAGCTTGTGTTTCAAACATCTATATATAGATTTTACTATGTAATTAATCATATTTTTTCACTTAGTATCCGTTTTACTTAAGCTCCACTTAACAGAAATCTCATAGTATGGTGCTACGAAAGCACAGACGCCCTTTGTTTACAATCAACCACTATACCTGATCCAGAGGTCAAACGTCAAGTCAATTGAACGGTAGAGTAAACTATAATAAAGACATTGTTCTCGAAATAAAGATATGGCCTCGCCATTATCAGCCATTCCAAAGAAAGCCAAGCCTTTAATAACGTCGACTGAACATGTGGTAAAGAAACGGGGAATTTTAAATATCAGATTGATGCAGCTTTGTCATGTTCATTATTTATAAGATGCATGTAATGCCAGGGCGATAAAAGCAATTGCAATAACATACATTTATATAAATGGCGAATGATAATATCCACTCACCACTATGACATACTCTCTAAATTTGATGATAATATCAATTGAGACGATTGAACTTCCTGGCAAAAAGTTTTACAAATATCATCGTGGTTTTCTTATTTTGGTCAAATCCTGGAAGGTGGAAATTTTATAGCATCAGGTTCCGGAATTTGAAAAGATAACCCATATGTAATACATCATTTATTTACATATTTTAGAAAGAAATTGATTTCCTCAATATTTGTTTTTGATCTTTCTTTTCCACATATATCCCACATTCCAAGATATGCTTAGATGTATTTACATTATTTTGCATATTTACATTATTTTCTCTTATATCGGCTATTTTACTACATGTAGGCAAGTCATCCATACTGGTTGAACCCTAAAATGACCAAACTCAATCAATATCGATCAAATAATTAAAATAAACTTAAATAACTAATTTATATTAAAATAAGTGAGGTTAGTTTTTCAATACTTCCTTCATTTACAGCAAATTTAACAAGCCTTAATTCCCTAGAATTCATAATGATATCCTGTATATCAGGTATGGGCAACTTTTGGTTAGCTGATGGGTAATTTCGATGTTATTATATCTTATTACAGGTTTTTGAGGTTTTGTAGTTTTTCTAGGGCCTCTTGCATTTTTTCTTTATGGGATACATTTTTCCTTATCAATAAATTTGCAGGATCAAACTCATCATCACTTTCTTTTTCATCTACAATTTCCACACTTGATGCACTAGTGGAAGTAGACATAATTTTTAATTAAATTGTAGATTGAATTAATTAAATTGTACAATTGAATTCAAGGTACATTGTTGCCATACGTTCAGGGTTGTCTATAAGCGGAAATTATACTATTATGAAACAATTGTGTACGATATAAATTAATGATGCAATGCAATGATAAATACCGAAAATCCAGGGATTAAATAAAAGACAATCCCGGGATTTCGAGATCGAAAAAATGGCCGGCATCCCGGATTGAATGCCCTAACTATTTGGATTCGAGGATTAGCCTTTTCAAATAAATTAGCAGTTAGTGATTTATAGCATTCAAAGATTATCACTGATTATGTTCGTTGGTGTAGTTAGTTAGATTTTGCAAAAAAAGTCAGTTAGTGAGTAGCAGTAATATGACTAGTGACTAGCAGGAATATGACAATATGCTTGTAGAAAAAAATTTAGTAAAAAAAATTTAAAATCATGCTTTCGGCGCAGTGATTATTAGGTATATTATGCAGGCATTACCTGTGGTTTATGTAACCCCACAAGATGCCAACAGTATCCAAAGGATACAAAATTCTTGATCACATTTGTTTCTGATTTATTACGAGTTTCTCACACAGACAAATTAACTGACGTAATATGACGGACCGCAGGTATTTTCATTCTGTTTGCTTGTATTATAAAATCATAAATTGTAAGTCACACATATAACTGCTCAGGAAAATTAAATACCGTACAGACATACCTACATGTGGGCAATACAAAGGGAAACAATAAATTATAAATGCCTCGGCATAAGACGCATTTCAAACATGATTTACATATAATATATCTAAGACTGCAGAAAGCTAAGCGGTGGAATTTCTCACATGTATCCTCATGTTATCAGCTACTTAATTCGCATTCTAACATGGTCAGTATTATACAGGGCATTTCAAACTCGAAGGCCTATTAGACCTATCTGGAGAATAATTTTTGAAGTGGAAACTTCTTTAGGCACGCTCGGCACTTTTATTGTTGTGTAACAACTTCAAAAAATTATCTTTTAAAGTAAAAATAAAACAAGACAGGTGTACAATGTAGGTATGAAAATATAAACAAATATAAACACTAATAGGCTGCAAAATAAATTATTTATTCACCGTCACTATCACTACTGTCACTATCACTGCTTTCTTCAGAATCTTCATTTAGATTTATTACAAACAGTTTACAGTCTTGATTAGCGTTTGTTGCTCTTCCAAGGTCGATGTTTTTATCTTCAATGTTTTCTTTATCTTTTGCATCAAATTTGGGAAGCTTCGAATTCCTTGTTTTAGTTGACTCCATACTAATTCAATTGGATTGAAGATGCAGAAATGCTGAGGTAATCTTAGAATATTGTGTGTCCATGAGCTTCAGCCATTTCATCTACAACATATTTTTTTTGAAAAATTATGTTTCTTGATGATATCCAAAAGTTAAATTCTAAATTGTGTGGCATTAAAAATTCTTGATTGTCTTTTTTCTTCGTGCTTGTATTCGGAATCTTCTGTAAAAGTCTTGAGTGGTAGGGGGCGTTATCTATGACTATAACGCTATTCTTTTCTACATTCGGTAGTACCCATCCATTATTAATACCACAATGTAGAATTAATAATCGTTTTCCTCTATTTGGAGGCATATCTACTTTACATCTGTCGGAGTCATCTGTCCAGCTTCTTCTGACTGTATCATGTGTGTCGTACCAAGTTTCGTCCAAGTCATAAATCGGTTGTTGTTCTTTTCTAAATTTGGTTATGCTTTCCAAATATCCCAAGCGCCACAAAACAATTCTACGACTTTCCATTATCGTCGCCCTTTTATTGATGATTTTATATGTAAATCCTATTTTTCTAAGCCATCACCATAACGTTTGTTTGCTAATTTGCAACCGACCGCTCGAAGTCAATTCCAATAGTAATGTAAGTGTAGTAATACAATTTGCTGTGCTTATGTGTTCCTTATTTTTCCTTATCCTTATAGTTCCTTAGTCCCTGTTTTTTAAGACATAATAAATAGCCTAATATATTAATAATTTTAATTAAATTGTAGAACTTCACATTATTTTAGATCATTCATAAAAATAAACGAGTACTTAATACATTTTTCGAGAAAGTCCTCACATTTTTTTCGACATAAAAATCCATAAATGATTTATGCTTTCATACTTAAAAACATTCATACTTTGTCCGAGACTTTATTTCAATATGTCTTGTCTCTCTTACTTCTGGGGAGTAAGTACGTCTAGGTCGCTACCACTGTCCATTGGTAATTACATTAAAATTCTACCGATATTTGCCACAAAATCGACAGGAACTGTTTTAATTTGCCAAACTTGAGGAGGCAACCAGCCTCCTCAACAATAATGACCGCCAGTAACTACGATTTCTATTGTGTTTCTATTGAATTTATCACGGCTCATGGAAATGAGTGATTACTTAATTATTTAAGCGATCGGCGAAAAAATTATATGTTTAAGGGTTCGGCCAGGCGGGCGAGCGATTTGTCGTGAACGAAAAATCGTCGGCAGAGCGAAAAACGACAGAGCGACAAAAAAGAAATTCAAACACGTAAACTGAAGCGGCCATACTGACACAAAACATGCGCGACATATCGCTTAGCGAGTAAGCGTGTCGTTGTGATTTCAACGTTGTTTGATATATGAGCGATATTTACTGTGATTTACTTATCTGTGCTCTGTCACCACGCCAATATGGCTTCGTATTTTAAAGAAATTTTGATTTTTTTTGAAATTTGTAGTATGTTTCACAATTTTTCTTTCAATTTTCTTCAGTAACACGTCAAACGTTTCTACAGACATCCTAAGGTACTGGAAAAACCTCTCCGATATTTTCGCAACTGTCTGTACAAATGATGAAACTCTCCATACTCCTGTATATATCTATTAACAGGATGTACACCATATTCTCTTTTTTTGCTTTGGGAAAAGTAACTGAGCAAAATATCGTCCTCCAAAAGCAGAGCAATTCAACGTTTCCGTGAGGCATTGTTTCAACTAAATGTTTAATCGCTTTGCGGTGAACAGAATGTCGCATGTTTCCCTCTACATTGTCGTCTACGATTTTTCGCTCACGACAAATCGCTCGCCAGCCTGACCGAACCCTAACACGGCAGCGAAGTAATACGTTGACTGCCTACCTGAATTCCTTGCCGAGCGATTAGAGAGACAATCAGTCGCAGCACATAATGTAAGTCCTACATTGCTACCTAGTAAAACAAATAACTATCGTTACAAAGAAATATTTATCGGATAAAAACAAACTTTTGTGGTTTTTAAACAAATCGTGATTCTCTTCGGTGTTGCTAGGAAAAACATCCAACAAATGCTGCATATTTTGTTTTTATATCAAATACCCGACCCTGCGAAGAGTATCACATAGGATGTTACACCCTGTGTTACATTGTGTAACATTTTATAATTTTACTATTAGTTATTTTACCTTTTGTAATTTTATGGAATGAAACTCTCCGGATGAAGCCAAGTTGGCATCATCCGGAGACGATTAAAACTAATCTTAAACTGCAAAATCTACCATATTTATACTAATTTCATGGTGACGTCACTAATGATATCACCGTGAAATTTACGCGTGACTAATCACGCTTCAACGATCGGTTGCTAAGCAACTCGTAAAGCGGGCTATACGGTATAGGTCTCTTGTCGCTATTCATACTACTTTTACATTTTACAATTTCTATGCTCTCGCTCTCAAATGCATCCAACTGTCTATTATTGGTCTCATTTCTAACTAATCTTAAATTACTAATATCTATTCTATGATTGTTGTCAAAAGCATGTTGTGCAACACTAGACTTATCTGTTCTTCCATATTTTAGATGAGCCATATGCTCTTTAAATCTGGTGTTAATTGATCGTCTCGTTTGTCCAACATATTTTCGATCACAATCATTACAACTAATTTCGTAAATCCCAGACCTTTCATTTGGGACAATTTTATCCTTTGGATTGTCTAAAAGTTGTTCTAATTTATTACTCGACGAATGAATCGCTGTTATACCCACGTTTTTGAAGACCTTACTCAAACCACGAGTAAACCGGGGTTCGTACGGGATGGATACATATTTTGGAGTCTCTATATCCTTTTGAAAGGTCGTAGAATTACGAAGTGTGTCCTTAAATTTACGCTTCCTAATTAGTTTTTCGACTATATCTCTAGGATAACCATTACTCACACCTATATCTTTAATTAATACTTTTTCTTTTTCAAACCTCTCATTACTGAGAGGGAAACTTAGTAAACGATGGACAAGAAAATTAAAACTTGCCATTTTATGTTGATAGCAGTGGTGAGAGTCTCTCACCACTATTTTTAATTATTAAATAATAATTAAAAAGTGGTATTCTCACTATTTTTAATTACTAATACATCTAAAAATGTTTTCCATTATTTCCTAGTTCATATGTAAACTTTACAGAAGTAAAACGACTATTTAATTTGGAAATGAAGTTTTCTACATCCGCAATCTTAGTGTCAAACACGGCAAAAATATCATCCACATACCTAAGCCAAATGTAGATGGATGTACACTGTAGATGGATGTAGATGGATGTAAGACTGTAGATGGATGGACACTAATAATACCAAATTATATAAGAATTTCGTATGAAAAGGAGAAAATGTGGTTTTCTAAGTGAAAGCTGCCGGTGATTGGAATGTTAAACGTATGATAAACGCTTAGACCATATGGTTCATAATCATAAGAAACCTTGAGATTTTTACGCAAAACTCATTCCATCACGTAGCAGTTGAACTGGAATGTGCTAGATATAGTATAAATATAAATAGGTTGATTGGTAATCGGGACGCAAAAGTAGTAAATGTGTAAAAAATACTAAGATATCCTCACCGTATCTCTATTTATGTGTATTTGCGACAATTTGTGTCAACATGTTTAACTGAATGTGCGTTAAGATATAGAAAACATGAATGTCCTCTTCGCTTTAAGTAGATAATGTAAAATGTAATCAAAAAGTATCTTAGCTACGCCAATAGACAGGATACAATGTTAGATAGCAGGATATGACAGAAAAAAAACACTTTAATATTAAATCCGTTAATACAAGTTCCATTATTTTATAATAATAATAATCAAAGGCTATTATTTTAAATTTAACACCGTACATATGATTATACATATATTTTTAGATTCTGCATTAGAATCTGACAGTGTACCCACGGGGTGGATAAGGGGCATATATCCCCCCCCCCCAGGAGGTCCAAAGTGATAATAAAAAAAATAGCCAAAGCAGATGACATTTTCAGCGAATGGTAAATTTCAGCGAACTTGTAAATGTCGGCTAATACAAATTAAACACAGTTAATTCTTAATTAATAGCCAAATTTGTATAAGTAGGGTGGCATATTTGTTACCGCGCGAGTACGTTCAAAGTAGCCCAATTAGCGAAAAAGAGCTGTAGAGAGAAAACGCATAAAAACCTACCTGAAAAATTCTACTTCTCAAAACAGGCTTAATGGACTAGCAATGATGACTATTCATAGAGAGTTAGTTACCTATTTCCGAAAATTAAATTATCAATGAACTGGCAAAAAGACCTAGGCGACTAGATTTTGTTATCTAAAATAATTTTCGAATTTTCAATAAAATTTTGTGTCTTAATTTTTTCTTAATTCTTATCCCCCAAGGCCAATGTCTGGGTACGCCACTGGAATCTGAGTACCTAACTTTCATTAAGAATGTCTCATATTCCTTTTTTTTGGATAACGAGGCTCAAACTCCTTATTTGGTGGACGCCAAACGAAACATTTTCCGTCGAAACAAGATTTATTAATCTTTGTTTCAGATGCCCATAATACGTGCTTCCATTCTTGGACAATCCAAGTAAGCTGGCGAAAAGCCAGGTTCAAGTGGCCATATCTCGGGCAATTTTCATTAAAAAAAATTGTCTCGCCCATTTTAAATTTGAAAGGAAATTTAATCTACTTTTTTTATCCGAAGCAATGCTTATACCTATCTAAGCCCAATAAAAGATACAGGCGAAAAAGCAAAAAAAATCAAAAAATTGAAATTTTCGCTTTTTTTCAAGTTGTTTCAGCTGTTTCGGCATGAAAAATTTGATTCTCTACAAAAGGTTTCATAAGAGATATCGAAATTTTGCTTTGTTTACGAGATATATTGAAAAAACGATTCCGATTTAAATTTTGCGCGTTACGTACTCGAAATAAATTAGTAATATGATCTGTTTGCACGTAGCGCGACGGAGACCTGCTAATCGTCGCTATAGGCAAGCCCGTAGATGACAAACAGGCCTGTATTAATTCGCGATATACGTTCGAGGTACACGCGGCGACGATTGTGTGATTTTGATTTTTAATTAAAACAGACAACTACTTAAACCGACTTGAAGAGGATTTCACTGCAGGCCTGTTTCGTACATTATTTTGTATATTATTATGCTCACGGGCATGCCCATCGGTAACCTTTTCGTATTGCTGCGATGTGTCCGGCGAGGTTTGAGGTGATGTAACGTCCACGATTCGCGTCATTCCGCCCCTAATAATTGGTGATTGGTGTTATAGTCACATGATTAATGATTCAGATTTCACTGTTTTCAGTTTAGATCACAGTTGTAGGTATTGTGCCGATACAAGATACAATACCCGGTAGAGTATGTGGATTTAGTTTTTCACTCGATTTTTCGGCTCTTCGTCTTGTCGGTCGTGATAGACGTGATTTGATTAGGTACCTTACATATTTAAATATTTCTTATCCTAATCGTATTTTGTTATTTTTTGCGTTGTAAACAATGGAGATATCATGTGAAACTGTGCGAGTGGTGGTACAGTGCCGTTCAATTGAAAGTAAATGATTTTTTTAATTAATGTGAAACAGGCTTTCAGGTAATCAAAACTTGATTGTCAATTTTATTTGTCAGTTTACTAATAATTATTCTATATTTTGAAGTTTTCCTTATAATAATAATAATTATTATTATTATGCCGCGCTTAACTGAACCGCAAAAAATGATAGCTGTGATGTTACTGCAGAACGGATGGTCAATGCAAGCAGTTGCAGATACTTTCAATCTGAGTAATGGTTGCATATACAAAATTAAGCAAAAATGGAATGCAGAAGGAACTGTTGAGTACGTCCATAGAGGGGCCGTCAGAAATTCAGTACTATGGAGGAAGACGAACTCGTCCTTGACCACCTCCGACAGAATCCTTTTGATACAGCAGTGCCTGCCTGCTTCTCAACCAATTTGTCGGTGTGCCACAGGACTTTTGGGACAACACAATTTTTTCAGACGAAAAAGTTTTTCAATCCTGCTATGATGGCTCTGTGCGTGTATACCGCCCAAGAAATTGCCGATATGAAGAGCGCTATATAAATCCTACAGCTCGTAGTGGTCGCTTCTCTATCAACGTGTGGGCATGAATTGCCAAGGAGCAGGTGTTACAGGAGAATCAGAGAGCGTCTTACTGGTCAAAGCATGTTACCTTCCGTTTCCATTTTATATCCCGAGAACTTCACTTTCCAGCAGGAAAATATTTTTATTTCCTCTTTCCTTTTTCCATATTTCAATTAAATTTAGATTTCAGGATAATTCCTCTATTCACAAATCACGCGTTGTTACTGAATGGCTGAATACAAACCATATTAACACTCTGTCTTGGCCATCTAAGTCGCCGGATTTAAATCCGATAGAAAATGTATGGGCACAAAGGGAAAAAGACATGCAGGTATAGCAGAAATTTCCGACCAGCGAACGTACAAGAACTGTGGTTGGCGATTGAAAATGCCTGAGAAAATATTGGCGAGGATTACACCAGGACACTAATATTGTCTATGAGAAATAGGCTTCAAAAAGTTATAAACGCGAATGGTGCTTGGATCAAATATTAATTCATAGTAATTCTCTTAAGTTCTCAGTTAGTTTGTTAATTTAATGGATTTTTTTACAAGAGACGTCCTTACCATATAGATTTTCCTTAATAAATACTGTATATAAAATGCTGTCACCCTGTAACTGACAGATACTTCAAGCTAAAATAATTTTGAATGTGATCTGTCTACAAAAGCCTGCTTCACAATGGGAAAATTTCCGTTCACTTCCGAGTCGTTCACTTTCAATTGAACGGCACTGTACGTTCCGCTATACCTACGAGCTGTTCTTTTTTTCAAACACACATGAAAAAGTTTATTGTTTTAAAATTCCAAAAGTAAATTGACAAACTAGAGTTAAATAAAAAAATCAAAATACGGCAAGGAAAATTAAAATTCGTTGAATCATTGGCCGTAAATTTGACAAACGAAATATTGGTTTATAAAAAATATTTAACAATCTAGCAAAATATATTTAGTTTATTCCAATTTATTTATACCATTAGTAATTCGTGAATAAATATTATTATTTCAAAAAGGTATCAAATTCTAAAAATCACTCTCATGAAACCCTGTAAATTTGTGTAAATGGATTTTTCATTGAAATTTCTGAAGTGCCAGGAAAACGCGGACCTTGAAAATTTCAAAAATTTTCGGTTAAAGCTTCGCGGACCAAACTTAATATCAAGATTAAATTTGCTGCCCTACCTGATGCTTTAGTCACGAGCCGCCACTGCGAGCAATTTTACTGGACTAAGTATTCGGGAGATATAATTATATCAAGTGTACATAATATTATCTAGATATGTCATCGCCTCATATTTCTGGTTAAACAGCTATGTTTTAGTAGCATTTTGGACGTTCGTATATTTCACAGGAGTTTACATTAAGAAACTCTTGAACACTCCTCCTTAATGGAGATAGAGGCGGTTCGAGTACTTGGATAGGTAGCCCAGCATTGCTGTTTCATGGTTGAAGGCATATTTTAATTGTTTCTATCTAATAGCAATCCAATCTACTTAACGCATTTTTAATTGCAGGACCATAAACTCGACCTACATGTAAAAAGTAGCTGATGCGGATCAGCTTATGGTTTTTATACAAATTGTCGCCTTTTCCTCAATAACCATAACCTGATAGTTGAACACCTTATCTACAGTATCCCGCTATATCGATACACACACCTGCGACTGTAAGTTGATATATAAGAATAAATTATGCGTTTATTTGTTTATCTTAGCTAACCGTAGTGTTTAGCCTTCATATTATTCATCTAATTGTAAGAATAATTTGCATTACATTATTCTCGTCATTATTGCTGATAATATTAACAATTAAAATGGTAAATAGAAGCCATTACAGCAAATAACGTTATTATGATTTAATTGGATACGCGATTCTAGATACTGACATATATTAAACTTTATATTTACCTTTTGTAATACATACTTAAGACATTTCCATTTACCGTATAACAAATTATTTTATAGCATGTGTATGTATGTAGGCATCGATATAATCAATCAATATAATTATGTATAATAAATCAATGATACTATCTGAATTGGTTTGGTATACATATTTATATGTAGAGCTGGCAGTAGTAGGTCAGCTTCAGTGATACTTCTAGTATACTCTTGGTCAGTGAAGGAAACCTAACTAAATTGATACCTTAGGAAATTTAGGAACCCTCAACCATTTTTATTTTTATTTAACCCATCATTCTCACAGATTTTTGGTTATATCATATATATATATATACAGGGTGTTCCTAAATTGATGCGAAATATTTTAAGAGGCGATTTTTCAGCAAAAATTAAGATGGGTCTTTCATATAAATTGTTTTCCAAAACCCCTTCCCCTCCAAGTTATAGCCCTCTAAAATAGGGGAAAAATTGTTTTATTTATTTTCTCCACTATGGGAATTTACAAGAATGAAATTAGGCGAACAGCTTGTACTAATAAAATGGCAGTTCGTGAAAATTTTTGGCTTTTGGTGGTTGGTTTTTTAACCCCTTGTAACAATATCTCAGGGTTACAAAAGTTGTCACAAACTGACATTTTATTGGTCCAAGTTGTCTACCAAATTTCATTCTTCTAAATTCTTTCATAGTGGAGAAAATAAATAAAAACTATTTTTCCCCAATTTAGAGGAAGAGAAGGGGAAGAGGTTTTGGAAAAAAAAATAATTGAGAGATTCACCTTAATTTTTTCTGAAAAATCACCTGTTAAAATCTAAGTTTTTATGTTCTTTGCTATTCACATTTATTTTGTGAAAAGAAGTCTTGGGTTTGTAGCAATTCATTACATAGAGATATAAGCAAATAGATTAATAATAAGGAAGACACACTTACCAGTTGAATATCTGGACATATATACGAAAATAAATCACTTAGAAGTTGCACAAGTTCTTTCACCTTCATTGAGGATCCTCAGAGTGATGTACGATTTGTTTCATTGATCATTTATATTTGAATTTAAAATATTAATACTTCAACACTTTCAGTGACATTTGATGACATTAGTTTCTGACGGAACTGACATTCATTGAAAACAGAAACCTATTCTACCATTTATATTTGTTCTATTTGAACATATTATATATAAATAGGCATTAGGCATGCAGTTATCCAGAAGATGGATAACTGTATGCCTAAAATCATATTCAAATATATTTGATAACCGGTTATTATATATCACTATTTCTGATAAATTTGAGTTCAACCACCACCAACTTATATATTATATTATGCCACCCAATATATCGTTGAAAACTAAAACGATCAACCCCAAACACACATTATCGGTACCGGCTTTTATGGCTTCCGTTACTGCTCGGAAAATATTGAACAGTCGCATATCTAGCCACATATAGTGTACCTCAGGGATCCTTCATTGAACTCTTACTTTTTATTATATTTATTAATGATATTGGCGACTAGTTAAATTGGGTTACTCATTAAGGACAGCTCAGGTACTCAGGTACTTAAATGAAATATCGAGCAGTTACTTAACGTGATTACGATTAAAGTTGTTAAATTACTATAACAAAAGGCGCAGAGAGAAGAAATACTCAAAAAAATACCTATGGGAATTAGCAGGAATAAATTCCAACTTTAATTTTTACTCATCTTATTTGTGGGTGTATGCAGGTATGTGTACCTAGGGCCTGTGTATATGCATTTCCCCTGGGTTAACTAATTGAGAGGTAGAGACCTACATGTTTTTCCAGACTAAGTCAAATTATTTTCTATATAGTTAAACAGATTGGAACACAAAATTTATGTTCTGTATGAGAGGCTCCTTACTTTTGATTTATAGCGTAAAGCGTAGGTTTCATAACATTAAAAGTGAAATTGTGGTCAAAGGATGTAATAAAATATTATATGCGTTCACGAGATATATGGGCATAAGTTCAGCCCTGTTCAGTTAATTTATTTATCAATGTTACAATATAACATTTCAAAACATACATATTCTACAAAATTTTGTAAACAGATTCACTAACATTATAGAAGATAAGGTGAAAAATTATTGTAACACACACGTAGAGTCCATTATTGGTCCTATATTTTATATATTTACCTAAGATTGATTAGTTTCAAATAATCATTAAGTTCTTGTAGGCAAATTATGAAAAACTAGTTTAAATTTACATAAAATCTGAGGATATTTTACACGATTTGTAGATACACTTTTTACAGTGTGTAGTCATTAGACTACGTTACTAAGATAATCGTATATATTTATATCTGAATGGTAAAATTAATGACAACACAATCGTATATCTTTATATCTACATAGTAAAATTAGTTGGGGAATTGTAAAGGAGGGACGGTAAAATTAATTAGGCTATAAAAGCAAGCAACTAGCGTATTATATGAAGTATCCAGTTGATATTACAGCTTGCCTCCTGCTATCTTAGAAAAATGATATATAAGTTGCTATATAAAGCATCATTTAAATTAATGGGCAGGACTAGGTGGGTGTGTAAGCAGGTAGGAAGAAAACGACAGCTGCCAGTCGTCCTTAAACTTTGAATAAAGTGGAAAACAAATGGACCGCGTGGTACATGAGAACGTTATTATGATTATCATCATAAGCTTAGGAACGCTTCGCTCGTTTTTTATGAGTTAATACAGTTATTTCGTTCATGCAAATCGACCAACTGATGTAACGGAAAATAGCTAGCATAATTCTTGATATCAGTGAATTAGGAAAGAGCAATATTAGTTAGTTTTCATCGAAATACATGCATATCTCACAGGAAAAGGCGTAGACACTACTCGTATTTAAAAGATCCAGATATTTTGAAAGGCAAAGTATGCCACGGTTTCAATAAATTAAATGTTCAACAGATATTGACATATGGCCTAAGACTTCTATCACCCAAGTAAGGAGTATTGGCGAAACACACAAAAATATTGAGGTATTGAGCAATAAATCTCAAACAAATTGCTCGCATTGAGTTGATTGAAGGATACGAATCCTTCATTCAACGCTGCTCGTCTGAAACAATGGCAAATCAATGGTTTTTAAGAATTCTGAAAAATTGAAAATTGAAAAAGATTTGAAAATTCAAAAAAATATGAAAATGTGCCAATTTCTATAAATCGTTCTTTAACAGCTTTGCAGAAATAAAAATTGAAAATCGCCAATACACTTCTAAGTTAAAATTTTATGGGGTATTTAAATATCGTTATGAAATCGGGATATTCCACAATTTTGCACAAGGATTTCACATTTCACAATACCCTTGGAATGAGGATTTTGAAGTTTAAGACATACCGGGTCATAGAGAAAAGATTAGGTTTTCATATGCGGAAAACCGATTGAGAGTCCGTTTACAATTTTTAAAGTTATAAAATAGTATAGAAATGGACAATAATTTTGAATTAGGCGAACCTATTGACGAGCAGTTTCTTTTCTTGGGTGGTTCTCTGGATGAAATCCTGGAATATCGACTAATCTCAATAACCCCTCTAATAAGGACAAAGTGCTTACTTTAAATATCATGGTGACGTCACGCTCTGGGGGCTTAACCCAGATGGAGGCTAATATACTCTCTAAGCGAATTCAACAAGCTTGTTCTAGGTCGGTCGAAGCGGCGATGCCAGAATGTGTTCCAGTGCGACGCTTCTCTGCCTATATGTTCTACTGTATTTAGAATGTAAACAAAATAAAGTTGCTTCCTCATTAGTCAATTATCAAATCAAATTGGCCGCAAAAAGTCATTAAGAAGCAAGCAACTAACAACTCTCGTGTCAATTGCAATTTGAACAACCCTTTTAACGATGTATTGTTTTGGGTTTTAGTATAGGACGCCGCCACGCGCCAGTAAGAACAACAATACCTCTAGAGGGGTTATTGATATTGCTCGCGCGCTTGCCTACTTCCTAATCGTTTCTTGATCTTTTTTAACGGTTTATTTGTTGCGGTATTATATCATAATGCCCCAAAAGTGTTGGGTTCCCGGTTGTACAGGAAATTACGAAACCAGTAGAAAAGTTCGGGTGTTTCGTTTTCCCAGAGATGAAGAGTATCGCAGAAAATGGCTCCCTGCAATTCCACGTCAAAGTTTTGTGCCGAGTGACAACAAAATTTCCCAACAGTATACAAAAACTGGTGAGATCGTTTCAGTTATTTTAGTTTCACCCTGGTTAAAAGAAACTAGCGTACCAAGTAAATTACCGACTGTCCCAAATACTTTTAAAAAAAATATCGTATCGAAAAAGCAAAGACGAAAAACTTACAGAATTACATGAAATACATTTTCAGACATACATACAGACATGTCAAAGCTTAACCATGTTGTGAACTTTATGTCCAATGTACTTTAAAACTTAAAAATAGAGGACGAAAATGTTTCACAAGGAATTGAATTTATTTCTGATCAAATTAAATTGCGAACATTATCAAAAGAACGTTATAGATATTCCACTACCACTATGGTTTTTTGTTCAATTTTATATACAATTAGTCCTCATGCATATAGATATTTACGAAATCGTGGACCTATAATTTTGCCCCATCCCGAAACAATCAAAGGAGTCTGTAATGGTTTTCTAACTGATCCTCATATTGATGAGAAGAAAACTTTTTTAACATATGCACAAAAAATCTTTAAATATTTAAAAGACCAAGATAAATATGTTAGTTTACTAATGGATGAAATTCACATTGATCTATATTTAGATTATAAAGGTGGTAATGTTGTAAGAGCTGCAATAAATAATAACGATTCGTTAGCGATGTATATCTGCGTATACATTTATGATTACTAGCATTTGTTCAAATTTTAAAGAAGTTGTTCATATTGCTCCTGTGTCCAAAATTAATCACGAATTACTTTTCAGTTTTTTTAAAACAATTAACCATCTAGACTCTAACAATTAGACACATGTAATCTTGACTGTATTTCGAAACAGTTAACCAGAAATTATTCTTTCCCTGTGTTTTTCATAGACTCCGATAGATTTATGCGGTAATATCTTTGTTTAGTTTGATCTTTTTATTGATCTCCAAAACTACATTAAAACGATTTCAGACATACCTACCTAAATAACTACATAAAGCCCGTAATAACATAAGTATCTCGTAGGCCTCCGGATGGTGACGTCACGAGGCAGCACTTTGTCCTTGTATTAGAGGTGTTGTTGCTAATCTTTACAAATAAATAAAAGTGAAGTGTCTGTTTGTATTGTCAAAAGAACAGCTTTTTCTAAATACATATGAAAGTATATACAGCACTTATAACAAAATTTTTATTTTTTTTTGTCTGTCTGTCTGTCTGTTATAAGCTGATGTTATAAGGAGTAACTTAGGCTGCTTTTATTTCGGAAAAAGAATTAGGGTTCTGCTCAAAAAATTCCTATTCAAATAGGGAAGTATACAACTTATATAGTATACAATAGGGAACTATACAACTTGGGGATGGAAAAATTCAGAGGATGTGTTATTGCCCATTGCTACTTCACAAGACGCAGCTCCCCGAGAATTACTCAAACTTATTTCGTGTAAATGTGCTAACGGTTGTAATGAAGCTTGTAGCTGATGCAAAGCAGGTTTGTATTGTTCAGTAATGTGTTGGTTTTGCCAGGGCAACTCTTGTTCCAATACTTTGGAAGTGGTCAAATTAGACGAAAAAGACAGGAGGATCCCTATCGGTATAGAAATGGATCAATCAGAATATAAATAAATGGACTAATCAGAATATTCTGCACATTATGAACCAGATCTGGCATATGAGACAGATGTTGACGACATGATATTGAGGGTTATATTGAACAACCCTTCCCATCAAAAAAACTCTGATGATCCTTCGGCATTAAAAGAAACATAAGTTGGTGGCATTGTGGATTAGGCCTATTGGGGAGACCACTTAAAAAACGCGCCGGGTTCTTTACCTCAAGGTGGCGTGGAAACTTGTACAAGTTTAGTGTCATGATTTCTTTACCAAATAAAAATGCATATCACCAAAAAGCAATTGAAAATGTTTAAGATTGCCTACAATAAGAAAATGGTTAAGTGTATATACTTATATAATTATTATGGTTTCGAGAGTTTGACGCCCAATAACTACAATAGAGGTAGTCGCACAAAAAAAACTGCAGAACATTTTTTATAGAGCATCTACTCTTCTTTAATTTTGGTAACTGCATATTTTGCTATAAAATTGATACTAATCGAGATATTTGCTAATATTAAGAAACAAAGAAATATTTTTATATTCTATTTTTTCAGCATAGCGGCTAAACCCGGGCCTGTACGATGTAGGTATCCTGTTGGTGGAAGCAAAAGAGATTAAAATTTATTCTAGCTCCTGATTTGCTCCCCCTATTAATGCACTTGCCGACTGGCCTACTAATAAATAATTAATTATTAACATAAATCTCCCGAGTATTTTTACTTGCTTCAAGTAATAATCTTGAGTAATAATAAAATAAACTAAAGTGGTAGTGCGCGTATATCTGAACTAGCAATATTGAAACCAGATCCAAGCTATATGCTGTACATATTTGCAGATATTTTGGATCACGGGCAATATATGTATTAACACATCACGCATCATCATCACTTTAAATTCCAGGGCATTTAATGGAAACCCATATTACCCGGCCATATAATGAAATTTTTTTATGACGATGTTAATGTGTTCATTAGCAATGACGTAAGGTTAATTTAATTTGGTCGAGTGTACATTAAATGAAGATTGACATGTATAATTATGATATTTAAATTATTATAATAAGGGGTAATTAAGTAATTTAAACTCATTATTTATATACACAAATATACAGGGTGTTTGATAAGGCGATTACGACTTGAAAGGAAGTGGAGGGGTAATTTGCTCAGAGATGGCAGATAAAGCAAACACATACGAAAAGTGTTACTGCCATTTTATATTGCCAAGTGCTTTTTAAGAAAAATCCCAATTTTTCATCCATACCATTAAGCTTTACCAGTCGTTAAGAAAAGTCGATTGACTATCAATAGGCGGTAAGTTTTTATTTAACCAAAAATTAAATATTCCCGTTCTTTTAACAAAAACGACGAATAATTCGAAAAGTCGTATAACGGAAAAGTCGTAAAAGGTCGTATAAAAAGCATTGGATTATTGCCTTGTCCTAAGTAAAAACCGAGGCAGGGTCGGGGTTGGTTTTTCCGAGGATAGTAAGTATAGTAGCAACCGTATTGTCCGCAGAGTTTCACTGTTACGTCCAGACTCTTGTAATAGTTTTTAATAAACAATGTTTCGACCGTGGGAGAATAATTCTACTATTTCGAGGCAATTGGAGAAGAATTATTGTTAAAATGTGGATCCTGATATCGAAAATGGACCTGCTATGAATTTGGTGGAACCCCAGGTTGAATCCGACGATTCAGATATAGGCGACGATTTAGAAGAAGGAACCTCACCAAAAAATAAATGTTTCTACATTTATTTTTGGAATACCAAGCAAAACAAATTTGTCTAAATGTGTATAACAAGTTAAAACAAGATCCTGTGCACATAGCAGATAGCAAATCTACAGTGCTGAGAAAAATGTCAAAGCTAACAGCTTCCTTACAGTAATTTATGTTAGCGTGTAAAGAAAGGAAACAAAATAAAAGAGATCTATGCAGATCTATAAAGAGATGCAGAAATATCCAGAGATTTAGACTTGGCCACAAGCCAACTTTTAGGAAATTTAATTTACGAAAAATATAAAAACAATGAAAATTGTCAACGTTTTTCCATACTCAAAGCAAATGTTCTATTAGGCACGGTAATATTGCGAAATTAACTTTATCATGGTTTTCCAAGTTTCGACATCTGCTAAATCTGCCGACTTTCAACAAATTCATTTGAATGTAATGTTATGCCGCTGGCAAAATCTCTGTCACCCGTTAGATGCTTTGAAGTTCTCATTTTTTTTTAATTTCCAGCTGCTTCCAGGGCCTTTCCTTTAATTAAAGGTCTAGATATGGGTAGGTTTTTATTTCTGGCCTTGTACACTACTAATTGTACACAACTTCGTCTATTTCAAGTCCTTCTTCTAACTTGAGAAATTTTCGTTTTTGTTCTAAATTGGTTCCTTCTGCGAAAAGTTTTCCTCAACTCTTGTTTTTAATGGTATCATTTTCTATGTATGTTTGTCATTTTCTATGTACGTTTAAAGAATGCCAAGTGGTCTCCTTGCAGGTCAGCATCGCCTTACGAAACACCCTATATATTTGGTATACCGTGGCAAGTTTGTTATACCATGACAAGTTTGGGTCTTTGTAGATATGTCTCTCGGTGCGCTTTAAGTTAATGTGAACGTGGTCACTAGAAACCATTAAACCCAAAGGAAATAAAGTGTTCTCTGGCATGCATAAACCTTACGTATACGTATACAAATTTTAAATTCATTTGATGTACAACACCTAACGTTAAATTAGTAAATTAACGCAATCCGTTGAACCCAATCAGAAAGTTCAAGCTGGATATTCACGTATCCCAGCACAGGCACAGGTGTGGCGCCCATTACGAGTGGAATGCATGATTAATAAATCAATTTGTAAATCATTTACAGCCCTAGGATAATACAATCAAATATCTGTCCCATCCTGTTTACGGAAACAGCTTTATGTCGGTGCCTGTCCATAAAACTTAGGAACATCTTGCATAAAGTATCATTATTTATAGAGTTGCTTTCTCCATTTAGGAATTTAAAAATATAATATGTAAACTTTATGCAATTACAATAGAGAACTTTCTATTTTCCAAGAGTTTGTTTAAAAATCTATTAACACATTTTTAATGCAAGCCGAAACCTCGTAACAATAAATAAAATGGGATTACTTGGTCATCTAACGCAATGCTTTTTAATTTTATTTTCATAAAGCTTTTGACAGTCTTGCTCATGGAGTCTTGTTAACTAAATTATGGTTAAATTATTATTTTGGTTTTCGAAATCGGGTAATGGATTTTCTTTGATCGAACTTGCGTGCTAGACAGGGCCGGACGCAGGGGTATGGGGGCCCCGGTGCAAACATGAAATCGGAGGCCCTTTCAATTAATAAATATATATTGATAATTTTATTTTTGCATTTGAAAAACAACTTTCTTGGAGGCACAATCATTAATGTTTTCTCCGAAGACCATTTCTCGAAGTAAATCACTCTCTAGACTTAGCAATGGCAAATGTACAAGACGTTTTTGTGCCATAGTCGTACGCAGCCTATTTTTAATAATTTTCATTTTAGAAAATGAACGTTCTCCGCTGCAATTAGATTCCATTATTTGGATATATATTGAATTTCTCATTAATTTCTAAAAAATGGGAAAAATATTATATACATGTTTTCAACTATGTCGGGTGTACCTCAGGGCGGGGTATTGGGGTCTTTGCGCTATTCATATTATTACGTAACAACGACAACGTAAACGGCCTATTTTGTCCATCTCTTCTGTATGCTGACGATATGAAATTACACTATATAATTAACAACCTGATGATTGATTATTGTCAATAATCACAGAATCCAAAATAAGCTTAAAAAGTGGTGAGACAAAAACAAATTACACCTGAATAATTTCATTATGTATGTCCACTTCTTCGATTCCAACTACGATAAATAATTTTGCGTCATATTCCTTAAGCTGTATTTCTCTTAACACAATGATTCTAAATTCTGTAGGTGAAATTGAATGTGTAATATATGCAGATTATAATGGAAATGCAGTGATTAAGTATCATAATAAAATGTCAGGTATTTCGTAAAGTTGTACAACACGTGTGTGTATCAAACCATGCCGTAGGCTGGGTAAAGAAATACTCATATGGGCGGGTATTCAATCAACAACAGCACTGAATGCCATTCAAGGCGTGCATAAAATATAATTATTACATCATTATCCAGTATGTCGCTTAAAATCTAGAAACCCGACGCCATAACACGTCCCATCCGATAAATATGTCATACTTAAGTTTTACATCAGTATAGAAATCTCTTTTAGATATACAATTCCTACTATTGCTATTGATTATGTCATATAGAAAGGAACTAACAGCCAGTTCCATAAATATGAACAAAAGCGCCCTATTATAGAAGTGAACTTTTAGAAAAAGTAGACTTTTAAGTAGAGGAACATGTTTTTATCAATCAACGCGAAATTTATAAAAAAAAAATGTCCTCACAAAATAAAAAATATAAAAAATTGACCACTAATGTGCCAAAAAATGTTCCTCGCAAGGTCGTTAACATTGTGGATCACTCGTCACACTCTTTTGATAAAGAAGAACTTGACCTTCTAAACAAGGGTTTAAACTTTGCTGTAGCCCCTTCTGATGAGATCTTGGATGATGTCGTGGCAGGGATTGAAAGTTCAATTCAATATCTGCCTGATTCATCCAAGGGTCTCGTCAGAGTGGCTTGCAGGATTCAAATATCTAAAAATATAATTAATAACGTAGACAATAGAAAGTCATGCTCAAAGAATCATAGAAAGATTATCAAAAGATTGCGCGAGAAAGACTGTTTTTATTTAAAAGCAGATAAAGGTAATAAGGTTGTTATTTTAGATAAAGAGGACTATTATGAACGGGTAAACAACCTAATTAGTAATAGTCCTTATAAAGAACTTACTAGAAACCCTTTACCAAGAATCCCCACTGAAATAAAAAATGTCCTCAAATCATGTAACAACCTTATTACTCCACCTGTTAAGAACAGATTACATGTATCTAACCCTACCGTACCTAGATTGTATTGTCTACCAAAAATTTATAAGCCAGGGAAGTCGGTGCGTCCAATAGTATCGTCTATTGGATCTCCGACTTACCACTTATCAAAATGATTGACTAAGGAATTTGAAAGTTTGCCCATTGCACAGCCTAGTTTTTCAGTTAAAAATTCGAATGATTCCATCGATAAGGTCAAGAATATTCAATTGCAAGAGGGTGAAATTTTGATTTCCTTTGATGTTTGTTCATAATTTCCAAGTGTACCAATTCCACAGACTTTGGACTATCTTGAGGAATTAAACACTAGACAGGAATTAAACTATAGAAAGGAAGTAATAGAAGAATATATAAACCTTACAAAACTTTGTATGAAACAGAATTGCTTTCGTTTCAATGACAAGTTCTATGAACAACATGAAGGAACCGCAATGGGTAACTGTTTTTCGCCTTTCATTGCTGATGTCTTCATGAGTCGATTTGAAACTGAAACAAGAAAAGAATTCGAGTATTTTCCTAGGATTTGGCTGAGATATCTGGATGACATTTTTGCCGTGTTTGACACTAATATTGCGGATGTAGAAAACTTCATTTCCAAATTAAATAGTCGTTTGAAAAAGAAAAAGTATTAATTAAAGATATAGCTGTGAGTAGTGGTTATTCTAGAGATATAGTTGAAAAACAAATTTGGAAGCGTAAATTTAAGAACACACTTCGTAATTCTATGACCTTTCAAAAGTAATTTCCCTAGAATTATTGAATAAAATGAGTTATTATTATTTCATAACCTAACACTTAAGTGAGTTAGATAATGAGCTTCATTATCTAACTTAAATTAATTTCATAAGAGGTTTTTATCCAAGCAGTCATAGATAAATAAAATTATTAATATATTGTTGGTCAAGCTATCAGCCTCCACAACACTCTTGCATGGAAATATATATAGGTACCTAATTAAAACCTCCGTTTAGATATGTACCAAGAGAGGGTGCGACCACAGGACATAATATTCGTTTTTTGTATGCATGGTACCTAATTATGAATGTCATAGGAAGTCAGCGTACGAGATATAAATAATAATCTGTTTCTACGAACGTGAAGGAATACAGAACAAGGTGGGGTCTATATATTTTATATACTCTATTAGCAGGAAGTAAGCAATGGTATACGCAAACGGTCGTGACTGAAACTTCCTGGACGGCTTCTCAAAATCAGTCGATCACATTTCAATAATTACTAACATTTGTTCACACATCTCTGTGAATGTTCACGATTTTAATTATAACATTTTTTCCATCTGGATGTATTAGTGGCTTAACTCTATTAACTCTGCGAACTTATTTATAATATTTATTTATTATATTTATATACTAAAATAACATGATTATGTATTTAATAGAGTTGTTAGTTAAAATATACCAAAAACTTTCGTAATTTAGCGTGAGTTTCATTATTTATTTCGTTAATTCAGTATCTCAAGAGAGCTTCAAGCAAGCTATAGCCATTACAGTGGTTTCCAAACGACCAAAGAAGTCGATGACGATTAGAAAAAAATAACTAAGTTAGATAGATATGCCCTCTGCATGAGTTTCTTTGTGTGCCTTTAAGTCTGAGATCTGGGTCAAAAATTATCCCGAGGCTCTTAGCCTCATCTACTATGGGCATTATTACGCTATTCAAATTAACGTTTAAATTAATGTTTACAATATTAATCTCCTTTTTACTACCAAACAACATTAGATCATATTTATTGGGATTCAACTTCAAGGTCGTGCTCGGTTGACAATTTTATAATATTATTAAGTACATAATTCATAAGGTCACAAGTCTTTGCTGTATCATCAACAAGAAAGTGTGAGTAAAGCACCGTATCATCTACATAGCCCCCACTTTGCAGTCAGAAGCAGAAATCAAAATATCAGCGGTGTAAATTATAAATAATAGTGGCCAAGATGATCCAAGATTGATCCTGACCCAAGATTGATCCCTGTGGTACTCCTGACTTTATATTAAAATTTGAGGAATGTGTATTATTTATAACAATTTTCTGAGAACGATCACTTAAAAATAATCTCTACAGCAGAATGTTCAAGGCCATAATATTTAATTTTGGCACAAATTAATCCATGATTTGTAGTTTCAAAGGTCATAGAGAAATACAGTAACACCAGAACACTAACCAAGCCTTTGTCAAACGCACCAAAAGCTATTTGGTAACAACAGTTAAAGCTGTTGCTGTACGAAAGCGCTTCCTACGTACATTTTGTGAATCAGGAAACATTTTATTTAGAATAAAGTAGTCATAAATTTCAAAATTCAAAAATTTTTCATACACTAGGAATTGCTGGCAAAATACTTTCTACTCAGGTCTGAAAAATCCAAAGGGTTATTATTTTTAGGTATAGGCTTAGCAATTGCAGTTTTCCATATCTTGACCATTTAATTGGTCAATGGAAATTTCACAATTGTGTATCCTTCCGTCCAACATCCTACCACCATCAGTTAAGATATTGTCTTCAGCATTGTTGATAAAATTAAGCCTCTTAAAGGTAGAACACTAGTAGCTGATAATTTAATACATATTATAATTTTTGAAGTGAATATTTCTTTGGCCGCATGAGAGTGATTTTTCAAGGTCCCGTCACGACACGGTTTATAAAATTTTTGTGAAAATTTTTTGAGATAAAGCATATGACAAATATGAAGGAGAGAGAGAAACAGAGGTAGCGACTGCAGCTGTGACTTGGGCAACGATCCCCCACAAGTGTTCTAAAGCGGAAAGCAATTTTGATATAGTTGCCCAACGAACCTCACAAGTGTTCTAAAGCGGATAGCAATTTTGATATAGGTTATAAACAATCGTGACAGAATCGGAATTAAGCAAAATACAATATTACTTATGCATAGCCTCCTGAATATATTTGGATTGGGCTTTCGAATCTGATCCAAATGGATGATGATCTTACCTGTTCACCACGGATAGGATAAATAAAAAAGTTGAACTAAAGTCTGCCAAAAATATTAAGTCAGGTTTTGCAGCTTACGGGATTATACCTCCTGATCATGAAAGGGTCCTCAAGAAATTGGGTCCCTACACTGGGTTGGATTATACACCAACCCAGTGTAGGGGATGCTTGGAAGATGAGGAGACAGCAGGGCATGTTCTGATGAATTGCCCCGCTTTCCTGCATACACGTATGCAATACCTGGGACAACTGATGCTGATGCCCAGGGACTTTAGAGAGCTATGTCCCAGCCGCCTCGTTGGCTTTATTAAGGCTGGTATAGCTCTCGAAAGGCGGGACGTGACGGGCCCATACTGAGGCCTATATGTCAAAGGGCAGTGCCCCCGCCAATCTCAAATCTCAATCTCAATCTCACACCAACCCAGAAAAATGGACGAACTCATTTATCGACTTTTTTAAAGAAAACAGTGTCTTCTGCCAAAAGCAAAAAGGCCAGAGGTAAAAGGCCGAACATCGTCCCCGGAAAAAGCGTCACATTTTGTGATAATAGAGTAGAACACTCAAAATCTGATGAAGAACTATGGGAGGAAGAAAATAGCAGCGATGACTATAACCAAAATAACGAACAAAGCCATGATAGATGTGATATTGGACAATATAATGAGACTGAACCTTTACCAATAATTAATAATAAGACTGAATTTGAGTGCAACCAATTCAACCTTGTTCAATTTCAATCTACAAGGGAAATTTAAATTTTATGGGAAATATTGAATTGGTTGAGGGAATCTCAATCGGAGTAAATTATTTCGTAAGAAAAACAATCTGAAAAGATGGGAATTTATTTTGTATATCCAGATGTTCATGATAAAGCTCTGGTATTAAAATAAGTCCTATGCTTATTAAAAAAAACCCACAAATTTAAGAAGAAACCGTTTCGGCGAGAAACTTGACTATACTGGAATAGGTTATAAAGTTTTTTAGTTTTAAATAAGTTTTTGAAGAATGTAAAATATTTTTTTGTTATATTTCTATAAGAAATTTGAATTTTGTTACTGACCCATAGTTTTGATAAAGGTTTAATACACATAAGAGACCTCTACAAATTTATTTTAGAGTAAAACTGAAAGATTTCATTTTAAAAAACAATTTTTATGTCCAACTCGGACAATAGACCGTTCCGTAGCTGGATTCCATTGATTTAAAGCTATGTCCAACTTATGGACAAATTTTGTTTATACCACACAATAAAATATACCTTGGTCTACCTACATGATTTTTTTCAGAATTTTTGACGTATCAGATCCAGAAACAGAGTAAAATAATCGAAAAATTCATCACCCCCGTTGACGGTATATCATATTATATTTAGCATATTATAAGTGAATTTGGCCGCGTGAGAGTGATTTTTCAAGGTCGCGTCACGACACAGTTTATAAAATTTTCGTCTCGCAAGCGATAAAGCATATGACAGATATGAGAGAGAAACAGAGACAGCGAATGAAATAGGGTATTGTTCCTAACGCATTAATGTCCCACCGATATTCATCTGTGGTATCGCAGCGATCTACATATTATTATCTCCTAATCAAAAACTCGACGATATCATGAATTCCATACATTGTTCGTTGCTTATGTGCACTCATGGCGGTGCTGCTCTCCTTGGCAGTGGTGATGATGAAATACCACTCATTCTCGGTGATGACTTTAATGTTAATTTTGCGGAGGATGCGTCCATGCCAGTGCTTCACTTTCTTCGCGAGAAATTCGGTTTAGATATGAATAACGACCGGAATATTGCCACGACTGAATCAGGAACAACGATTGATGCTATATTCTCGAGAAATCCACACAATTTTGAATCACGAACATATGTTTCACACTTCAGTTATCATAAAGCCATAATATGTCTCTCTCTCTCTCTCTCTCTCTTCACTTCTATCACGTGTACTCTGTGCTGCACGCGTATTTTTTTTGTTATGTGACGACATGCGCTATGGCGACAAAACTATGACTGTCGAGCACGACTATATCCATGATACAAATAACAGAGATATGATATTGCGCATGTGGGAGGAGCTAATAGGCCAAGTTTCCTACGTCACACGGAGCAAATTTCTGCATTATTTGGGTTTGTTTACACAGTGTGTTATCGAGATTTCGAGATTTGTGTGTTATTTTTGCGGTTTTAAATGATTTTTGCTTTGAAAAAATGAGGTATGCAGTGGCAGAATGTAACACGGACAATGGATTGAAAAGTTTTACACGTGATTTGATGTTTTTTCGTTTTCCAACAGACGAAAATATTCAAAAGACGTGGGTAATAGCTTGTTAACGTGCGGATAAAATAAACGTTAAAACGGCCCGAGTGTGTTCTAAACATTTTGATGAAAATAGCTATGAACGTAATCTAAAATTTGAACTCTTGGATTATTCTGCTCGAAATTGTCGACTTTTAAAACACATTTAATTATAATATTCGCTTCTTCCAAAATATCAAATGTAGTATTTCGAGTAAATCATCACTTGAATCACTATATTTTCATCACTTGAAACTTGAAATCACTTGAAGCACCCTGTATACTTTTCAATAGTTCGATATTACTCATCATTCCGAATAAAACGGTAAAATAACTTTTAATTTCCATTTCCAATAATGGAGACAACATTCTGAATACAACGGAATATTTTTTCGCCTCGTATATTTTTTAAAACATATAGGTTAATTTTGACAGCAGAATTACAAGAAAAAATTAAAAGGATTATTTTTTTGAAAAATTCAAATATGTTGAGAATTAACAAAATAAGATGGGGGGGTCAGTCTTACGTGCACCACCCTGTATATTATAATGTAATAGACGATACCGTTGATCTTCAATCAACGACGATACCTAAATGTAATAGTCATGATCATTCTGAATATAATAATATGTTTTTTGTTTTCAAAATTCCGCCATTCCCATTCTATTTCATTATTTTAAATATCATTGAAAATCCTCTTATGCATCTAATATAAATATATTTATATTTAAAGTTACTTATTTCTCCTAAAGCATTGTAAAATTATAATTACGAAAATAGTATCAGGTGAAATACGATAAATAAACATAATATTCTATAGTAATACTGCCTTAAATTTAAATTTTAAGCTCCGCGTGACGTCATGCGCGAACTGAACGCATTTGGAACGGCGATCTATCATATCTTTGTTAGTTGTATCGTGACTATATCGAGAAGCCACAGTTCAAACTTCAAACTGGCTAGTATTTCCTGAACATGCAAAACAGATTCGGTTTTCCACTAGTGGGTTACACTGTATATGCATACAGACAGCAGGTGCCTATTATTGCCTCATATAGTATGAGATATTTATTCTTCTGATCGATCGCAAACAATATGTAAATTTTCGAATTCTATTCTTGTCATGATACGGTATGACTATTAATATTACTGGTATATTATATGCATGTGACAAGTGGACATGCCATATGCATTCATTATGGAAGATATATGAATATTCATTTAGAAATCCACGTAAGAACGGATATATTGTTCACGTACCTAGTTATTTTAATATATAATATATACATACACTTATAATTCTGCTCATTTACAAGGCGACTAAACATGTTAGAAGCACAAAGTATGCATATAAGAGATTGGCCATACAAAATACAATATTATACCTTCATTGAATGTTATTTAGTGATATCGATATTAATAGTATATATGGTAATACAAGTATAGCAAACAAGATATCCAATATCGATTTTTTTTTGGAATTGCTCCATAGGACTTGGTATACAAATTTTTTCTCCGTTTCGATTATTTGTAGGGGTTTAGTTTACACCCCGTATATTTCTTTCTTGGGCTCGATAGAAACATAATATTCAGACCATTTATTACCAATGAAATTTCTAAAAACGTCCTGAAAACTGTATTTTGATAATCCAACATCTGCTTCTGCTTATCAACATTTATGTCGTGTATACTATCAAGTTTAAGTGTGGCTAGGTTATCAACTGGACCCACGAGATTGGGGTTGGAAATTAATAAATTATACTTTGGAGCGAGCCAATTCAAACTTTATTCCCACCTGCTCCAGAAAAACTTCTTAACACCATTTCTTGCAAGTTCGAAAAGGGTTATAGTACAAACAGTGGCTGTAAATGTCGGAATATTTCGTTCGCCAGTATGTACCAATTGTTAACGCAAATCTTGCTCCAATATTGAATCAAGTATAACAGATGAGGATTCTTATGATATCAATGAGGAGACAACTAATGAATCTTCTTGTTAGACTAATATACAGATTACAGATATTCAGCAAGAAGAGGAAAGCTCATTCATCATTACGAAACGTTCTAGGAGGAACCTTCTAAGTTATACTGATAACAGATAGATTATACAGTTTTGCAAACTTGATTAGTAATCTGGGATGTTTTTGTGGTGGAAGATATTATTCACAATACAGTTGAAATGAGAGAAAATCTTAAACCGAGAATAATGGAGAAGGCTTATTTCAAATACAAGATCTTGATGGAAAAACGTAGCTATACAATGACTTCATATCATGTTGAAAAGCATTATATAAACCTAATATTTAATACATTAGATTGTACATGTCGAGGATATGCGACGAGTGTAATATCTAAATTATATCAAGTCACGTTATATAGGTGTGGTGTGGAACAAAATGTAACCGCAGGGTAACATCCTCTCTACGCTATGCACATATCTAGCATAAATACATGCGTCATAGTATGTCATCGTATATCATATGTGTCGGTCTATTCCCCAGATAAATAATGCACGCAGCAAGGCTAGTCGGATGTTTTGTTTAGGTTTTATTACAACTAAAGGCAGCGAAGACCAGTGTGATAGGACAAAACGCTGGTCAAAGTAAATAGCAGTAGCGGCTCGTGCCTTAATACACTGGAGGTGCGCAAGAAAAAAATATTGAAGGGCTGAGCCCTTTTCTCCCAGAAAATTTGTTATGAAAAAACCTACTCACTAACTATTTACCAAATGTTCCTTTAATTTTTTTACAGCGACGTTTCTTACCGAGTTCCCCTCTTTATTGAATTAATAACTGGGAAATTTTGTTGATGTATCAATTTTTTCCCGAATTTAAAAAAAATATAATATGCACTCAAAAAAATTTACGATAATTCAATCACTAGTGAGATTTTAAGTGAATAAAGGTACTATACCATGGTCATTGGTCAAATTTGTACTAAATCATGCTAATGGCTGAATAACTGCTGATATCACCACATTACAATGCCCTACTCAAAGCCCAGATATGAATCCCATCCCCCCCCCCTGGGGCGGTTCCTAGTAAAAATTTTAATCTGTTCTGCAATTTTTCAAAAAAAACCTATTTTTTATAAATTAAGTCTTAACAGACGAGACGTCAAGAAATTAAATCTTGACGTTCGTGACAGACTTCAAGCATCATACTCTGTAACAGATCGTTATATATTTCTTTGGAGGTGGAATGTCACAAAGTATCACTGAAAATGATGAAGTATTAATATTTTATATTCAAGTATAAATGATCAATAAAACAAATCATACATCTCTCTGAAGATCCCCAATTAAGGTGAAGAAGCTGAAAATTAGATTTTTTTTCGAATCTTCGAAATAACAATTAATACATAAGATCCAACAACTGATTTTAGTTTTAACTAAGCAAGAAATTTCTGTATCACTCCCTCTTTAAATGCTTCAGAATTCTATTGTATATGTAATTCAATATTTTCTAGCATATAACTAGGAAAAGAAATACTTTTCCTAGTTTTATTAGATTCTACGAGATTTTATGCTTTTAAGTTTAAGTTTTTCTATGAATTTCAGTTCTGTCGAAACTAATATCACAAAATGTCACGCAAAATGATGAAATATTAATATTTTAAATTCAAATATAAATGATCAATGAAACAAATCGTACATCACTCTGAAGATCCTCAATGAGGGTGAAAGAACTTGATTTGTTTCCGGGCTTCATGTCCGTGATTGTGTCAGTGATCTCTGCGTGATTGTGTAACCCGGGCTTTATGTCCTTGATATATGTGACATAAGCGGCATTTCAGCTGTCAATAGAGAGTACGTTCTCGCGAAGGGCCTTCAGTGAAAGCATTCAAAAAATTATCGCTTATGCATTATTGGAAGAATGAGATAATATACCACAGCAGAGGATAACCGATTTAATTTCCAGTATGCCACGCAGATTAGAATCTCTTAAAATTGCTAGAGGTGGCAATATAAGAATGATCTAAGATGTGTTCCGTGTTCTTAGTTTTGTTGTGTGTAGAATTCAAATTTTTAATAAATGCAATACGCAAAACTATATATGATTCCCGGAAATATTACAGAATGATTACAAAAAAAGTAAAAAATAAGGCAACCTAGGCAGTGCCTATTGAAAAGCTGAAGTATTAAAGAGATAATATAGCAAGTACCTTAAACTATCGCATTGAAACTTATAAAACAGTGCTTGAATCAACATTATGAATGGCCCTTCTGTTCGTAATACGATGCACCACTTATTCAAAAACGTGCCCAAGTGTAGAATATTTCAGAAGGAAAATACCGTCTTGGATACTTTTAAAGAGCTTATAATTAAAACGAATGTAATTCAATATACCACTTTTGGTCGTAGCTGTATATATAATTTATTCACAGCAAAACATATTGAGTATCAAATTTCAGTAACGTTTCACGCAAGCACGATATTTTGGATCCTCGAACGGTTATAGACCTACATTTACGAGATATTAAGTAGCTAATCTGTCTGTGTAAAATAGCATCGATCATAGATCAATCAATTGTGTACTTATCTGCTTCATCCTTAACATTCCCCAGAGCAAGAATGCTCGTAAACGGTTTCGTAGTAAGCCATGCAACAACTTCACGGACACAATGCTTTATGTACTGTATCTCAGTAATTGCACCTTTCGAAAGAGAAGCTTCTGAGATGACCAACGGCTGAGAGTCATTTCGCTGGACTCGAGTGATTTTAAACATCGATTTTGCTAGCATATGGTTATTCTCTTCGGTTGGGTGGGTCAGGAAAAGCATTCTAAATATAATTTCCCTCGGGCAAAATATCAAGGAAAAACGCCATATAGTCCAGTCACATTAGAGTTTCACCTCAGAATGAGAGATAATAGGCTGGAGACTTGTATAAACCTTTATTTTGGCGTTCTAAAAGTTGTCCTAAAAGTCTCATAAAATATCGCGTCCGCGTCTTAAGATATTCAAGGTCAACGGTCACAAAAATCTTTTTTTGCAAATATCTCGCTTCCTATGGTTTTAATGCCATTTGCATTTAATATGAAAAATGTATAGAATAAAATTCTTTACAGCATATAAAGACTATTGTCCCAAACATTGTTTTATATACTCAACCGTTTATATAATACAAGGTCAAACGCAAGTCCCGGTAAATAATACTCCTTATAAAGTCTATAAATCATTAAAAAATATTTAATTATGTAGACTATTTCCCTCGTCTTAATTTCCACTAATCACAAATGCGCAATTTTGAATTACAATATGGAAACAGTTTACGGAATGCAAGGCAAAGAAATACGAGCTTTTGGAAACTACAAGTTTAAAGCAACTAAACCTAAAAAAAGAAAACGGTGAAAATTACAAAGAACTAGTTGTGAAGACAATGTGGAACACCGTTGCAAAAAAAATTCAAGAGATGTATTTTATGAAGTGGAAAATAATTATTGATCCATTTAAAGATATTTTCTTTAAGTCTAGTAGGGAAGCTCGTAATGCGAAACGAAGGAATTTGCAGATGTGCGCCAATAAAAGGAAATCGAGCTCTGCTTCATTAAAATTGAAAGAATATTACGCAATGGTTTTATTATGGGACGAAGACACTCCGGCGGGACTCCAGCGAAAATTTTACCATATCGCTTCAGTAAAACAAGCCTGGAGAGGTGGAGAAGCAGTCAATTGCAGAGTTCATTATTTTAAAGAGGAAGTAGGGAAGATGAGTAGAATATAATCCCCTCTTCAATAAAACGGCCCAGGGTGGAGAAAAAAAATGGCCGATAGTAAATGGCTGGTTCCCAACACGAAGAACCCTACCTTTTGTCCAGTCCGTCTTTTTAAAGTTGTAATGGTTAAACGTTCATCTAGAATAACAACTGATAGATTATTCTTAACAGTGAACCCATCATGGAACAAAGAGCAATCAAGTGGAAAGAACTAACTTTTCTAAATGGACCAAATGGACTTTTGTTGCCACCAGCACTCATGTTTCTTGTTAAAATATTACCTAGCAACGTGTATCATCATTAAATCATACAGTACTCACCAGTAATCAACAGTAAATTATTAAGTAGAAAAAGAATAGAATAAATACATTTTAATTACATCATTATTTAGAATAAACTTTTTCATATATTTATTGCAGTTGAAGTTCATATGTGTTGAGTTTCTTCAAAAACTTTTATAATTAAAAGGACTTGAGTCTTAATTTTCTTCTTTATCATCATCATCATCATGTTCCGGTCGCTTGAAAATTTCCAATTCAATATCATCATTTTCGTTGTCAACGATATTTGTTTCTATATCTTCAAGAATTTCAGGGTCAGATGTACTATCTTCATAGAGATCGCTTTGATACGGTGAAGCATTACGAGATCGCTTTGATACGGTGAAGCACATTATACTGGCCAGAAGATAAAGAACATTGCAACCCCGATTTCCTGCATCTGCAGCGTGAACCACAACCATCCTTGCAGTTGCAAAATATTGTGTTCAGTAATTCATCTGGAGCTGGTGGTAATATTGTCGTTATCGGTTCCAGTTCATTTCGCGACACCCAACCCCATTCTAGGGGTTTTAAATCATTTCCTAATCAAGTTTGTATTTGCTCATCAACATATCAGCCGTGTATACTATACGGCTGATATGTTGATGAGCCGCTGCACTTGGTGGAAGGATCGATAACTAACACAAGATTCGTACTCGATTGTCATATAATGTTTGTACAGGGCAATTTTCTTGTTGAAACACTTGAGCTAGTTGTACAGAATTGGGAAGTTTCTCTAATCTTCTAATGAAAGTTTTTTCCCCTTTTTTAAACAGCGCAGAAGTCGTGTCGCAGCCAACAAATGCATGCAAAATAATGTGTTTTTTAGAACTAGGATATTTATCAAAACTTTTGCAGGAGTATATTTGAGTTTTAACATTTCCTTTGACAACTTTTTTTAAGAAAATTTCTTGTTGGTGTGATTGAGTACGTCCAATTAAAATGACGAGCAAATCTATATCTTCTCCTATTATGACGGCAGCCATTTGACGTTTTGATTCAATAGCTCTTTCGTAGATAAGAACATCTGCATTATCTCTGGCCTGCTTTGTAGTGAATTAACAGTTTCTAATTTCTCAATAACGGTATCAATAAGTTTTTTTATTACATCGATATGACAAAAATTTCTCTGTGTCATGGTACGATCATTGTTTCGTCGAAATAAACTTAATATCATTTTGAAAGAGCAGCACACACACACATATTGCGTGATTGCTAATTTGCTTAGAACTCTATTTTCTCAAATACTTTGTCCGTGTAATTTGTTGTGATCTATAACGTGTTCTTAACTATCCGTTTTTATAGTTTTTGATGTCTATGTTGGTTAGGATGTTTTGGAGGATATTGCGGGTTCTATTCTAGTTGTTATTATGTTAGTTAACAAAAAATTAAGCGCGCTGTTTAAGCGTTGGTACATTTTCTTATCCTACGTTAGTTTTAGTTTTAATATGTGGCATCTTTTATATTAGTTATTTTATTATTATTACGGTTTTGTTGGCTGAAAGAGCAGCAGTTCTTTTTAGCTATTTTATGATTTATAGACTTTATGCGGCGTATTATTTACTGGGACTTACGGTTGACCATGCATAATGCTGTGAATAGGTAAGCTCGCTGTCCGCCCTCTATCTCAAAAACGGTTGAGTATATATATAAAAAAAAATTGGGACAAAAGTTGTAGAGAATTTTATTCTCGGTCGGTATTTTATTCTCGTCGGGTGTAAAATCTCTTAAAATGTCGCCTTTTTCAACTGTGCCAAATATCATGCTTGTACACTGGCGGCCATTTGAAAGTGCACGATTTTTTTGATATTGTAATGTGATCTTTTTACATTTCATTTTGACACTTATTTGAAACTTCAAACAAATGTCAGTAATTAACTCCGTAATTTACAAACCACTTTATTAGTTTTCAACTTTTAAAATGCCGCGGTTAACTGAACCTGAAAAAATGCGAGCTGTTACATTGCTTGAAAGTGATTGGTCATTACAGGCAGTTGCAGATGAGCTAAATGTGAGTAAGAGTTGTATATTCAAACTCAAACAAAAATGGAATGCAGTAGGAATCGTTCGTTACGTCCACGGCGGAGGGCGTGGTAAAATAAGCACTGTGGAGCAAGACTACCTCTTCCTAGACCATCTAAGAACGAATCCCTTTGAAACAGCAGTGATGGCCTGTTTCGAAACGGAGTTTCCTGGATCTGTGAGGTCTACAAGGCGGCGGGTGAAGGGTTCAGAGTTACGAAATTATGCGGCAGCAAAGAAGGTATTTTTGGAGCCAAGGCATAAAGAACAACGTCTTAATTTTGCGAACCAGTTTGTCGGTAGGCCCGACGACTTTTGGAATAATGTCATATTTTCCGACGAAAAGGTCTTTCAGTCATGTCATGATGGTTCCATCGGCGATGGTTCCATCGCGTATACCGACCTCATAATTCGAGGTATGTAGAGATAGACTTTATTATCATTATTACATTATTTATTAGGAACTAGCAGAATATTTATATAACTCTGTCATTAACTATTCCTCTTGACAATATAAAACTATTCACCTGTTTTATCACTCGCCATTTAAGGGCATCAGCTTGAAGAGTAAACGGAAGTGCTAGACATGAGGATGTGTGAACAAAAGAATAATAGGCAGAAATGGTTTTTATAGCCATATATTTCCTTCATCCATTATTTATATTTTTCTCTTAGTTATTTGATGTCCCACATATACATAAATTGTATGTAGCATGTCCAACGTCGCAGTATAGAATAATTTATTGACAGTATTTGTTTAGCGAACCCTAATGAGATTTCGATATTATCTCCCTTTAAATATATGTGTATAATATATGCGAGTAGAATACTATATTTTATGCCCGACTAATTTATATAGGTAACTATTAATATTCCAATTTGACCAGCAGAATTTTGGTTCAAGTACAGTTCATTCAATATGTATGTATAGTTAACTGACCCGATATAAGATACCGCGCAGTTGCCACATGTAATTCTCAATTTTCTCAGTATTCAATTAAAATATCAAATTCCACAATACTACAAGTTGTATATATTATTTATGAATGTTATTAAATAATAATTGTGCACACTATAATATATTATAGGCCAAGATGTTACGTTTTTACATTTTGTTTCGTCTACCTTAAATATGACAATTACGTAAACATCTATTTTTATAGTTAAAAGCGGCAACGCCGATCCACGACCTTTTCAATAACTAATATTCGAGCAGTATATCTCTTTTTAACTTATTGGAATCGTATCTCTCGGATCAGGATCGGATTCTCGGATCGAATAGGATCAGGTTCGCATATCTTACAGTGGCGTGTTCGCGGGAATTGCTAATATATTATTTATATACCTACCTATGTAGGTATACATCGCTACGAGAGTTGAAATAAAAGAGTATGGCGGTTAGCAAACATGTTTGTTCGTTTCGTATGAAACCTGAAAAACGTAGATTTCCACCAGACCTCGCTTTATTTACGAGATAGGATAGGCATGTTAAAAATATTTAAGGAAAATATTATTTGACGGCAAAAATGGATAGTGGGTGTTAGAGCAGAGCCGACTTTAACAAAAAAAAAGTTGATTTATGGGCTGCTCGAAGTAGGTACTGACGTGTACTGAGGCGTGTAGGTAGGTACCTATTACATCCTCCACTTAAGACATTTCTCAAATAATTTTATCCAAAAAATATTCCAGCGCTTGAGGCCGCTAGGTTATAAATGCTAAATGCAACGATATAAGTTAGGTTTTTTATTGGGATTTACAAAACTGAAAACGCTCTCTGGTTTATTACATAAGTAGGTACCTATTGTCCATTGACTTTATTTTTCTTCCTACATCCTAGATCACAAATTAATAATTTACATCAGTGGGCAAAATAAAAGTTCTATAGACTGTACCTACCTAGCCACAAAAGAAAAAGAAAGGAAAATTTTCAATGACTGTAAAATACCTCAAGGTCAGTTTCTAATTTTGATTGGCTGTAAAAAGTGTGTGTATTGGAAATCGCTTTCCGATGAGAAGCTGGTAGGTAGGTATGTATTGCATTTGTAATGATTTTTTAAAATGTGTTGAATTTAGTCTCGGTTTAGTTATGTAGGTACCTATTAACAAACAAGCTCTGATCTTTGTCAAAGCTTGTCTGTTAATAATCTTTGCCTTTGTTGAGTGTTAACGATTTGGTAGATTAGGTAGGTACCTACTTACACAATAAATATGATTGTATTTCAATCGCAAGTATATTTATTTTATTTTTCCGTTTTAAAGTTTATTTTTCTCGACTACTTAGCTGTTTTGTACATATTTATTTTTGTTACTTGTGGGAAATATGGCTACTGGCGAACCACCCACTAAAAAATGGTAACGCGCTGAAAGCAATACTTCATGAGTGGTGTGGTAACTTGCATTCAATATCAGCTGTGGTGTTGAAAATATACGAACTGTAGATATCGTATTAATTCTCAGTGGAACATTTTTTTTCAAACCTTTTAGCGCGTGCGATTAACTGCCGAATACTACCCAAATATTTTTTTACACTGTCAAATATTTTTTTACAATTTTACACTGTCAGTATACATTAAAGTATTAAAACAACTAGGTATATTTTAGTTACAGGATAATGTACACTAGTATTTAATCCATGAAGTGCGCTTTTGAAAGATGTAGATTTTGGAACAGAAAAACTTTTTATTTGATAATAATATATTGTTGTTGTTGATTGTCACTGATAAATAAGGTATGAGTTAAAAAATTTGATATTGTAAAAATTTAATCTGACTTGATTCCAGTCACCATCGGAAAAATCACTGCATCACTGTCTGTCGCATAGAGGAGTGCGCGCAAAGCTTCTCTCTCACTCTTCATGCTCGCGCTCAAAACTTAACGTCTAAAACTAGGCAACCATGGCGGTGACAAAAATTTTGCTAAGGCAACCTAATACTGTTAGGTAGGAAATAAAATAACATTTCATTTCACCAAAAAAAAATCGATTAAATAACTGATGCGGGTAAATTAATAACGCTTGCTCACCTGTTTGTACTTGGCAACTTCATAGTTGTCCTAAGGGGAAAGTATGCAGCCCATATTTTTCCTTGTGTCATATTCTCTTAGCTAATGTTGAAATTTTTTGGATAACAAATCGGGAAAATTTATCCAAAAAAATTGATTAGAAATTATATTATTTCACCACCTTAGGCACGCCATCAACACCATCGGCACGGGGTTTAGCTAGGCAACCCATGTGCCATTTATCATTGTATATTAAAATGTTTATTTTTGATAGCAACAGTTATAGTTTCAGGTTCACAGAGCCCCACGTTGCGAAACCATTTGTAATATGTTTATTATGTTATTATATATTATATAATTCAATGTAATTTGGTGGAGAAATTTTATTTTATTTGAATATGATTTTATAATATTAAATTTTGTAAAGATAATTTTTATTAATGATTTTATACGTTACTTTAGTATGAGATCAATTTTTATTTACCTTTACTATGTTTATACAGATTTATGTTTACCCTTTTGGCTAAAGCTCATTACCTTTACCTATTTCAATTACTTAGCTGCACCTTGCATAATACTGGAGCATTGAGATCTTGTCAGTAGTCGATTCTATAGCGAAACTTAGCAGAGACACTTGTATTGATATATAATAATAAAAATTAACCACCACAACCAACCACACCAGCACTGTCTTTATGTCTTCTTAATTCAAATTTATGACCCTCTATTAATCTAGTATAGGCATACCACAATACATGTCCAGATATAACTGGTTGTATATTTCTTTATTAAACAGAACACATAACCTATATGTGAAACAGGAAACAGATTATTTTAAAGAAAAATGGCTTCCTATATAAAACGTGTGAAATTTTGTGGAAAGTTCATGGAAATATCAATTGATTTTAGCTCTTATTTAGTGGAAAATAAGCTGGTAAGTACTTTGCTATTTCTATTCTGTTATAGAAATATTTTACTCTTAATTAACAATTTTTAATTTTGCTAGCTTCTAAATTATCTGATCAGATACCTTACTTTATCTTCGTGATGGTTTTCTAGGCCTTTTTTGACTTCTCTGGAGGACTGGGACTGCTCGTAGTAGATGCTATCCTGGTACCTCCCGATTATTGCAGGTCCAAATTGTTGTCTACAAGGCTTCTCAACAAAATTCTTATCTCTTGTGGATAATTTGTAAGTCTAAATCTACCCTATTTATTTAATTGTTGTAACTTTTACAAAAAATAAACTCAGAATTTTCGAAAATCTACCCTACGCTTCTGTTTCAGAAGTTCGTATCCAAGTCAATAGCATTATTTTTCTATTGTTTTTTCTCTGTATACTAGGATATAAAACTGTTTGTTTTCTGAAGGTCCGTACACTGAATTTTCTCCGTATCATCTTGATTTTTTTCTTTATTGAATGTTAAATTTTAGAGTTTACTGCTTTTCCTCCTCTCTAAGCTCCAAGTATCTCTTTTGTAGTCCCTCTGGTTCCAATTCGGAAGTGGTAGCTTCACCACCAAATGGACCCTGAGCAACTATTTATGTTCATTTCCAAAGATTTTCGTCCGACCTTACCATTAGAAAATGTTTTTTGAAAATCACACAAGATTCTTTAAAATGATAATGAACAGTCGGCGTCACAGAAATCGAGTCAAGGGGTAGAAAATGTTATTTTTAATTTCTCCGTTTTTTATTATATACGAAGTTCTTTAAATTGTTCTACAATAAGTTCTTTTTATTCACATTTATTATTCAAATAATATTAAAAAACCCATAATCAAATAAAATGCCATTGACTTTTCAAACAAATATGTAATTAAGTAATTAAAAGTTAATTAATTAATAATCGAAAAGGTAATGAAATAATTTAATATTTTGTCATTCCATGATTTGCAGCAATCACTAAGCGCATTGGCGTAGAATTTATAAAATTGGAAATATAATCTTGGTCCAAATTACTTTGCAGTTTGGACGACGATTATATTTCCAATTTAATTAATTAACGTCCACCGCGAAGTTGTCTTTTTATGTAATTTTACAAGGAACACTTTTAGTAAGTATAAAATTTTCTGTACGAACAAAGGTTTCTGAAGAAAAACACTGCAATGTGTATTTGGGGTGGTTTTTGGGGTCAAGCAATGAATTGCGGTTGGGAAACTTTTCTGGTTTTAGAATCTCTTCCCTTAACGTATAATCCTCAATCTATATTTTTTTATGCACACTAATATTATATAAATATTAGAGTAGGTACTATTGTAACTACAGCTATTACCACGTTTTCGTATATTAATCCAGTCAATATAGGACAAAGACCTTTATCTGGGGTAGTAATAATTTTTTAGTATGTTATTAAGGTCTAGGCCTTAACAAAAAAATCCAAGTTTTCGGGAGCGGGAGGCGTCTTGAATCAAAGGTACAAAAAATTAGTTTTTTGACAATAATTCTGCAACGGTTGATCTAAGAATATAAAGTTAAAGAACACAAAATTACTGACGAAGATGACGAACCTTTGTCAATAGAAGAACAATTCATAAGAAGCACCAATGATGATGATGACACTGAGGTCGCAGATTATACTGATGAAGACGTCAACATGCCGTCAGCAGGATCAAAACGCTAAGATCGTGAAGCTGTGGATTAAGCGTATCGGGGATACCACCATAAAAACCATAAAACCGCGCCAGTTACTCTACCTCAAGATGATGTGGAAATGAGTATAAGTGCAGTATCGCGCAATTTAAATGGTTATTACAATTTTTGCAATAATTGAAACGAGTAATATGAATGGAGAACTATGATAGAAGTATTTCTTTTTAGTTTGACGAAGTATATTATGGGATTGGGTCATATTACAAACATTAATTATAAAATACATCCTGACCACATTGAAATTGCACCATACTGTACTTTGAATTTACAAACTTGTTATAACTATATAAAAATGTAAAAAATAGCGAGAAACAGTCGAAAAAATCGCAAAAATGGGGTTTTACAATTTGGGGAATTTTGTTCTTTAATTTTTAAAACTTGATTTTTTTATGAAGGCCCAGACCTTAACAACATACTAAAAAATTATTACTACTCCACCTTTTGCAAGGCAAAACTGCCTGCTGACTGAGCTATTATATCTTATTTATATCCATTGGGAAAATTATTTACAGTACTAAATAAATACGCGCTGAGGCAAATTCATCCCCAGATACCTATTAGTAAAGTATGCCCATATACCAGCTATAGGGATAATAACATAAACAGTGTCGGATAACGATATACCAGTATATAATAATTATTATCATTGTTTTAGATTAGCACACATGATTGTGATGTCTCGTATAAAAATGTGGTAACAACTGTTCCTTCTAAGTTTTTGTATGCTACAAAAGCTAAATTTATGAGTTAAGATAGCAAATAGTATATGATATATCAAGATCAGACATGTCATTTCAGACAGTTGTCACGGATATGCCCGAACAGCAGGATATACTTCTTATGGTCATTTTACTTGTATGGGTTAAATTGTTCAACAGAAGTGATAAATTACCATTGAAAACGCAACCTGTCTCCTATACTGTTTTTCAGTATTTCTACTACTGTTTCACTGTGTAATTAGCCTGCAATTTATTTCATTAGGATATACGTTGCGGTCGCAGGATAATTAATAATATTAATTTACAAATGCAAGAACTCGAACCTGTTGGCAATGGATTTGCAAAACGTCATGCGATTGTAAAATACTGTGAGTTAATGTAATTGTAACACATTTAATCAACGACAGCCACTATGTAGTTAACATGAGTTATTACATGTGAACTTTCTACTTTAAAACAGACATATTTCCAGCTGGATATTTTAAATAAAGGTGAATTATCAATTAAAGGTGAAAACATCAATTTTGAAAATTTTGTCTGTTTGTTCCGGCTAATCTCTGAGACGGCTGAACCGATATTGACGGGACCTTCACTGGCAGATAGCTGACTGATGTTATAAGGAGTACCTTAGGCTACTTTTATTTTAGAAAAAGAATTAGGGTTACGCCCAAAAAAATTAAAATCCATGAAATTGTGGACAAAATCCGATTCAAATATACATCCAATATAATTCAATATAAACACTAATAAATAAGTAATTAATAGTTATTAACAAAATTCAATAACAAAAACAGAACAAGTTGAATAAAATAAACAATTAAATTTAAAAATACATCGACTCGCAAAGAAGAAGAATGAGATTAAACTTTGCCACTTGAATAAAACAGCGTTTGAGAGAAAAATTACAAATATTAAAAAAATAAGACTATTTGATTATTTGATAAAGGCTTGCTTGTATCATCAAATGGTATTTTTTACGAGGAATACATAATTATTAACTTTTCGTAAATTTTGCAAATATTTTTTGTTAAATTCGCGCGGACGAAACGCGGGTCACAGCTAGTATCTACATAATAATTTTGTTATCAACAATATTCATCAGTATGATCAATATCAAATCGCACTTTTCTCATTTTTTTTCAATATATCTTCTAATCTATGCATTTGTTCATAAAGCATTTTATTACGTATTTGAAAGTAGATTTACTTTGTTACAATTTGAGACCAGAACCATCTCTATTTATAGGTATAATATTTACCAAGATGCAGCCCTCCAAAAATTGACATTTTTTTCCAAAAAAGTGAAATTTTAAGATTTGGTCAAGTTTTATATATTCCAAAAAAAGTAAATACCTATAGGTATATTCACAAGAAATATATATTTAGCCTATTCATAATATATTTACAATGTAATTCAACATTTTAATTTATTGATTTATTATGTATATATATATGTGTATGTATATATATATGTGATTTATGTGATTTATTATATATATATATATATATATATATATATATATATATATATATATATATATATATATATATATATATATATATATATATATATATATATATATATATATATATATATATATATATATTTATATATATATATATATATATATATATATATATACATATATATATATATATATATATATATATATATATATATATATATATATATATATACATATATATATATATATATATATATATATATATATATATATATATATATATATATATATATATATAAATGATATACAGTGACATACAGTGGCGGTTCTTGGATATTTTCAGAGGGTGGGCACAAAGAAATAAATTAAAAATCCATAATCTAACTCCGCAGATATGAAATAAAGTAAATTTGCAGTTCGTGAAGAAATTAAAATAATAATTGTTAAATAATAATAATAAATAATAATTGTTATTTGTGAATATACAGTGTTGCAGGTTATATGTATAAAATCTGTATATGTTTCGCATTATAGTAAAATTTGTAAGATATAAGTGCAATTTCTATGTTGTTTCGCTCACCTGACAGGCTTTAATTTTACAGCTCTTTTACACCGTAATTAAAAAAAAATAAAAAACACGCTACACCACAGGGATTGCCAGTTGCCGACAGACGGTATCTTAGACACCGAATTTGACTATTCAATGGTTATTATCTTGAGCGTGGGAGGTTGGGGCTGCTGAGGCTGTGCAAAATTTGGAAATAGGTGTGCAAAGCTGTGCAAAATTTAACGATTATAATGGCTAGAAAATGGTTTTTATCTATGGCGGTGGAGGGGCCTGAAGGTAATTTTTGAAGAAGCTGTGCTAAATTTGGAAATGAGTGCGCAAAATTGTGCAAAATTTAACGATTATAATGGCTAGAAAACAGTGTTTACCTAAGGCTAAGGCTAATTTGAGGCTGTGCAAAAATTGGAAATGGGTGTGCAAAATTGTGCAAAATTTAACGATTATAATGGCTGGAAAACAATATTTACGCTAAGGCTAATCTGAGGATGTGCAAAAATTGGAAATGGGTGTGCAAAATTGTGCAAAAACATTATTTACATTCGAGCAAAAAGGCAACCATCAATTTTGCACCTCCCATACGTTTTCCCTTTCCAGTTCTCAAGGCAAGGTGTGCAAAATTCGAGATAGAGTGTGCAATATTTGGTTACTGCAATTGAGGGGTCTACTTGACTGACCCGGTTATTGCCGGATCTTGATGGCTTGCGAAAATTGCAGTATCATAAACAAATGTTCATGTTACTATATTTCGTATTACTGTTAAATTCGATGTATAAGGAACATATAATAAAAGTAATTACAGATATACTGGATGTACTAAGTATAAGTTTAATGGATGACGTGAATGATAAATTGGCTAGAAATGGAATAAGCTCTCATAATAATTGGAGTCGTTGAAGGGTTCTCTTCAAGAGCTGTCTAATTAAATGAGACAATTTGAGATAATAACGACCTACTTGTAATTATTCCTGAATTAAAGCCATCTTTAATAATGTCAGGGAAAATGCTCTACATTGAACACAGTACATTGTGTAATAATACGTCTTAAAATATTATACAGTCAACTTTTAATTATACGTCATTAGTGCATGGTAGCCTCACAATTTGCACTTGCTCGAAACTCGATCAGGACGGCTGTAATTTTATATACAAATTATGATGTAAGATATGTGCCGTCACATACGCGTCGTGTACGTAGGTCAGGTGAGACTCCCACGGTCCTTGGCACCTGCCTGTCCGGTATTCATCAGCTGCCCAAACCCATTTAGAACTGGTCGCTTTAAGATAATAAAAATTATCTTATCGGCTAAGCAGCGAAGTGAGCTTAAGGCAGGTAAACGATCTTCATGTAGATTAGCATGATGAATGTAATAAAAACAATTAATTTTATACTAATTTTGGAAACTATTTACGCGCGTAGCAACAATACTACTTTCTCCAAATGTTGAACTTCTTGCCAAGTACGGCAATCCTGAGTTCCTCATTAGTTAATTATTATTTGTAGCATTATAATCTAACCAGAATAATAAGACGAGAAATCAATCTCTTTCGAGACCAGACACTAAGCGAAACCCTCATATCCCACTCTGAAGATCCCCATTACCCCCGGCACTAACCCCGGCACTAACTAATTGAATTACTTGAAAAAAATTGAGGAGAATAAGAAACAGGAATAAAATTAAAAACAAAAAAGAAATAGAAAAAACCAAAAAACAAACAACCCAAAATCAAAAACAGACAAAAATACAGAAAACAGAGAAAAGCAATGAAAAGATAAAACAAAACAAGAGGCAAATAAAACAATAAAACACAAAAGAAACAAATGGGCAATAATATACAAATGTAGAATATGCCAATACTAACACTAACATAGAATTAGATAAATGTATACCAATGCTTTTTAGCCGCTTAATGCTTACTTGTAAACTCACAATATAAATAACTAACCAAATAACGCACAGGCAACTAATCGTCCACCTAACACCATACTTCAAACGTCGCGAGGTGAAAATGCACCCATAAAAACGGACAGCCAAGAGTTCGAGGTAGTAATAACGAAATAAAACCAGCAAAAGTACCCATAGAGGGTAGAAGCCAACCATAATGTAATTCCACACAATGCGAGCATTATAATATTTCTTAACCCTTATTCATGAAGCTCACTACACTTAAACAATACTACAACTACACAATACACAATATTACACTTACCACAACACAATGCACACAATATGTAATATATACACAATGTTTTCTTCCAATGTCATAGCCCTGATTACTACTGATTACTACTGTTGTTATGTGTTCTTCCGTCTTGTCTATATCTTTCTTCAATTCTTCTTTCCACGTTTGTGTTTCTTTTCGAATTTCCTCTCTCATATCTTGTACTTTTTTATCTAATAATTGTACCATTATTTTCACGTCTTCCTTTCTTCCCTTTCTAGTGTTTTCAAGTCTTCCTTTCGACTTGATCCTTCTAATTTCTTAAAGTCTTCTTCTTGTCGTTTTATGTCTTCTTCCAAATTCTTGCGGTCTTCTTCTTGTCGTTTCCTGTCTTCTTCCTGTCGGTTCATGACCTGCTCTAGCATCTGTTGCCATGCTGGAGTGATTGCTTACTTCACTCGTTCCTTCTGTTATACTTTCTTCTTCTGACTCATCTCCCACTTGTTCCACTTCCTAAATCCATTTTCTTATATTTTAGTGACTGCTCAAATTTTATTAATTAAATTTTACAATTTTAATATCTTTCAAACTCTCACTCTTACTTATATATCTATCTCTCTTTTCTCTCACACTTTACTTCTTTTTGTGCCCCACGTTGGGCGCCATTTATAATGATATTTTTATACTGAGTAAATTTAATTAGAAGATAATTTAAAATTTTATATTATCTTCTTATTAAATTTACCCAGTATAAAAATATAATTATAATTATATACACTCCCCGGCACAAAATTCCGTCACCCTAAAATTTTGCCCAATTTTGATGTTTTATAACTTTTTTATTTTTCATCTGATTTTCATAAATTTTTTACCAGTCTGTAGATTAGTTCATTGTGTGTCTTTTTAATTATTGTAATAAGTCATATTTTTCGTCCAGGCAATATTATACAGGGGTAAATCAAAGTGTTGTTTTTTGTCGTAAACTCAAAACACCCTGTGGAAAAATTGAGGCGAATAATTTTGTTTACAAACTGTTTGCTGCCATCTTAGACGTATTGTAAACATTTTGTTTTTTGATTCATCCCATTATCTCATTTCTTCTGCGAGCAGCAAAATTTTAAATGAAACGCTGATTTCAAGCTTATTTTTATTAACAAAAACATCCACTAGGTATATCACAAAATTAATTAACAAAGACAAATTTTAATAACGTGTATGTCCTCCTCTCGCAGCAATGACAGCTTGCATTCTTCGTGGCATCGAATTAATAAGATTACTTATTATGTCTTGAGGAATAGCCTGATATTCTTCTGTCAGCGCCAGCCGTAAGTCTTGCAAGGTTAGTGGTTGCACAGGACGGCGACGGAGTGCTCTTTTAAGAACATCCCAAAGATGTTCGATTGGGTTGAGATCCGGGCTACATGCGGGCCAGTCCAATCTTGGAAGTCCAACCTCATCCAGATATTCGCTCACTACCCGTGCAACGTGAGGTCTAGCATTATCATGCATTAATGTAAATTGGTTCCCAATGAAAGGAGCAAATGGAACAACAATTTCTTGGAGGATTTCCTCAATGTAACGGTGGGCGGTTAGTGCTCCATTTTCAACAAATACAAGGTCAGTACGTGCATCGGTAGAAATACCCGCCCAAACCATGACTGAACCACCGTAATATTGCAGGCGCTCAGATATGATGCAGTCTGCATATCTTTCATTTCTACGTCTGTATACCCGTTCACGACCATCCGGCGACCTTAAACAAACCCTGGATTCATCTGTAAATAGTACGTTTCCCCACTGTTCTACAGTCCAGTCAGCATGCGCTCTTGCAAATCTCAGTCGGTGTTGTCGATGCCGAGGAAGCAATTTTGGACATACTGCTGGCCTTCGTGAATGCAATCCTGCTTCTAACAATCTTCTACGTATCGTTCTTTCACTTACACTTACTCGACGTACCATTTGCAAGTCATTTTTTAGATACACAGCAGTAGCTCTTCGATCTATTAAAGAACTCATAATGACAAAGTGATCATCAGCTTGAGTGGTCATTCTCCTTCTGCCAGAGCCTTGCCGCCTAATAAAGTTTCCCGTCTGTAGATACCTATTCCAAACATCACAAACTGTAGACCGCGCAATTCCCAGAGTACGGGAGACATAACTCTTATTGCGGCCATCCTCTATTAAGGCAACAATTCTACCTACGTTTGCTGTAGTTACCATGATGACAACACACTAAATTAACTGTACTGTCAAATATTCTGTCACAATAACCGCGTATTTAGCCAACGTCGATGTTTTTTAATTAAAAATGATAAAATTAACAGCGTTTCATTTAAAATTTTGCTGCTCGCAGAAGAAATGAGATAATGGGATGAATCAAAAAACAAAATGTTTACAATACGTCTAAGATGGCAGCAAACAGTTTGTAAACAAAATTATTCGCCTCAATTTTTCCACAGGGTGTTTTGAATTTACGACAAAAAACAACACTTTGATTTACCCCTGTATAATATTGCCTGGACGAAAAATATGACTTATTACAATAATTAAAAAGACACACAATGAACTGATCTACAGACTGGTAAAAAATTTATGAAAATCAGATGAAAAATAAAAAACTTATAAAACATCAAAATTGGGCAAAATTTTAGGGTGGCGGAATTTTGTGCCGGGGAGTGTATATATATATATATATATATATATATATATATATATATATATATATATATATATATATATATATATATATATATATATTAGATAAATATGTGCGTTACTTTCAATTTTAAAAATAAAGATAACTGAACCTATAGCGGTTTATCCAGAAAATTTACGGCTTTAACCTAAGTATTTATCATTTTCAGTAGTTCTTGAGAAATATGATACTTGCGAATCATATTTATTACAAGTAAACTTGGTAATTTAAGCTGAGGCTATTTTGATTATATCAGTTACATATATTATGCTTGAGGCTGTTTTTTGCATTATGTGTCATGTGTCGCCAAATTCGCACTGTCGCTGTGGATAAAGATATTATCCACCGCCGGCGGGCATCCCGGTGTCAAATTACATAAGGCACCAAGCAGTTTACTGTACGTTACTGGCACATATGAGCATTGATGTAAAATAAATGTTGTAAAATACACATTTTCCCTAATGACCAAAAAAACAACTAAAAAAGCAATAATTTTACACAGTTTTCCAATAATTGTAAATATTATAAAATTTTAAATGACCGTACTAAAAAAATTATGGAAAATACAATTGAATAGTCGATTTTTCTTTTATACAGATTCTGAATAAAAATTAACTGACTTAATATCGAAAAAGCTCCCTAATTTTCAATCGAAAATTCTCGCATCAAAATATCTGGTTTTTTACAAAAGTCGGTGGGCTTTTGTTCGTTGAAATCTCTACTTTCTGATGGTGTAAAAAAATATACATTACTATGGTAAATGTTGTCAGAAAATGCAAACAAACGAAAAAAACTCGATTCCGAATTTTTTTTTATCATTATGTACAATTTTAAGGTATTTATTAAAATTTACACTTTAATTACTCGTAAAACGTAAAGATGCAAACAAAGAAGATATCGAAAAAAATGGATTACAATTAATCAAATCTACTTATAAATGTAAAAAATGATAATAAACACTAAATCAATTAAGATTTCGAAAATATCAATTGGCAAAAATTAAATCATATTTCATATTGACGAATCTCCCACCCAGCAACAATATTGTTTATTGTATTATTGTTACAGGGAATATTATCAGCTTCAAACTTGGCTAGGTAACGAACTGACAGCAACAGATTGGGGCTGGAAGCAACATCAACGTGGCATTATGCCCAAATTTACAGAAAAGGAATTATTTCCGGAAATATTGGTCAAAACTATTTGCTGCAGCTGTGAAACTGGATGTAACAGTTTAAAATGTGGCTGCCGAAAACATGGTTTAAAATGCACAAATGTATGCTCAAATGGCCATATGGTTCTGAAAAATTCTCCAATGTGGAAGAAAAAACCTACGAGGATAAGTGATTAGAATTCAAGATAAGGTATTTATAAATAACAAGATTAATGTATATTGTGTATATTTTATGTGTATATTATGAGATTTTCTATGCCATAAATGTAATTAGAATTTAATAAATCAACTTTTTAACTGAAAAAAATTGCAGCAGTCACATTTTTTAGATGAAATCCCCTTTAAATCATATCTTTAATATTTAGAACAACTATTTTCTCATGTTTTTTGCAATCTTTATTCAATCTTTATGTTTTATGGATTTGTAATGTTTTTGTTTATCAATGTAACATGGAATTTTAAGTTTTTCGAATAATTAAAGTGTAAATTTTAATAAATAGCTGTAAATTGTATAGGGTAAGTCTCTTAAGATTGACACCCCCCTTATCTCACTTATCCTTTGCCGATTTAACTCATTCAAAAAAGGAGTAGACACGGTTTTTGATGAATTTTTATAATCTGAGAACAGATATTAAAAATCTCGTAAAATATACAGGGTGGAAAATAAAACATGATTTTTTTAAATAGAACACCCCGTATATTTTTAGACCAAAATAATGTCCTTAATTTTCTGAATCCAAAAATGTGTAATTGTTATATAATCACTCCACCTGTTCGTGAGATAATACTAAAAACTTATCACATTACGAGTGTCAATTATAAAATAAGAACATCAAGATACCTCTGGAAACAATGCATATTTGCATTGTTTATTTGTTGACAGATGTCATCCAGTTTTTGTGAGATAGTAGTTCACTCTCTTAGATATTAGCATAAAAAATACGTAGTGTTCGTAAAGAAGCAAGTTATTTTGAAAATGGTATATTCATTGGAAGAGCGAAAAGAGTTACTTGAAATTTATATTCAGTGCAACAAGAATAAGTCGCTTGCTCGGAGGGAGTATGTTGAGTATGGTTATTTCGAGAAAGGCTACCTCATTCCAAAAATAGTTATAAAAACATTTATGCAAAGTTTAGGAACACCGAATCTCTGAGAGACAAGAAAAGGGAAAGGCGAAGAACAAAAACAGGAGAAGACACAGAACTCAACGCGTTATTATATTTTGCTGAAAATCCATCCAAATCATCCTATGCCGCTGCAATAGAATTGGATATATCACAAAGAAGTGTGATAAAAATATTACATCGCCATAATTTTAAACCATATAGTATTTTGCCCGTTCAATATTTAGATGACAACAACCTTCAAGACAGGTTAACCTTCTGCAGAGACATACTTGATAGAATAGAGGAAGATGATGAGTTTCTAAGTCATGTCTTTTGGACTGACGAAAGCAGTTTTTCTACTGCGGGAATTTTTAACAGAAAAAATGCACATTACTGGGCAGCGGTAAATCCACATATTGTAAAAAAAAATAAAAACAAGGATACCAAACTGTAAACGTGTGGTGTGGCATCCACAAGGATGCTATTGTAGGTCCTGTATTTATAAATGGGCCCTTAAATGCACAACGTTATGTGGATATTCTTCAACATCCAGTTGAAAATTATTTAGATAATATTAATTTAGTGGACAACAGATCTGTTATTTGGCAGCAGGATGGAGCACCACCACACTCTGCAAGGCACGTCACCGAATACCTAAACAGAAAATATCCTATTTGGATAGGAAGGCACGGTGTTATACATTGGCTCGCTAAAAGTCCAGACTTAACACCTATGGATTTTTTTCTCTGGGGTACGATAAAACAAGATATATACGAAACTGGGGTTTTTAATAATATGAGTGAGTTAAAAGAATGCATACGTGTAAAAATTGAGGAATTAAACCAAAATGGTGATATATTTCAAAGGGTGAGAAGCAATTTTATAAAGCGATGCCAAATGTGTATTCAGAATGGTGGTGGTTACGTGGAAAATATTTAATTACGTTACGTGTAAATAAATAAAATTGTGTTACTCTATTGTGTTACTGTATTAATATTGACTTTTATTTGTTTTTATTAGGCTTATGTTGTTTATTGTTATTACTCGTTACTGTTATTGTCACCTATATATTATTTATTTATTATCTCAATAAATGGCATTGTTTCTAGAGGTATCTTGATATGTTTTTTGTTTTATAATTGATACCCATAATGTGATAAGTTTTTAGTAATATATCACAAACAGGTGGAGTGATTATATAACAATTAGATATTTTTTTATTCAGAAAATTAAGGACATTATTTTGGTATAAAAATATATGGGGTGTTCCCGTTAAAAAAATCATGTTTTATTTTCCACCCTGTATATCTTACGAGATTTTTAATATCCGTGCTCAGATTATAAAAATTCATCAAAAACCGCGTCCACTCCTTTTTTGAATGAGTTAAATCGGCAAAGGATAAGTGAGATAAGGGGGGTGTCAATCTTAAGAGACTTACCTGTACAAAATGATTAAAAAAAATTTTCGGATTCGAGTTTATTTCATTTCTTTCATTTTCTGAGAACATTTATGATAATAATGTATATTTTTTACACCATCACAAAGTAGAGATTGCAACGAATAAAAAGCCCACCGACTTTTTTAAAATAGCAGAAATTTTGACGCGAGAATTTTCGATTGAAAATTAGGGTGCTTTTTCGATATTAAGTCAAAATAAACTGAAAAAATAAATTTTTTAAACCAAAAAAATTACAGTGTGTTTGGGACATAAAAAGGTACGTTTTCACCCAATTTCTTTAAAAAAAAATTTTTTTTTGTAATAGGTATAACTTGGTTATTTGAATTTTTCACATAAATTTTGAGGTTATGTGAAAAAAGTATAAATACAACAATTATTACCTACAACTTTGCTATGTAACTTTTTTCCATAGGACTTGTAGTTTTGCCGGAATACGAGATAAACCGTTTTTTAACCTTAAAAACTCACCCACCTCCACTTCCCGACCTCAGATCGCCCGTGAATTATGTTTCCTCCCATTTTTCTTATATTGTCTTCCTTTTCCAATGGGAAAAGGAAGACAAGGAAATTTCCTTTTTAATTGTGTAGGTCCTTATCATGTAACTGGGGCTTTCGCCCCGTTGGATATTGTTGTCATATAAATAAATAAGTAGTAAGAAATCCTTCAAATTTCCCCAGAATTAGATGCTGGCAATCCCCCCAGGCGCACGAATGTAACACATTTTTTCAACTTTAAAATGCAAACGACAAAGCTAGTCTTGTCGTGGAAAAGAAACATTGTCCTCTGTAACACTTTATACTTGGTAATAATTAAATATATTGGGGTAAGGTGCCCCCTGGGAATATTTTATGATCTTAGTATAGGGTTCTCGAGTGCGCTCTCGACTGCATTCATGAGAAGTTTATCAGCTGTTTTATTTAAATACGGTATTAAGGGACATCCTTTAGCTAAGATAATTTCAATTTAAAAAAGAGCAATAACAATATGTCTCAGCAGTCTCAGGCAACGCGAGGTAAATGTAGGGTGAATATAACCTGCTTCTTACTATGGCGGGTCTTTGGTTCAGTCCCTGTGTGATGTTTATTTATAGGTAGAACCACTGACTTGATTTATAACATTAATTTCGGTAGTAGGTACATGCTAATCATGTTTCTAGGAATATCATGAATATTAAGACGGTAAACGGCATTAACATAAAACTAGCATTTACTTGTTTGAAATTTGTATATAATCCCAGTGCCGTACTAAGGGGGCGGGGGGAGGGGGGTGTCTGAACCCCACAATATCATCCTGAGGCGAAGGAAAAAGGGGGAAAATACATTTGTCGCCTGACATGGGGCACGAATTTACATAATTTATATTTCGTTTTTCATTTTTCTTGATCAGTTCTACTTATCGGCAAGATCTGCCACGTCTGAGAGCCAATATAACTATTCAAGTAATCGACTTTCCCTTACCTTATCGACAACTCCAGTAAACAAAAGCGTAGTCATACGCGAAACGCGTAATTTTCTTTGTGCAATGCGAACAGACTGGCAGATTTTCATGAATATCATATTAATAATGCTCAATACGCTTTTACAAACAATGCGCATAATAAACTGACAGCGGTATGTTTCGAGAAACAAATAATATGTGCGTTCGCAAACAAGGAATCTCAGCATGTGCGGCGCACAAGAGAATTAAACAATCGCTACCCGCAGAATGATTACGAGGACAATGCGCCCCTGAGAGGCGTCGAGATCCTGCCGATGTACCGGAACTATGCTTACGCTCACCCCAATTATAAATAAACAGAACCTCTTGGAATATATTTCACTGGGGCTTTCTTTTGATATTGCCATTCGTGTCTTAGAACAGTTTGGATACTCTTCCAGAATTACGCCTACGGTAAAATAAATTTCATCCTCGTGGAGAATGAAATTCGTTTGCTATAAAATTTCTACCAATTATACCTGGTATGATATCTAAGGCCTTAGTTTTGATCATCTACATTTTTGTACACGATTAGAGACTGTATGATCCTGGGCTCGTTCTCTTTATACAGTGCGTTAATAAAGTAACGGATAAATTCAATATTTCATAAGACTGACGTGTTTCTATCTAAAATCCTGGGATACGTCGATTTTTATTTTTTTATTCCGCTTACTTTAATATAACATACAATAAGATGGCGCTCTAGGTGTTCCGGATGTGACGCCATGTATATTTTTTAAATGGCAGCAATATATTTTTCGGGCAGATTCTTGTAGGCGAACTCTTTATGAGTTTGGCAATATAGCACACTTTATATTTATTTTGAGAAACAGAGGTTTAAACGAATTAATAAAAATTTAATCAGGACAACTCTACGCGTACAGAAAAATACTGCTACATTAAAAATAATAATTGGAGGAAGTGTGCTGTGGCTCGCTTGAAACAAAACACTAAGGTGACAGTAATTAATGTTGTCACTCGGTGGCGGCTCATGGTCTCTTGCTTCGAGGAGGCTAATACGAAAATCTTGAAAAGCTTGTAGAAGTGTTCGAAGAAATTGAAACCAGATGTGAGAAATGTGTTACTTCAAATGGAGCATCCGGTCTTAGCAGGGCATTGGAAGATCCAGAATTTATATTTTGGTTTAAATTCTTCCATAAAATTTTGCCATATGTTGACATATTGTATAATCAATTGCAATCAAAAAATAAGGACAGCATACAGTTGCAAAAAGACCTACTAATTTTCGAGAAAAGTGTTTCTGGCATTAAAAATCAAACTGATTCTCTTAAAAACATTGTTGAATCAGAATATCCAACATCTAAAAGAAGGCGAATGGATGATAATTTTCGAAGTGTTATTGCCAAAGAAGTTTGTGATACAATTACAGTAGTACAATTGAAGGAACGCTTTTCTTACGGGGTCATTTACAAGCGGCTGATCTTTTTAACAAAGAAATATTCAGTGTTTTTCCCTAAAAATTTCCCTCTAACTGTTTTAAACGATGTATGTTCATTTTATCCGATGTTGAGCAACTCAAGATTAAGAACTGAATTGGATGTAATTTATTCTAGAGAAGATTTAAAAGAAACTGTTGGAACAATGATCTTCTTTTATTTATTATGGACAATAACGTTAGTGTAACATTTATCGAAACATCGAAAATACTAAAAATTATCGTGATAACTCCAATGGCAACAGCCAAAGCAGAACGCACTTCTTAAACACATAAAGACATGTTTGCGAAATACCATGCTTAATGACAGACTAAATGCTTTAGCTATGATGTCCATAAATCGAAATTTAGTGCACGAAATAAACAATTTTGTGATGTGATGCAAAAATAATTACAGGACCGCAGAGAGGATTTTACTTTTAAAAAATGACTTACCTACCCATTTTGTGTAATTTAATCTGTGTAAATATGTTATTCTTTTTTTTCCTACTTATAAACAGTATAACATTGACTACCTACTTAGTGAAGTAGTTTTTGGCATTATATAATTTATTCCGCTGTTCCAGCTCTTCATTTTTGCGAACTTGAATTTTAAGGTAGGTGGTTTTTTGTTTAAAACGACCGTGTTTTTGTTTTGAAATTTTACAACAAATCGGCAAATTTCCTCTAGGAAACCCCCATTTTTATTTTCTACTGCGTTAATTTTCTACTTTTTATCTATGGCGTTTGACCTTGACATGTTCAAAAATTTTCGCCTGCGGGGCTATTTATTTTTGTGTCGCTGGCCAAACCCATTCCCCTGGTGCGCCGCTCTAAACTCAAACCCCACGACACGCCACTGCTTTCAGGGGCTCACTTTTTATAGTAAGGTAAAATACATTTTGTCTTCGCGGAGTAGGAAATTCATTTGCTATAAAATTTCAATTATATCTGGTATGATATCTAAGGATTTGCTCATGATCATCTTGGTACACGTTTATACACTCTATGAATGATTGCCGGAATGTTCCTTGTCTCGTTCTCTTTATATAATCATTCGATAAGAAACGATTAACCCATATGTATACGTTAATTACCATGCGGTGCGGTGGCTAACTCGCACATAAGTTCAGGATTATTTAGCGCACATAAGTGCAGGATGTTATATAACCCTATATAATATAAACATACCCGCTTAAACCATACGTGTATAATTTGGCAATATTACATCACCAGGTACTAAGCTCGTTTATATAACTACCGTATTTTGGTCTCCACAGGGTAATAAACAAAAAAATGTCTCCGGCCTACCCTACGTGATTTAGATTTCCGTGTCTCAGAGGTATGAATATGAATTTACGTAGGTATATTTCCAAATTATTTAATTGAGGCTGATCAAAAATCACATAGTTTCTCTCCGCTTCGGCGGACTTGCTCCGGATATACCGCTATTTCTGGTCGCATATTTATTACTATAATCAAAGATAATATACATAGTAGATAACCAACCGCCAAGCCGTGTTTAAATTTATCGCTCATAATTATTGAGAACTCAAGTTAATAATAATTTTTGTTTATACTTATTTATTGGCCGTTTCACGTTCTTTAAACTTTCTTTCAAGTTGTATTTAAAAAGCAAAAAGTTTACCCTTCAATCAACTTTTTGTACATTAAATAATATATAAGATTTCATGTAAAATAACAAAGTTGGCATGGACTTCCGTTATAACCGGAAGTACCAAATAGTTAAAATTTCAAAGGGACCATCCCCTGATGATACCCTATAGTATCCAGCAAATATCATACAATTTGCATAAGCTGCTCCAGAGTAATGGATAAACATACATACAAAAAATACACGAATCGAATTCAAAATCTCCATTTTTGAAGTTTTCCATTTGAGTTTTAAGATCCGTCCATATTGAGACGAAAGAAAAATGTTTCCCCTTTATTTTTAGCCCGGCCGGAGCCCCCCACTCCTCTCCGTTCTCGTGCTGCATAATAAAAACTTTGAGATACCCTAGCTCCCTTCCTAATAATCCGATTTTGATCTAGTTGGGCTATAATTGCAGACCGAAAGAAAAGCTGTCGACTGGTAAAATTATTTCTCCCACCACCTTCCCTCATACCGGAAATATCGTTTCCGGCGTTTCCGAAAACAGGAAAATCGTTTTTTGCGCGCTAAGTGTTTGTTTGCATTAAAAAATATTGCCTTATGCCATCATATAGCGTATGAAGAGACGAAGAAAAAGCCGTTTGTTTTTTTAAGATCGGTCAATATTCAGAGAAGTTATGTGCATTTTAATAATTACCGTTTTCCCCACTCCCCCCTCTCGTGATGATCCCACTACCCCCAGCCTGCTGCCCCATAATTCCTTCATAATAGCTCGTCTACAAAAAAATGCCACCACCTCCACTCCGCTCCTCCTCGCTAGCTATTTATCCGATTTCGCTCAGCTAAATGAGCACATGCTCATCAAAACACACGTGTTTTGTCGTACTCTTAATTTTTTATATCAACTTTTTTTTATAATGTCAAAAAGTTGACATTTCGAAACTAAATTGGAGAAAAAACATATGCAGTAACGCGAACCAAGCTTTAGACAGCTACGAGCTATATCGCAACCTTTGTGCATATAATTTCTGTAATATTTAATAATTATAAAAAGGTTTTTTCTGACATTCAAAAACTAAATTGCATAACGCGCGGTGAACAGACTGACATGACGGTTGATATTGATTTAGATGTTGAATTTTTTATCGTTATATCCATATGGTATGGTATATTATAGAAAGTGCAATAGATACGTAGTTATATATTCATTTATAAAAGTGCTTTGTCATGTAGATAATAAAGACCTTATTTTTATAATATTTGGCTATAAATCTAAAATTACCCTTTCTATTTCGAGAACGCACAGAGACCTTATCCCTTGTTCTCATACCTTTTAGTCTCCCAAATTCTCCCTTGTTCTTTTATAGTTCATACAAGTAAGATTAATTTCACAAGTCACATAAATCTCTGTAAATGCATAATATACATATTAACATGGATTTGGTCGAGGATCAGTGGTTTGTGGAGTATGTAAGGGCTGCCGCATTGTTCGCTGAAGAGGTGTTGTGACGTATCCAAGGGTACCGAACTATTATTAGGGGATTATGAGGCCGATATCTATTGATGTATCGATAGGTATTAATAACGTAGATTCGTACTTGTCTAATCACCTATGCGGTTTCTATTTGGCCTGAATTTCTGGAATATAATTTTTCAGTAAAAATTTTATGATTTTTCCTGTTCCTGTGGCGCAGAATAATTAAACAAAAAACTTTTATTCTGGCATTATACAGATCCTCATGTCATGGTGAAAAACCTTATTTAAGAGTGGCTTTGAATTATTGAATTGATATCGCGTAGGTACCAATATATAATTATTTGAGGTGACTTCGATGCTAACATTCATAGCGATACAGCGATACATTATGTTGCTTAATAAAAAATAATACCCAGCAGAAAGCGGGCAAGCAAAAATGCATACTCCTCAAAACTACTGTTAACAAGCGTTTGTGACAAATATTTAGATATTGTATCTCTATTCACCAATATATCTGAAACTTACAACTAGTAGATATCAGAAGAGGGATAATACGTCATAGTAGATAGTCAAAATATCGGTATATCAATAAGCAATTACATATGATAATATTAACCTCCTTATGTAAGCATAATGAACAGCTTTTACAGGGTCTTACGTATATTTTGAATTCCCCTTTGACTCCTTTATTTTTAATTTAGGAGAGAATTGCAAATATATGGAAATTTTGTATTTTTTTCTACAGATTTTAAATATGTAAACAGAAAAAAAATTAAAAGCATCACAAAACATATATTCATTGTAGCTATGTATTTTTAAATTTACATATTTGGATAGATATGTTTTCTGTGAATTCAAAAATATTTGGGTATTTTTTTTTGGCACCCTTAAAAAATAGCGCTACATTTTTCCCAGCATAATATCCCCTCTAAAACTTTGTCTCTCTAATACTTAATTTGTCTTCCAAAACAACTTCTACAAATACTTTCTATGGAGCAATTGGGGCACCTATAGTACAGTAGATATAGGTTTTTGGATGGAACTAATTCCCATAAAGTTCTCTGTTAGCCTCTCTTTGATATACTAAAAGTCTAGAAAAATCTGAGTGTGTACAATGCGTTTTATTGCCACTATCTTAAAACAATATCAAAAACGCAAAACAAATATGTGGTCACAAATTAAATGGTGTCTCACGCTGGAAAATAATAATTTTATAACTGAAATGTTCCCATATATTAAGAAGAAGATATTAAGAAAAGACATTGTCCTTGACGGAGCTATTCAACTTGTTGATGCAGGACTCCTAACAGATATTACTTGTATGTTTGTTCTGTAAATCCTGATCTGCAAAAATTAATGAAGAACTTAATTATGAATTATCTATAGTTCCTCCGTCTCAGAAACTCACTTATTGAGAAAAAGTGACAAATGATCATTGGCAAGAACTTTGGATGACATAGCAGTCATAGTTATACATACTTATGTATAATAGGTATACCTTTACCTATGTACATAGCATACCTAGTTTAAATTACATATTACCTGCAAGAATATCGTATGTTTTTGACGGGGGTGTACTAGTGCACAAATTGCCAATATTGCCATGGCTAAAAACTCGGAAATTTTGAGATGTATTGCAACTATATAGGAGTCACATCTCTAAGCAATATAAAGTTGTGAGAATAATTGTATTTGGTGGGTATGCCATCTCCAGTACAGAGGATGTAGATAATCAGATACACAGAAAACGATCATCAGTAACAGTGAAATTTACTGAGCCATGTCCATTTGCCAGAACACCCTTTCCTTTTAGTCATGAAAATAAACATTTAGTCACAGCAAATTATCAATTAAAATGGCAAATAGGAGAAATAATTTATAGTTTTAAAACTTTGGGTGCAGACTCTTAATAAACATCCAAAAACAGATCAAAGGAATCCCCACCTATCAAGAAAGTGTTTCATCTCCTTTTGCTTCAGAAACCAGTGTGAATTCTTCAAAAACTGTTACCCTGCCGAGGAAAATAAATAGGAATGGATGTAAAATATTCGGTATATAAAATTCTAGTCATATTTTGTTGTCCCTTTAGTCAGGTTTGTGTAGGAAGATCTTCTTTGCAGGTAACATTTTTCTATGGGCAACGTATTTTCAGATATTTGTCACTTTACTCGTTTTTGCCTAACTTTACCGAATATTTTAGGTCCTATTCATTTTCCTCGTCAGAGTCACAGTTTGTGAGAAAAGTTTAGAAAATTAGAGCGAGGTGTTTTAGAGGGTGGTTTCTAAAGCAAAAAGGGATGAAGCACCCTTTTGATCTGTATTTACATGTCTGTAAGGAGTTTAAGGAGATTTAAGGAGGTTAAGGAGGCATTTGCGCTACTCTTTGGATCAGAAAATGTACAGAAAAAAATTCATAGATATTGGCACCAAAGCAATGATATCATTGTACAGTGGAAATCCAAAGACATACTTTACTACGATTTTTTGCGAAAAGAAGTCTTGGGTTTGTAGCAATTCATTACGTAGAGAAATAAGCAAATAGATGAATAATAAGAAACACTTACCAGTTGTATATCTGGACATATGTACGGAAAACGAACCACTTAGAAGTTGTACAAGTTCTTTCACCTTCATTGAGGATCTTCAGAGTGATGTACAATTTGTTTTATTAAATTCATTATTTATTATTAATTTTACTAAAACACACTCCTGATAGGTGGGGATTCTTTTGATCTGTATTTGGATGTTTATTAAGAGTCTGCACCCAAATAAAACAAATCCTTGGCTCTCTGGTAATGTTTCAACCTTACTATCGATTATTAATGTAATATTCTCCCCCTTTCAACAGAAATAAAAAGTTTACTCCTCTTCTCCGGTCTTTTTTTCAGAATCCGTAACCATTTATTTTTCTTCAATTTGTTCTTTCCTTTGTTTTCCGTTTTATTTCAGATTTATTTTTATCATAAGGTCTCCGCCATGCACCATTCCTTACTTCATTTATTATTTATTGAGTTTATTTGCGTAGCACCTCACCATACCTTCTTATATTTAGAGTTTACAATCTTCTTTGTTATTAAACTATCTTCTATCATTTTCTTTTATATATAATTTAATCAATGTCTGTTTCATATATCAATTGGGATTGTAATAAGTTATGATAATGTATTGTTAGATAATAAATTGTTTCGTACAATATTTGAGCGAGGTATATGTATGTGCTAATTGATTTCTAATTTCATTATAACTGTGAATTATAGTTTATTTATAGTCCTATATAATTATTTATTACCAAAATTAGTTACAATATCAACAATTCATAAGTTCCTACATATGGTACATAGAAATGTCTATATTCTGTAACGTTTACTGCCCTAACGTTCACTTTTATTGGAGTTCCTTAGAAATGATGCACCATTCATCCATTTCAAGTTATTTACACTTTATTTTTCATTGGTAAGAAGAATTTTAATGACATTTTTACATATAGAAAATAAAACACATCTTAAAAATAACGAATTCAAAATAGCCCCTCAAATTGTGATTTCAAACTGCCTGTTACTTAAGAATCCAATCTAGCTATCGATGCGGTAAAACGTTTCTACTCTGTAACCTTAACGCGTCATATCAGACTCCGGAAGCAACAACTTTTTGTAATTTCGTGGATTTCAAACGAGATTTCAATTCTATGAATCATTCTTCCCTTGTATGGGAAACTATATTAAACGGGGCTATGAGCTTCAAGTTAAAAGTATTTCCTTGCAATTAAAGCCTACAACAACGCTAATAAGCGTGTGAAATAGTCGCTTTCTAACTAATTTAAGTCTTTAGACATATACCAGCAAACTGAAATGTGGGAAATAACACATAACAACAATAACTTAAAAAATCAAAACTCTGAAATCAATATCCTTCCTAATGAATTAAATGAATATTTTACTAATGTTGCCAATCGTCTCGTCAAATATATAATCTTAGTTCCCCTAACAAATCTTATTATTCTGGGCATTAGAGAAAATATTTTTCCAGATTTAAAGATTCATACCAATTTATAAAAATGGAATCTAAGGATAAATTATCTTCAAATTATCGTCCAATTGTCGTTATACCTTTTTTTTAGCCAAAGTACTGAACATCATATTAAAAAACCAAATTACTGGGCCACTTCGAGAAAAATATATTATTCGACTCGCATCAATTTGGTTTTAGACCTAACACACTCTAAAACTCTGGCTATAAATTCTTCAATTAAAATTATTAATGAAGGCTTTGAAGACGGCTTTGTTAACATTTTCACAATTTTTAGATCGCAGAAAAGACATCGAAAAGTAAGGCAATAATCGACAATAATCAAGGGAACGTTGTGTAATTCTTCGAATTGCATCCAATTCTTCGTCTATAGCTAGGCAAATTATGGATCAGAGTGGAAGTAATGCGTCCGTTCGAACCATGCAGAGGTTACTAAAGAAGTGTCCAAACTTAAGAAGAAGAAAACTACGCAAGAAACCTTTACTTCTCGCACGTCATATGCAAGCACGTTTAGAATTTTCACGTAATCATCTTAACTGGAGAAGTATGTGGAAGAGAGGCGTTTTGAGCAATGAAAAAAAGTTTAATCTAGATGGCACTGATGGCTTTCAATATTACTTTCATGACATTAGGATGGAAGAAAAAATTTTGGCACGCCGTCAGAGCCGGGCTGGATCGGTAATGATTTGGGCGGCGATTTCAAGTCAAAGGAGAGTTGGAATAGAGTTTCTAGAAGATCGGCAAACTGCTCAACAGTATTTGGAGTTGCTTCAAAGGCAGGTTAATAACATAGCAGTTTGATGTCCGAATCAAGAATGGATATTTCAACAAGACAATGCGCCTATTCACACCGCCCAAGTAATCCAAACGTGGTTGACTGCTAATAATGTTCTAGTTTTACAATGGCCACCTATTACCCCTGATTTAAATATCATAGAAAACATATGGGGTTGGTTGGTCAAACGCGTCTATACCGAAGGAAGATAGTTTAACAACAGAGAAGAACTAATGGCTGGCATCAGAGCCGCCTGGGAGGCAATCCAATGAACCTTATAGAAATTTATTAAATTCATTGCCTCATAGAAATATAGCAGTCATTGAGAAGCAGGGAGGGCATAGTAAATATTAAAATTAGGAACTAGATTTAAATGAAATTAATAGTTGGTAAATTAAACTTTTACGGCTTTAGAACAAAAAATAATGATCGTGCATATAATAATATAGTATAGGCCAAGATGTCACCCATTTTTACATTTATTTTCGTCTACTTCAATATGGTAATTCCGAAAATATTTATCTGGTAAACATTCCTTTGCTTTTATTTATCCAGCATTGGCGACATTTTCGCGCGTATTCTGTAATCTGTAACGGTCATTCGCTATAGAGTAGTGCGTTAGTTGAGATATTCGCGTATATCTAGTGCAGTTTTACTGTGATTGTGAATATATCAGTTTAACGATGGAAAATATTCCAAAGCGTATGCACTACCTGGACAAATTAGGCAATTAGGCTGGACAACTGCCTAATTTCTGCCTAATGAAGAATTGATATTTCAATCCAAGAACACTGTATACGAGAAATGGTTTGTCGGCGTACTTAAACATTTTTAATCAGGAAGTGTGGTGATTATGGATAAAGCGCCTTATCATAGCCGAAGAAACACCTCAACAAACGTGGAGAAAGAGAAGAATTCAAGAATGGTTAACAGAAAAGGGCATTCCTTACCAAGAAAATTACTTGAAGGCGGAATTATTGCTAGGGCATATGGACATAAATATATGAAACTGGCAGTGGATGAACTGGCATTGACGCATGGAGTCACATGTTGAAATTACCTCCTTATCCCTGCGAATTGAGCCCCATTGAATTGATCTGGGCGCACGTAAAAGGGGAAGTGGCGAGAGCGTTCGATTCACTCTCGCCACTTCCCCTTTTAAATTAGCTGACGTAGAGAGCCATCTTCAAGGGGCAATGAAAAATGTCACAGCAGAAAATTGGCAGTAGTGTATTAATTACGTAATGAAAGAGGAACAGATAATCTGGGATTCGGCGGTTGATCAAGCCATATAACCCATTGTGGTTAATATTGGAAATTGTGATAGCGACAGTGAAGATGAAGTAGACTGAAAATGGTGATATTAGTGATTATAATATTATTAAATAGTGACATAAAAAATAGTGGTATTAATTACTCGTTTTTAAGGTAAGTATTAAGGTTTTATTTTAAGTTGAGAATTTTTTGGTTTATTTTGGATTACCTATAAGTAGGTGTATTTATTTTATTTATCTTATTATTTTTATTTTTTGTTGAGAATCTTTTGTTTTATTTTGGAATATAAGTGTATTTATTTTTTGTTGATCATTTTTTGCGTTATTTTGGAATATATATTTGTTTTAATTAATTTATTGTTTTTATTTTTGTTCAGATTTTTTCGCTTTATTTTGGAATATATATTTATATTATTTTTCCATTTTCAAGTTTGTTTTTTCACGGCTATATCCTTGTGGAATATATGGCTACTGGCAAAAAATCCACTAAAAAATGGTAACGCGTTGAAAGCAATACTTATGCATATAAAAACCTTCGACTTTCGACCCCCTAAAAAAATGCCTACGCCTATGAGTAACACTTTCTGGGTCAGAGTTGCAGTCAGCACTTCAGAGTTGAGTCAGAGTTGCACTTTCTATAATAATTATTAGAACTAGTGTATCTTCGCAAAATATAAACTCAAACCTCTCTATACAACATGGAGTTCCTCAGGGATCTGTGTTAGGCAAAGAAATCGATATAATTTAAAATGACTGTGAATATGCATTTATTAGGTTTAATATTCTTACATTACCATGCATTTTCATCTTGCATTCACTGTTATATTATGTAAAAGAGAATGAGGAGCATTTCACTACCTATAGCCAACTTCATAGTTACCCAACGCGAAATACGGGATAAAATAAACATAATAACGTTAAGAAAAAACCACAATAGCACAAATTACTATGGTATATTATATGTTGTTTGTTGGTATGATTAATGTTATTGACGCAGTGTTTGAAAAAAAAATTAGTAACCGCTTAAATTATTATCATTATATATGTATAGTGTTATACATATATAATAATAATAATTGTTAACCAAAACTGGTTAACATAAAAGCAAATTTCACAATAATCGTGTATTAATACAGAAAGCTCAAATTTTAACTTTTTTAAACAAATGGTGGTAATTTTGTTATTATGAAACAAATCAACCATATTTTTTACAGGGTGTTTAAAAAATATGTTACTATCGACAATTGAAAATTCATTTGTTTTAACGGAAAACCCCATATATAATAACGCAATCAACAGAATATCAAAAACTTAAAAAAATTATTTGGACACACGAATTGAATTTTTTTCTCGTGGTGAAATCTTCAATAGACACCATAGCCATTTTTGAGCAACAGAAAATATCTATTTTGTAAACAAAAGGGGGATCAACATAAATTCAGTTTTAACGTATTTTGTTTACTAATAAATAAACAGTTAGCATTTCATTATTACAGTTATACTTCATTCAATATGTACTTATAGTTAACTGACCCCATATAAGATACCGCGCAGTTGCCACATGTAATTCTTCTACTACTTACGTACGTCTACGTACGTAGTAGCAAATGTCCCCTCTCTTACATAGGATCCATGGGTTATACGCACGTAAATTGTAACGGTCATTCGCGATAGTGTAGTGCGTTGGTTAAGATATTCGCGTGTATATATATATATATATATATATATATATATATATATATATATATATATATATATATATATATATATATATATATATATATATATGTATATATATATATATATATATATATATATATATATATATATATATATATATATATATATATATATATATATATATATATATATATTTATATATATATATATATATATATATATATACAGCCAAGTGTACAGCCACCGAAACCAAAAAGCGGTCGAAATAAGATTGTAGTGGACGATGATGCAAAAAAATGCGATACGTAGAACGGTCCACGGTTTCTTTAGAAATAACGAATTGCCCACTTTAGATAAGGTGCTGCAAGGTATAAGTGAAAATGATATTATACCTAAAATGTGCAGGAGTAGTCTGGCAAAAATTTTGTAGGACATGAATTTTAAGTATGGAAAAGTAGACAGAAAAAGTATTCTCATAGAAAGATATGAAATAGTTGCTTGGCGGATGGATTATCTTCGAAAAATAAAAAAGGTATGGAAACGAGGGGCGGAAAATTTTTTACACTGACGAAACGTGGGTCAACGAAGGACATACTATGAAGAGAGTCTGGCAGGATGGAAAAGTGAAAAATGCACGGCAAGCTGCGATTGAAGGCTGGACAACTGGTTTAAAAATGCCGTCTGGAAAAGGTCGCCGTTTAATCATAACGCATATTGGAAGTGATAGTGGATTTTTGCGTAATGGAGAACTGATATTTCAATCTAAGAAGACCGGAGACTACCACGAGGAAATGAATTCCGAAGTATATGTGAAATGGTTTGCCGGCGTACAGGTTTTGCCGGCCGGCGTTTTTGGATACAGGTGATTTATTTTATTTCTCTTATTGTTTTTATTTTTTGTTAAGAATTTTTTGCTTTATTTTGGAATATGGGTATATTTATTTTATTGTTTTTATTTTTTGTTGAGAATGTTTTGAAATATATATTTATTTTATTGTTTCATTTTTTGTTAAAAATTTTTTGCTCTATTTTGGAATAGGTATATATTTATTTCATTTTTCCGTTTTAAAGTTTATTTTTCACGGCTACTTAGCTGTTTTGTACATATTATTTTTGTTTCTTGTGGGAAATATGGCTACTGGCGAACCACCCACTGAAAAATGGTAACGCGCTGAAAGCAATACTTCATGAGTGGTGTGGAAACTTGCATTCAATATCAGCTGTAGTGTTGAAAATCTACATATAAAAACCTACTACTTTAACCTCCTGTAAGTAGTTTAACCCCTTGTAAGTAGGTACGTATTGTTCATTGACTTTATTTTTATGTAGGTACTTACCATCCTAGATCACCTTCTACTTTCACCCCCCTGAGAAAAAAAAATGTCTACGCCAATGAAAAACATTGTGTAGGTCAGGGTTGCCGGTCGTTGAACTATACATACATATTGTACGCCGTATAGCAACTTATTAAATATTGTATCTCAATATTTGAAAGATTTTACAAAAAATTCGACATTACAACCAAACTCCTTATACGTAAACAAATTTTTCTCATTGACTTGAAAAACATGCTAAAATGTGTTGCTATTAAGGCAGATATGAAAATCAATATTTTACCCAAGGGAAATGATAAAAGGGAAAGTATTAGGCAAATGCACGCGAAATAAAAATATGGAAATAAAAGAAGCGAATAACAATAGCTGTCTCTCGATATATTAAGGTCCGTGGGGTTTCTTTGATAGGACTCAGTTTGCTCTGCATATTTTTCAGCGGGGTCTGGTTAGAGATGGATATACCTAGTTAGAATTCCTCTTTATTTTAATTATACCTGAGTGTATTACATCACGGAGGAAAGCAGCAGTTTTATCCGTTGGTGAAATTACATACGACGTTAAAGAGTGTACTTTTGAATAATGCTTACAGTATTAATATTTTACTTTATTATTACTGATAATTCGAAAAATGCGCTATTTTAAAACAATAAAATTTATAATAATAAACCGCCTTTATTAACCAAACGAAAATACTGGGCGATGTTTAACTTACGCAAGCTATTCATACACATTGTACATAACTATAGGTATATGTTATATTTGATCTAGGAGCAAAATAAAGTTTGCTGTCTAGAATTTTGGCGAGGTATCAGAAAATTTGCCATACAAGATATTAAATAAGATTTAAATAAAGAGTCAAAATTAAATCTCGTTAGTAAACTATTCTGATCCAGACCTCTAGGAGGATAAGATCCATCTTTCAAAAAGATCCAAAACTTTCTTTGGATCCATTCTAAATGTTGACAATGAACGTGATAAATCGGATACCATATAATCGACCCGTATTCCAATTTTGGTTTATATATTCAACAAAAGTGAGTTTGCTGACAAAATAAATACCCAAAGTTCTTTGAATACATCAACTCGGCTGATGATATTCCCAATGAAGTAGTGTGAGTATAAGAGGTAGTTTTGCGAGTATGTATAAGTCATTACGTTATATTCAGCTATACTGAGTTTAAGATGATTTGTCTCACATCATGCAGACATTCTGTTAATGCATTCTTGAAGATTGATGGAATGTATAAAATATCTAATTTCAGAGTAAATGGAGACTTGGGAGCATTTTGAGATCATTAATAAAGAATAGAAACATTATGGGGCCCAGATTGGAACCTTGTGGAACTCCCGAAGTTGGAGAAAATGATATTGAATTGAAATTTTGATATCTGACCATAAAATGGCGAATCCAAAACATGGATTATCGAATTTATGAACCTATTTGTCTCAAACTCGGTATTTGGGGTTACTTAAGGTTACTGGGCACATTAGGGTGTTTTTAACGAGTCCCATACATTATAGTTGGTGACGAGAGTTTGATGATGGAGGCAGGAGGTGGACAGTGGAACCCAAAAAACTAAAAACTACAAAATAAAAATAAGTAAAAAAAACGTTTAACTTAAACGGTTTTAGTTTAAATCATCATAGTTGTATTGAAAACTATAATATAATTAGGACACACGTTAGGACACACAAACCTAGATCTTCCTGAGATTCTGACGTCTGGTCAGAAAGTGTGCAATACTAGCAGTTCTGCATTGTTATGTCTGATGGACGGAAATAAGAACGTGGGGCACATAAGAACCATATTTCAAATGCGATAGTCCGCCATTTTGGATTCGCCGTTCGGATTGTTTTAGTTTGAGTCACCAATTGTATTGAGTGACCTTAAACAACGCAAAGTTTCAAGTTTGAGACGAATCGGTTTATAAATAGAAGTGTCCGCTTTGGATCCGCCATTCTATTTTTTTTTGTAATAAAAAAATGTTAAACTGTGTTGTCACCGGAAAACTATACACCTACCAAAATTTCAAGTCTCTAGCTGATCGGGAGGTAATTGAAAAAGCTGTTGCAAGGTTTGAAACAAACATATAAACAAACAAATCTACGTAGTCTAATCAATGTATACGCGAGTAAACAGATTTCAATATAAATATTTAAATTAATTAACTAAAATAAACCTCTAAAAAAATCAAATGATCTTCTGCAATTATAGCGTATTCCAAAAAAAAACAAAGGTGTAATATTGATTGAGTTTATCGTAAAATATATTAATTAAAACAAATGTAAACTCACTTAGCTTCATCTTTTGGACACTGGAAAAATGATAATCCACTTCCACGCTTTGCTGCGCAACCATCTATTGAACAATAAACCGTAGGCATGTTAATACAATCTCGCTTCACGTTTCTGATCTACTCTGTACAAATCACCACTAGCTGTACGCAGCGAGAACCTGACGCACTGTGTATGCGCTGGGTTCCTCGCTCCCTACGGGCAGTCTGCGAGGAAGGGGAAAGCAGAAGCGACACGTAATCCCAGTGCGATAACTGTTATGTAATCTGTAAACTTTGGTATGACGAAGTTAACAGAATAAGAGATAAAAAAGACATCTAAAAGATATATTATGAACGCAATCAAACTAATATAAAAACTAATATGGTGTTTTTGGGATGAGTTATAATATACTTAAATGCTTGTATAATAAGTATGTAATTACTACAGTTAAAGCATGGCACAGATACTGTCGTTTTGTGGGCTTGCTTTTCTCTGAGGGGGGTTGGTCCTCTACTCTTTATCAATGGGATAATGGATATGTCAATGGGATACAGAAACATTACGGAAAACGTGATGCTTCTTTTTGCAAAATGAGAAATGCCCCTGTGGTTCATTTTTCAGCACGATAATGATCAGAAACACACATCCAATCATGTTCAGGTAGAATGGTTCAGGTAGAACAACATTAGGGTTTTAGACTGGCCTGCGCGATCCCCCGACTTGAACCCGATAGAAAACCTTTGGTACGCAGTATAGAACGACGCATACGAACTGAATTATTTCTCAATAAGTAAGGAAATAAGCACTGATGAATACAATTTCAGAAGGAGAAACCTGCCACTTCATGTCTTAGAAAATAGAATCAACTCCATTCCGAGAAGATATGCTAAAGTCATAGGCAACAATGGGTATGCTGTTGGTTATTAAACTTGTGAATGTTATTCTTGTTATTTTAGTGTTTAATAATATTGTTCGTTCTTTGTTCATTTAATTAGTCGACCTTAATAAAAAATGTTGCAATACTTTTGTCGTCACTATTTTTTAATAAATTACTTTCAGAAGGTAGGATGTTGCTTTAAATCCTGCTTCAAAGAAGTTTTTGTTTGATTACCACAGTCTAATCTATCAAGAAAACGACACTAAAAGTATAAAGCAACATACATTTGTTGCAATACCTAAGTCTGATCATTTATGCTTGCTTGTAAATACACTGTTTTCAAGCAGAGAAAAAATATTTACACAGCAATGCCTATAGTAATTATCAATAGAAAGTATCTTAAAAACTTGAATTTGTATTGGCTATAATTTGCTTTTTCATATGGCAATGTCGACATTATCCGTGTGATAATATCTGAAATATATTTTATGAAACTGTACATATCTGAGAGTGGTGGAAAGAAACGGGATAAGAAATCATGAAATGCGACGCTTCCAACAGGAAGCTATAAATATTCGAGAGTACGCCCCTTACTTTTCCTCGGAAATACGGGAATTCTTCCCGAGGAACAGCTAGATGTAAGAAATTCGCCATTTTTGTATTGATTCCGATTGACTAGATATCGAATGTGGAGCCCGGATAGAAAATTCAGAAGCAGACAGCTACTAGCTGTAAGAATACGGAAGGCGGCGTCGGTCCCACCCCCAGCGGCTCAGCGTATCGTATGTGAGTATGTGAAGGGCTCCTTTAGGGCGGACAGTATGACTAATGAGAAAGAAAACCGAGAGACGGATATAAAGAAAAAGCAAAAAATATTCCTGCGCGCTTTTCCTTCTTCCCAACATAATATCATATATAAGAATAGCATCTATTCTAGGCAGATGAAACTGACATCCTACCCACTTGACAGTTAATTGTAAATTTGCATTCTTACAGCGTCATTTTATATTCACCGATTATTATAAAGACTATTTTTAATTAACATAGAATTCTAATTATTTAGAAAGTTCCCAGAAAGATCCGTATGCTTCGTTATAGTAGGGTGCATTTCAATCCCGAAGTAGAAGCGAGGCATAGTTTGAACAAGGAGAGCAGAGCGAGCGCGCCTAAATCCGTGGAAACTAGGAAAATGAAATCTGAAAAGTTACGTTAATGAATGGTCACCCCGAGGAGGAGGATCGTGACCTACCCCAAGTCTGTCTAATTTCACTCTTTAAATATACTTTCCCTTGACTTTCATCCTCTTTCATTATTCCCCTCGTGACCCACTGCGCTTCTTTAATAAGCATTGAGAACGCAAGCGCCACAGCTTCAATTAGCTCCGCCGCGGCGATTAATTACCCCTGGGAGCGTCTACTCCCGAAAGTTCAAGACCTTGAGGCACTGACCTGAATGTGATAACAGTAATTAATATTTTATATCTCTTATCGACACATTATATATATATATATATATATATATATATATATATATATATATATATATATATATATATATATATATATATATATATATATATATATTGTCGTATCTTTTTTGTTGTAATTTAAAATTGAATTTGGGAGACCCGAGCGCCGAGGCGTTCGCTGGTTGCCATGCAAACTTAAAGATGCTATGATAAATGGAAGCGATGCGAGGTGATTTCTTTGTGCGGACGTGAGGTGAAGACGTAATATGCAACGCTAGCGGGCGATCGATCTAGGGTGGGCCTCGCACATTGCCTATGCCTGTGTTCCGGCTCCACCCGGATGAAAAATAGAGACGGCCTGACTGTGGATGGGCAAAACGAGGGAAAAAGTACAAAAGTACACACGCTCTTGTTCCATCTCACTTCATGTGGAGAATGGGACACGCACGCGCTTTTCTCGTCGTCAATACTTCACATTCGAACACCTACTTACCCCGCAGGATGAGAAAGAAGGATCCCCGCAATATATATATATATATATATATATATATATATATATATATATATATATATATATATATATATATATATATATATATATATATATATATATATATTAGCTTTGAAATTCTTTGCTATTCATATTTATTTTGTGAAAAGTAATCTTGGGTTTGTAGCATTTCATTACATAGAAATAAGCAACTAGACGAATAAGAAAGAAAACACACTTACCAGTACTATATCTGGACACACATACGGAAATGAATCACTATGCATATGAAAACGAACCACTTAGAAGTTGTACAAGTTCTTTCACTTTTCTTGAGGATCTTCAGAGCAGTATACGATTTATTTCATTGATCATTCATACTTGAATTTAAATTACCAATACACCAACACTTGCAGTGACGTTTTATGACATTAGTTTTTGACGGAACTCATTCTTAGAATACACAAACCTAGTCTACTATTTATATTTGTTCTATTTGAACATATTATATATAAAAGCATTAGGCATACAGTTATCCAGAAGATGTTAAACTTTAAAATGCATAAAATCTTGTTGAACCTATTGAAAAACAACTACTTTTTCCAACTATATGCGGGAAAATATTTAATTATATATACAATAGAGTTCTGAAGCATTCAAAGAGGGAGTGATACAGAAATTGCTTGCTTAGTCAAAACTAAAATCATATATATATATATATATATATATATATATATATATATATATATATATATATATATATATATATATATATATATATATATATATATATATATATATATATATATATATATATATATATATATATATATATATATATATATATATATATATATATATATATATATATATGTTAGAAGTAATCTTAGAATAAGAGCAATAAATTATTATTATTAATAAATAAGCAATTAATTATAAAAGAGAAATTACACAGGAATACTTCGGAGCTTCCGGAACTCTTAAGAATTATGTGAAATTTATTAAATCGCAAATAATTCTGCAGAACTCTAGAAGATCGAACGAACTTATACATCTAACAACTGATCATTCATCGAACATCTAACTGATTCGCTTTATTTAATATTAAAATGTACAAATAAATAAGATAATAAGATTTATATATATTTTTTTATTATGTATATTGTATTTTATATCTTATACTTCCCCTTGAATAAAAGCTCATTTCCCTTTACTTGTTTGTATTTTCTTAGCTACGCTGCACCTTGCTAGTACTGCAGCATTAAGATCTTTATCAGGAGTCGATTCAGTAGATAAATTCAGCAGAGACACTTGCATTCATAAATGATAATATACAACTTTAATATAATATACAACCAAAATTTTACATTTTTATTACAAACCATTTTAATAAGAGAGCATATCTTTAAATAGAAAATTAAATATTACTTCAACTACAAATTTTTATTAAAATACCTATATTATTTTATGTAATCAGCCATCTATATCTACAATGTTTGTATTTCTTCTTAAAATTTTAAATTTGCTTTATATTAAAATCCTTTAGTGCTGTGGCATAGGCATTCTGCAAAACACGTATAGTTAATGGGCTGTATATTCTTATTAAAACCTTGATATGTTTATGCCGATAATTAGATCACAATACCATAAATCATGTAGAATAATTGCAGAAAACATTATTAAAACATAAATTTATTCCGTGAAGCTGTTAATATAAATCACTATGTGGATCTCTATAATATATGCATTAAATCCAGAAACATGACTTCCCTGATGAAACTTGTGGAAAGTTAGTTGAAATATGTATTGTTTTGAGCTCTTATTTTGATAAAATTTAGGCTGGTAAGTATTTATGTTTCTATTTTGTTGTAAATATGTTTTACTCTCATGAAATATTTGTTTTGCTAGCTATTTATTATTAATTTGATCAGATGTGTAGGTACCTTACTTTCTCTTGTGTTGATTTTCTAGAAGTTTTCAACTTCTCTGGAGTACTAGGGCCGCTAGTAGATGATACCCACTGCATTACTGACACCTCCGAATTACTCCAGGTCCTATTTTGCTGTCTGGAACCACCTGGTTTTCTCTGCAAACGTACTCCTAACCTCTTGGATGTTTTGTAAATTTTATCTATCTCATTTATCTACAATTTATAACTTTAACAACAATTAAGAAGACAATCAAGATTTACATGATGCTTGGCTTTTTAAAAGTTCTTTATCAAGTAAATAAATTGTATTTTTCCTGTTTTTTTTTTCTTGGAAACCAGGATATACATATTGTTTGTTTCCTTATGGTCCATACACATAATTTTATGCTTGTAGAAGTTTCAGTTTTACGAATTTTCACTATCACTATCACTTTCAATGTTTATGACACTTATTATTGTTGGTTACAGGATTATTATAATGTCAATTTTAGAATTCATTTAATTTTCTATTTATTTTATGTACTTTTGGGTAATGCGAAGGTGACTTTTGGTTGACAGTTGCTGTCATTATAAATATAATTTTTGAGCTCTTATTTTGATAACATTTAGACTGGTAAGTATTTATATGTTTCTATTTTGATGTAGAAACATTTTACTCTTGATTCATGAAATATTTGTTTTGCTAGCTATTTATTATTAAACTGATTAGATATGTAGGTACCTTACTTTCTCTTTTGTGTTGATTTTCTAAAACGTTTTCAACCTCTTCTCTGGAGGACTAGTAGATGATATCCACGGCATTAGTGGTACCTCCGGATTACTCCAGGTCCTATTTTGCTATCTGGAACCACGTAGTGTTCTCTGCAAACGTACTCCTAACCTCTTGGAATGTTTTGTAAGTTTTATCTATGTTATTTATCTACATTTTATAACTTTAACAACAATTAAAAAGACAATCAAAATTTACATGATGCTTGGCTTTTAAAAAGTTCGCTACCAAGTAAATAAATTGTATTTTTCCTATTTTTTTTTCTTGTAAACCAGGATATAAATAGTGTTTGTTTCCTTAGGGTCCACACACATAATTTTATTCTGGTAGAAGTTTTAGTTTTATGCACTTTCACTTTGAATGTTTATGACACTTATTATTGTTGGTTACATGATTATATGACGTAACTTTTATAATATATATAATGTAATTATTATAATATAACTTTTAGAAATCATTTAATTTTATTTTTATTTTATATGTGACTTTTGGGTCACGCGAAGGTGACTTTATGGTTGACACTGTCATTATAAATACAATTTTAATTATAATTTTACTTTAATTAAATATATTAATTTTATTACCACTCGCTATGTATTTTCCCATATACTATTTGTCGCATAATGTTGGTTATTGACTATGCTGGGTTTTAGTTTGTTATCTTAAGTTATAGATACATTATGTTCAAATGAACCTTGCAATGCATGACTTTTTAATGAGTTCTTATCGATAAATATACATAAAATCTTTATTTAATTGATATTATTGGACATATGAATTTGATTGTATACTAAAATTTTAAGCGGAAAATTATATCTCTCGCAAGCAACTTCATACGTGAAAAATAGGTTTCTAATAGTTAGTATGAACGAGGAAAAATCCGGCATACATAGTGTTGCACTTGGGGTACCTCAGGGTTCCGTACTAGGTGAATCATTTACCAGTCAAAATAATTTCAACCTTTCAAGAGAAACATAGTGCAAAAAATAGAGGCCTAATAAATAAGTGTTCTTATAACTGGCGCCCTTGGAAATGAAGCAATAGGGAAGAGAGAGCGCAAGTATCCTGTTACCTTATCAGGTTTCTTTACTGTGCGATCACTGAAATTATCTCTGTTATCAGATCTATTAGTAATACTTTATTATATTTTAAATTTTAACATCATTTCGTAATATTACAAATATCATCTAACAAAGTAAAACTTTAATATATTAATTTCTAGACACCCTGACACCCTGTATAAATTAATACATTTGTAGTTTATGCACGCATGTCCATGTCTGATAAACACAAGGGATAAAAACTGGTTCTGGATTTAATTGAATTTTTAACTATGGGTTGATTTTCGCATAAGATTTCATCGATATCGATTGACCTCCTTTTCTGAACACCCTGTATATTTTGAGGCATTTGTAGTTTGTGCATACCTAAGCTCCATATTTCGTAAACATACTGGATAAAAACCGGTTGGTTTTCTTAGGTATCTTAAAAACTATTGGATTTTGATATAGGAAATGTTATTTAACCTTAGAGTAGAAGTAAAATATGACATAAAGAATATGGCTTGCCCTTTAAATTAAGGAAGTTCAAGCCGAGTACCGGGATAGCTAGAAGTGTTAAATACGTGCCATTAACTTCCATGAATAGAGCATCTCTGAAAAGCGCTATGCAATTTTTCAGTTTTTCACATGACTTTATTAGTTTATTGCCCATATCTGACCCAAAATGCCAGCTGCCGCTCTGCTGAAGGTTCCATGAAGTGACACTATGTCCCAGGCATCGAGTTTGATTTGATGAAACTGTATCTCAACTTCCAGTTCAAGGGAAGCCCATTAAAAGGAAAGCCTTCTTTCTACCTTCCTATTCCTTCAATCAACGGTTTTACCTACCTTCTTGTGGGCATATACGACAGACGGCAGGAACTGGCTAACCGATTGCAGAGGCCACGTACATATATATCCTGTAAGTTTGCAACTTACTGACGGTTAAAACACTGATTGAATATTGATTCTCAGAAATATTATTAAATCAGATGTTCGAGCGGAAATAAATTGGTAATCCGACATCTCACAAAGATATCGGCTCGCAAAGTTAGACCTGAACATCATAAAAGCGTTCTGCGATTCCGCCTTTCTGGCGACAGGAGAATGAGATCTCGACTGTAAGCAGACCATGCTGGTTTTTATTGCAGTCCTTCGTAGCCGGCATATGCTTATAAAATGGTATCTGTGTTTTATGGGGCAAATTTAATGACTTTGTTTAAAAACTTGTTCGATTTCTAACTTAGCGCCAACTTCCATTCCCATGATATATTTCCTCATTTTATAAACGCGAGCAATAATTAATATATTATTTCCGCTTGGCAACATTCACACTGAAATACCGCGCCTTCATAACTTATCGCAAGCCACGAGAAGCAGGGAATTTGTATATGGAAATTGTCCATATAGTAACTCTCCCAGAGACATATTAAGACGGGGAGACCCAAGGGTTCAGTCATAAAACGCTGGAAGGGTCGATCTATTATATTATCGTTCTAAAACAGTGCAATGAGTGCGAGAGAGTAAATGGAAGACAGCTGCTACGGCGGCGACCTTTCGGCAACGCCGCTTCTTGTAATCAGAGCACATCCAGTGGCGCGTCTACTTTTCTTTAATGAATGAGTTAGGGTAAACTGCATAGTTACATAAGAAAATACATAATAAAACCTACATAATAAAACTTTGTCATGTGTTTTGCGGAAATTTATTTATAATGTTAAGGCAAAAAGTAGTTATTGGACGTATTTGTTAGTTAGTGGACGGTTTAATTAAAGTTATTGGACACATTGTAAATAATTTAAATTCTAAAAAAAGGCGCTTTAATAGGTGTCTGACAACTTAGTAAAAATTTTCCTTGCGGGTTTTTTGAAACAACTCATAAAGTCTATGTACTTCTTCTTTCACTTCCCCCTCGTTTTAATTTTAACTCGTTTTAAGTTTTATTTTTTGTACAAAGCTAATACTTTGGAATGTATTTGGGCGTCAAATATATTTGAAACTCCAAGGAGGAACTCCCTTTTGGAGAAACATAAATTCTAAAGGTTGGTACAAAACATAATAATCGAGATGTATGGAAACTAGAGAAGAGAATATTGAAATCAATACAACACAACCAAACAATCATTACTATTCTGGAATCTGGAATATGTCCGGAGTGCGGATCGAGATCCGCTGCACTTAGGCCCCATTGGGCCCCTTGTGCTTCCTCCGTGAGGGAAATGTCTCCCTAGGTCATCGACCAGCCCAATGTTGTACAAAAGGTGATGATGTTGCCCAGGGGCATTTCCCTCAAATTGGCCATAGAAGGCCAACGTTCCCCCAATATGGATTCTCTGGTCGATGACACGGCGGGACATTCGCAAAGTACATGCTCGATCGTTTCATCTTCTTGTTCGCATCCTCTGCAGATGGGTGTTTCACTTTGTCTCATGTTATAGAGGTGTTTCCTTACCCGGCAGTGTCCGGTTAGGATTCCTGTAACAAATCGCAGTTTACCCCTGGACATTGCCAGATAGTTCCTCGCCGTCTCTTCGCTGGGATATCTCAAGAGATTTCTGGCCAGCTGACAGCTACTTGTTTCATCCCATAACGTTTTAAATTTTATGTGGGTGTTTTCCTTTATTAATTGAAGTTTCGCTGCAACTGGTAGCGTACTTGAAGGACCAGGCCCATGGATACTCAGGTTGGCTGCCTTCTTGGCCAGTTTGTCAGCTTCTATAATGCCGTTGCATTGTGAGTGTCCTTTGACCCAGCACAGGCAGATGTTATTCATCTGACATGCTCTCACAAGTGCTTGGTGACATTCCCATGTTGATCCTTTAGTTATTTTATAATTTTTCAGGGCCAGTAGTGATTGTCTACTATCTGTGCAGATTCTTATTGTCTTGCCCGTTATTTCTCTGCGAGCAATCTCTTGTGCGGCTATGGTTATACCAGCGAGTTCTGTTTGTACTACACTGGCATTTTTATCCATAGTCCAGCTGCATCGGAGTCGCAGATTCCTTGAATATATACCACAGCCTGCTCCATCCTTTTTCTTTGATCCGTCCGTGAAGACATAGTTTACACCTTCAACGCCGGCCTCGTCTTCACCAGTAGTATGTATGGTGTAAGGTTTATCAAAGACAAGCCGAGGCGGAATACCATCTGCACATGCCTGTAAAAGGGGCATCTTTCTGACAGCCTCAGTCCACAGGCGGCTTCTGGTTTGGCCACAGCTTGCATTTGGTAGTATGCCAACAGATTTAAGGCGAGTCATGGTAGTCAGAGCCACTTCTTCTAGATGTAGGTCTAGTGGTGGAAGACACAGCATTATCTCCATTGCTCTCGTTGGTGTTGTTCGCATGGTTCCGGTTATGCTCAGACAGGCAACTCTTTGTACCTGGCCTAGCTTGAGTTTTGCTGTTATTTGTTGACTCTTGGGATACCAGACAACAGCTCCATAGGCCAACATTGGTCTTATGATAGCAGTGTAAATCCATAGGACCACCCTGGACAGGACCATCATTACTATTATTATTGTTATTGTTGGTTTAGATATTTTGTCGTTAATTTATCTTGCCAAAAAACCCTCGAGCGTTTATTTTATGAATAAATTTCCTTTTAACTAAAAATTTTGCCAATCAGTAATTTTGCTCGAAAAGCTGACATGTGACAAAAAATTTTCATGTCAGTTTTTTATAAAATCACTGATTACAAAGAGGAATATATCGTACAAAAAAAGCTCTTGTAGTTTTATTGTTGATAATAAAACAAATTTGCTCGATGGGCCTTAATATTACATCGAGTGTCACAAGAGATTATTTACTTATATGAAATAAATATATGCAAATTAATGTGTTACTATTTGGCCAACTAGCTTCTTATATATACCCTATCTCATATGCCTAATAAAAATACATAGATTTTCAACCAGATTTAAATATTTCCCATTAACAAAACCCTTTACTTAACATATTCATAATGCTCTTGTATTACCCTTTTAACTTTGGCCATTCTACGAGCGTGCATTATTTCCGTATGATAATCAAAATACTCGATTTCTATACCTCCATTTAAAATTCCATTTGGCTGCTTAAAATATCAGTTACCACAATGATAATACATCATTTCCGTGCATCTACTTGAACATCATTTGAGGCTCATTTTTATGCAGCAGAGAGAAGCTCCAGCCAGTATATTATAAAGAGCCCATTAACGCTATTCAGCCAAGTATGAAAAGTATCAAGTTTTTAATGCAGTACTTCGGAGAGTAGGTAAGTGAAGACGTCATCGTAAGATAAAGGAAATGTAGGAACACTTTAAAACTGCCGTCGAACAACTTTTGTACAGTGTGCACTAGACTCACTTATTTCGCATTTGCTACTAAAACTATGAAGCTCTTAAAATTACGGATATGCAGGGTGATGTTCACATTTGTCAGACGTTTGGTAACTTTTAAATTACTGGATTTAAAAAATATTTTGTACGAATACTTTAGACAATCTTTTGGCTATAAATCAATGACTCTCCAAATTTGTATGAAAAACTACACAGCGTTCTCTGTACCGTTTATTTTTGAGCCTATCACACTCACAAGGTGATCACACTTTTATTATGGTTTAGTTTTAGAAATAATTGAATTGATGGTGTTAGACCGCTGAATCAATTTTCATTTGTTTCATTTCGATTATTAGAAAATATTTTTAAGTTAACAAAATCTTCTGGGAATTGATTATTCGCCTTCTAAGTAACTATTAATTAAAAAAACTATTAATTGATATGAGGAAAAATGATATGAGGAAGACATTTCAAGAACGTTCCCTATAACCTGCCGACATATAATTTAGATGGCGTTTTGTCTCTTCAGGGCCACCCTCATTTTTTTAATACGGATCTGCTTTTTTTATTTTTCATAATCTGTATAAAACTAAATACAATAATATTTATTTATTTATTGATGTAACACATCACTTAATTTAAACATAACATTCAGTATACTTATAAATATAAATAATATATATATATATATATATATATATATATATATATATATATATATATATATATATATATATATATATATATATATATATAATATACTTATATATATATATATATATATATATATATATATATATATATATATATATATATATATATATATATATATATATATAATAATAAGTATATAATCAACAAGTGCATATTTCGTAGAAAAAATAGAAAAGTGAAAACATAGTGGGCATATAAAATCATATGAAACGCAAAGAAATCATAAAGAAAAACAAATAAAACAGAAATGGGAAAGAAAAGAAAATTGACGGAAAACTATATAAAATGTGGACATTTAATTACTTGTATAAAAAGTTATTAACTAATACCATCAAGACCGGGCGACTTTTTTGGTTTTAACTTTTTAAGGGATAATCTTAATAATATCTTCCAAAGCAATATTATTGAGATGCAAATATTCGATGGTGTCATTATTATTAGTTGCTAGATTTAAGTCATATGTAGCTTCATCACCAAAAACCGATTGAAAATAGTCCGAAAAAGCTTCGACTACCTCTTCCTTATTAACTAATCTTATCCCATCTTCTTCATAATAAGTACTGGTATTATTTTGACACTTTTTAATATTTACGTAATTCCAGAATTCATTGCTGTTTCTTTTAATATTTTTTTCCACATTTTTTATATAATTTGTGTGTTCAACCTTAATTAATATTTTTATTTTTTCTGCATTTCTTTAAATTGACTTATGTGATACTTGAATGATTTTTATATCTATGATTTATTTTTTTCCGTTTTATACAATTTATAATTTCCAATGTAAACCAGGGTGATTAACGTTCCATTTTGTAATATTTATATTTAGGTATACATTGATCTAAAATATCATAGAATATATAATAGAAGTGATCAAGACACTGGTCGACATCGGCAATTTGTTCTAGAATAGTCTCAATTTATCATATAATTGCATATAATGCCCCCCTTTTTTAAAATTATATTTATTTTCTAAACTATTATTATTTCCTTCTCCTTTGTTTATTATATTTAAGTCGTATGTTATTAATAGAGCAGGATGGTGTAGATCTAGTGGAACTAAAGATGTAATTTCTTTTTCTACCATTACATTAATATTACTTAGTACTAAATCTAGAGTTCTGTTATTTATATTTTGTATGTCATTTTTTAGTTGCATTTCAAACATATTAAGAAATCTTGATATAGATTAAGTTATCGCATTACCCTCATTTAAATCATAATTTTTACCTACTATTAATGGAATGTTATAGTCACCCAACATAATTATATTTTTATCATAAAAATATTGTTCAATTGACTCGAAATATTGGATGTATGTTTCTGCTGTCGATTTACACTTAATATAACAATTTGAAATTAAAAATGTCTGACCATGAATATTAGCTTCAATAACAACATATTCTGTTTTTGGGAGGAGGGACATGTTTAGTAATTTAGAGTTAAATTTACTCTTAATGGCTATTAGAACGCCTCCCTCATAATTTTCATCAACAGATGAATAATCTCTGTTATATAGTTACATTCAGCCGTTTCGGAGATCGAATTTTGTTCACAATTTCATGCATTTTAATTTTTTTCGAGGAAACCTAACTCTTTCTCTAAAATAAAAGTAGGCTGAGTTACTCCAATAGGCCATCGAAAATGCTAAAATCCCAAACTAACGGCCAGTTCTGATTTGTTTAATATGTTGTAAGATACCAGTAGGATGTTGTTAGGATTACCAGTAGTGTAAATCCAAGTTTGCAGCTCCGAGCGACCTGTCCTAACTCCGTAGCACTTCGAAAAACCGCAAAATGCACTTTTTTCGGTTTTTCAACTATATCTTCCAAACTATGCTTTTGTTCATAAATCATCTTGTTGCGGTTTTAAAGTAGATTAAAGCTGCTACAATTTGAGACCGGGACCAGTTCTGTAGGTATAATAGTTAGCTAGATACCGCCCTCCAAAAATTGGCAATTTTTCAAAAAAAGTGAAATTTTAAGATTTGGTCAACTTTCGTCTCCGAAATGGGGGAAAATTTTACAGGTAAACTCATAGCGGAAAATGTTGTAGCAAATGTAATTAGCTTTAATTTAAGCACAGAACGTCCGTAGGTCGTCGTCGTTACATATTTGTATGTTGCCTTTTATGACCAACATATTTCAGGGAGATGAAGGATAAGATGAAGGAGGTTTGTGGTTATATTTGGGGGAGTGATAATATATATTCATAACTAGCATATCAATTGCTCATAAATGTATGCATATCTGCACAATATATATTTAAATTAATAGCGTAGAAGTTATAAACAACGTAACAGTATAAAATAGTAGCATAAAACGTTGTTCCATTATCTCAATATTCTTAAGAAATATTTAATAGCGGTTGATATAAGCAAAGCAACTGCGAGAACTCCCAAGTCGATGCAGATGATATTAAAAATCGATCCCGAGCATCTTGGCATCTGATTATAATCTTGGATACATATCTGACTTGGAAATAATGTGTGTGCTTCTTTTTAGGTTAAATCCATCATTATATTAGTGCTGAGGGCAAAGATCCGGCTTGCTCTCGCTACACGCTTCGGAACAATAGACGTCAAGAGGCACGTACAGGAGAAGGACTCAAGGGATGTGAGCTAAGGATTCGGGGATTCGCAATTTCATATTTTCTTACTCCTAAATTATAACAAGGGTGAATTTCACAACACATACACTTAGGGAGAGACTGGAACTGCACGCTTATATTATAAAACTTAAACTAGAGTGATATGGAGGAAACTAAATAAAACTTAATGATGAATTTTGAAAGATGTAACGCGTAAAAGTGCTAAACTCTCGCTTGGAATATATTTAGTTTTGAAAATGCACATGAAACGAAATCTTCGCGAGCGAAATTGTCCTTAATAACCATTCAGGGGTAGTAAATTATATCATTATGTGATTACGTCATTATATGCTATGCAGCAGCTCGACTACCAGCATACGATGCTTTGTTCAATAACTTTTATGTGTTTACAGCGGTCGTTTCGTAATTGGTGCCATAAATGAGGCTTTTAATACAGCCTATAATGACCCGTGGAACATGGTCGTAGATTACTTATTGCCCATATGCAAGTCGATTATTTATTGTTCCATCACTACTTGGGTGAAGTAATAGCGTGGGTTACGGGTGACAGAAATTAGCTACCCCTAACTATCTTCTAGTTTTAACCATCGGTGGTCGGACTTTGACCAATTGGTAATCAAAATAATCACTTTCGATATCATAGGAAGTGCCCCCGATTTTGTTGTTATACACTTCGCTATGCAAGTCGAAGAACATACAAGGTGGCCTGGATTTAATTTGTGTACTGTTTTAAACATAGAAATATGAGACATAAAAACCCAAGCAACAAAACCCTCATTATATCGATAAAAGGAGCCACACGTGCTGCAGCATTTTTAACAGCGTTGTCAAGTATAACCGATTTCCAGGAATTTCAGGAAAAACAAATGATTTTATATACATCGCCCATCACATTATAACATTATCATGTAGTATAGCAAAATATTGATCACACTACCTTTACCTTTCGTCATATCAGAAAACAATTGGATGGCGAATGTGATGCAGAATAAGAATGTTTCCTATTCAAATATTACGGATCTATTTTACACGTTCTTCGGCCGTGTCACATCGGCATCATTGGCATCCATTCGTATGCCAGCTAATACCATATTGTAAATTGGGGTAAAGTGGGGTCAACAATAGTTCTTGAAATAGAAGTAATATAGTAATTCCTTAATTTAATGTATTATGTTTATGGGTTTTGTGTTAAAATTGATTAGTTATTAGTATTCTATCAAAACATAACAACTTGTTGCATGAAAGTGCCTTTATAGTGACGATTTTAGCTTGCTGTAAGAAAAGGTATACTGCCCCAATCTCCCATTGCGACAATTGTGGGTATCTTTAGAAAAAAATTTATGTCTCATATTTCGATGTTACAAACTATCCACAGAGATCATAAGTTTCAAAAATTTCCAGATTTTTCTATGAGTTTCGGAGATATTTGACAAAATATGAAAAAGCTCATTTGCGTTTTAAACGGTTTTATTTAACTTGACCGTATATTTGTTTGTTTGTTTATATGCCTCAAATCTTGCGCGCCAATATTCTTGGCTAAATATGTGACCTCGATAGGAGGGAGCCGAGCGGTATTATCGCTCTTTACCCCTGTCAAATCTTGCAACAGCTTTTTCAACTACTTTCCGAAGAGCTAGAGACTTGAAACTTGGTAGTTGCATAGTCTTCCGGTGACAAATACAATTTATTAAATATGAGTATTAATTTTTTAAACAAAATGGCGAATCCAAAATGGCGAATTTTCCTATTTATGAACCGATTTGTCTCAAACTTGAAACTTTGTGGTGTCACTCAATACAAATTTTTATTCAAATTTAAAAAATCAAAATGGCGGGCTACCCTATTTATGAACCGATTTGTCTCAAACTTGTAACTTTGCGGTGTTTAAAGTCAATCAATACAATCTTTAATCTATATGAACCGATTTGTATTGAACTTGGTACTTGGGGTTGTTTAAGGTTTTGGCCTCAATTCCAATGAGTAGGATGCCATGTAGAGTACTACATAGTAAAACTTTCCCCGGGTCGATTTTTTCTTTGGTTTTTGAAAAACGATGTGTGCTATATTTTCCATTAAGGCTTTTTTTTAATAACGGCTTATAATTTTTTGATGTCTGCAAATCAATTTCTGATTTTTCTAACATTTCAACAAACTAGCCAATAAAAACTGCATTAACAATGTCAGCGTTTCTTACTGTTATATCTGGAGTAGATAGTTTAGAGCTTTCAGCTATTGTAGTTCTTTCCTGTTTTCTAACACAGTTTAAATGATACTTCATATGAAAGTCTACAGCTGCTAATGGAATCGTCACTTGTCGTAAGTAATATTGGTCTTTGTTTTAAGGTTACGTCAGTTGTGCCCAATCCTATTTGTTTTAATTGTTTAATTTAATTGTTTGTAAGTTCCGAGTAATAAGGTCTATGATAAGCCATTTTTTTGGCAAGAATGTCATGTATTTCACAATCACTAAACAGTTTTTGCAGTTTTTGAAGAACCATATTTGTATTACCAAATCGTAGTCTCTGTTCCACTGCTAGTTTAATCTTAGACAATGAGACTTTTGTTGCTATATAGTATGACTAGACTTTATACAACGCGTTTTTGGCACACTAAACATGTACTACAATTAAATTCCAATATTAATACTTCTTTTCTCTAGTAACAAATAAGAAGGAATATTATGGAAACACAGCGGGACCAATAATAAATAATAGAGAAAAACTCGACACACTTACGCACGGATTGCAGAAATATGGTATAGTAACTAGCCACTGACCGTATTATTTTTGCAAGTGCACGTGTCAATAATGACAGGTCGTAGTACGCGCTCCTCAAAAAAAACATACATATTTACTGCGTAATTTATGTAATTGAAATGAGTCGACATCACGTTGCGTGTCACATTTTCCCACTTTTATAGGGTTATTTTTGAAGCAATACCTATACATTTATATATCGTTGTATTCAGAAGAAAAATGTGCAAATTTTTTATATAAAATGTTTTTACATATGAACTATTGTTTTCAAAATAAAAAATGTTAAATAAAATATAAAAAATAATTTTTTCTGTTTTTTTTTGGAATATTTCTTTAGGTATTGAATATTTTGAAATCCAGTATTTTTTTTTCGTAAATGAGATATTTTTGTGAGTAGTATCATTTTTTGAATTTGAAAATCCGTCAATTATCTTGAAAAATCGGCCTAATCGCCATTTTTAATTATGGATTACTGGAGAAAAATCAATTTTCAGAAATGCCAACATGGCATTTGGTAATTTAGTCGGCTTATATTATCATAAAATAAAGTTTTAAAAGTTAGCAAGACATCGAAGCGAGCGGTCGTTTTGAGCCCTATGATAATGGACTATATGACACTATTCCTCTATAGTTTTTATGCTCGAAGAGTTCGAATCATTTCGGATAAACCATAGGCTAAGTGACCCTTAAACGTATATAGATGTTACACTGGCATAAGAAAGGAAGCCGCCTCCGGCGAGGGTTTTTTAGTCGTGTTGGTTTAGTTACGAAGAAGCAGTGCAGTGAGATAATTTAAATACCGATCCCTTTAGCAGTAATAGCGGAGGCAAGCCAAGCAATCACTACTTATTTAACACAAATACCTACCTCGAAATAAAAATTCTCGAGCGCCTTTACCACAATGGAATGACGTCTTAAACAATGCCTCGCGTTTCTTACTACAACAATTTTAATTAACCTGAAATTCTTTAACATTTTAAAGACTTAGTATGTCCTCATGCTATAATTCTTTAAATTTTTCCAGGATTTACGGAATTATACCAGCTGAGCATTAAGTTCACTTAACTGCTTACTATTTACATACTTTTTACTCATTGGAAGTATTCGCAGATAATCGAAGAAAATATTAGTTTCATAATATTATAACATACACAGACCACAAAATATAGTTACTTTCTAAAGATGATGGAGGAAATTTATTTAGAAATATTTTATCCCAAATAATTACTAAAACTGTTTACATAATTTGTAGCCACCCTGTATAAGAGTGTCTACAAATACATTCAATTTAGACTTAATGCAGTCTAAATAGAATATATCGCCGCTATGTGAATATCTGCTATGTGAATATCTGCTATGTGAATATCTGCTATGTGAATAGCTGCTATGTGAATTTTTGTCACTTTTTGGTTTAACACGGTTCTGTAATCGCTGCAATGTGTTCTATAAACTGAAATAAATGCTATGTTGAAAGAATAAACAGAAATTTATAAAATTTGATTTGTAATATCTGGCATGTATTTATATGGCAGAGAAATATCTACTATGTGCGAGTTATACACATGGCAGTTATTGCATGTTAATATTACTATACTCCCCCCCTCTAACTTTTGCACATAGCAGATATTGACCTAACCACGGACCTAATATTAATGAACCACAGTGAATCCAGTGTTGTGATAATTATAATTAATTATATTATTAATAACTGGTTCAGATGACTGAAAACAAGTATGATATGTATGGTATCCATCACCAGATAAAATGAGACTGTTAACGCAGAAAATGGAGGAGACAACTTAAAAGAAACTACAAGAAACTTAAGGAAATTTAGTGAGAATGAATTAAATCGAATTAAATGAAAACAAAAAAAAGACCGAACAATTTTAGGGAAATATCAAAGTTGAAAAGGCCTCGAGGAAAACAATACACCGGATATACACGATAATCTACTGGTAAAGTGAAACAAAACCATATTCGGAAAAAAGGGCAGTAAAAAGCAGATGCCATCACATCTAATCAAGTAACGAGTAGAACATTTATGTGTTCTTCTGTGACAGAACAAAACCGTGAAAGGTTATTTAAATTCTTCTGGGATTTGCTTAATTGGGGTGCTAGAAAGGCTTATATCAAAGGACTGGTTACTTCAAGAAAACCCCAACGAAGAAGAAAAACGTGAAGTATTAGTAAAAAAGAAAGAAAGAAAGTCATGATTGTCATTCCTTTAGAAAAAGGAGAACGGGTATGTAAAACAATGCTCCTAAATACACTGGATCTTGGCAGGGATACCTTCTTACGTTGGTGTAAAAATGCATTGACGGATAACACTAACTTAAGTGAAAAAGAAAATGACGAGGTAACAGATCGATTGCGTACAGATAAATTTAGGAATAATATGAAAAATAAAGATGGTGCACGAGAATGGCTGGAGCAGTTACTCAAAGTTACCAGTCACTACTGTCGCAGTTCCTCGAAAAAAGTCTATGTGGAATCTGTGTTTAGATCAACATTGCACATGTACCTACCATGTTTATGAAAGATATTGCGAAGATCAGAATTTGAGTTACATTATTTAGAAAAATTTTAGGAGAAGGAAACATTGCAATACATAAGCCTAGAAAAGACCAGTGTGATACCTGTTGTGGATGGAAATCTGGTAATGTTTCAGAACAGTTATATTCTGAACACGTTGAAAAAAAGGATGCTGCTAAAGCGAAAATTGAAGCAAAGGAATCGGCAGGTGAGGAAAAACTGGTGGTTACATCAATCTACTACAAACAAAAGCTGCAAATCCACAATTTCACTGTTTATTCTCGAAACATTTGTTTATTATGACTGAAACTGTTTATTATGACCGAAATATGGATTTATACGTTTGGCATGAGAGTAACGGCGGTGTGACTTCAAATGAGTTTACAAGTTGTATTGTAGATTATATCAGAGCAACTACTCAAGACAGAAATTATGCACATGTAGTACTAATTTTTGATGGCTGTGGTTATCGGAATCGTAACAAAGTATTGTCTAGTGCCTTGTTAAATCTCGCTCAGCAGTTGTAAATTATAATAGAACAGTTGATATTGGAACGTGGTCATACTATGATGGAAGCGGATTCAGTCCATTCCTCATTAGAGGCACATTTTAAGCCACCAATGTTTGCCCCCAGAGACTACATTGTCAGAATGAGGCAAGCTAGGCTTCAGCACCCTTATAACGTCCACAATATTGACTTTACATTATGGCAAGTATTAGGCCAAATCGAATAAATAATACCCCTTCAGGGTATACTATATTTGCGTCAAGAAAAATGCAGTATAAGGTCCGTCATACAGACGAATGGACTGATTTTACTGAAGGGCGTACCAGCCATAAAGGTAGAAAAGACAACATACATAGCATTCCAGAGCCTCTATATACACGACCGATAAAAATTAAATAACAAAAATACAGCACCTGCAAGAATTAAAAGCCGTAATGGAAAGAGATTATCACCCTTTTTATGATGGACTGCCACACTAGGCCCCATATTTAACTAACTTTGGTATATCTTTTATTGTAGGTATTTCTATTTCTATTTTCTCTCTAACTCTATGCTGAATTTATAAGAAAAAACCTTGTGTTAATCCTGGTGTTAGAAAATAAACAGTTTTAAACATTTCATATATATGTTTATTACTTTTTATTTCATATTTATATTTATTACTGCACTTGAATTTCTAAATTTAGGTAAGTACATAAAAAATTAAGGTAATAATAATAATTAATAAAGTACACAATTAGTAACCAAAGCATTTTTATATACGTGATATCTGTTAACTGAAAATAAAAAACAGCATTATCTGCCATGTGCACTATCAATCGAAAAAATTAAATAATTATAAATATTGAACATTGTTGAAATCTCAAGTAACAACTAACTTATGTATTCAAATATATCATAATTTAATTACTAGTTAGTTTTGGATTATAGATATGGATTCCACGGATTTATGGTTTCCAAGAGACGCAGAATGTGATGCGAAACAAGAGTTTCATATCAAGGCAGCCAAGCTATCAAATGTTCTTCTTGCTATGGTCAAAATACAATTCATTTATGCAAACTGCGAATAGGATGGGACTGAAAACAGTTCCTTGAGGAACCCCGTAGTCTTTATATTCGTATGTACTGTAGATATCATTAATTCTTAATCGCTGTCCTCAGCCAAACAAACAGCATTTGATAAGATTTAATGTATTTTCAACCGGCCTCAAAAAAGAAGGAGGTTCTCAATTCGACCGCATGTTTTTTTTTATATGTTCGTTACCTTAGAACTACGTTATTTATAAATCAATTTGAAAAATTCCGTTTTTATTGGAAAGTGGGTGTCACTTTACAATGCGAATGCGAATGGGCGAATGCGCTGATCACAACCCTAATTTATAGATATTTAAATTAATTAAAAAATATTTTCTATCGGATCAAATTGTGAAGCTGGAAACCATTATTGAGTAGAATATCAACTTCATCATCATAAAAATCAGTCCATCCGTTTAGGTGGAGTTCAATGACAACACACGGACAGAAGAAATATATATATCAAGAAGATCCCGTTATGTATCTATCTATCTCTACTCGTTATATATCTGGACGTATCTACGGAAACTAATTATTTAGAAGTTGTAGAAGTTATTTCGCCTTTATTGAGGCTCTTCAGAATGATGTACGCTTTATTTAATTGGTAGTTTATACTTTAAATTACCATTCTCACAGTGACACTTAAGTGCACTCTACGTAGTGACACGTAGACACTCTAAGTAGTAATAGTTGTGAAATAACGTAATTATTTTTTTACTTTTTAGTGCATTTTTTTAGAATAGATTTTATTGAAGTCGGTTTTGTTTTTTTGTTAAAAATATTTATCTCTAAAACACAATTTCAAGCGATTTGATGGGATGTGCATCATGGACTTAATTGTATCAAACCCATTTCCCAGGTCGACGAACGCGCGTAGGGATGGCTTACCATCGTCCAGTGCACGATATACACGATCAGTCAAACTAACTATTGCATCCTGAGTGGACTTCCTGTGGAAAATTAAATTTCATGTTTTATATACGAATTATATTTTAATGTGTATTTCATTATTATAACTTTTCACTTAGGTGTGGTTTAATTCAATATTCAGTTATGATATATCATATAATTGATATACTGTTTATTTATTAATTACTGTATATTTATATAATTGTTACTTATATGGAATTTATGTGTTTTATCGACGACAATTGTTAACATCAATCGACTTCGACAAACCATTATCGTTTTTCTGTGCCCTATCTGCTGTACCCAACTTCCGAGAAAGCCGACCCCCGCCACAGAGGTCGCCATCCGCATTCGACGACGACACGCCTTATGCAAATTGGTTTGCTCTGCATGGAAAATATCAAAACAAATTCCACACATACAGTCTATACATTTTAATAAGTAAAACTGTATATAATTTAGAATTTAGATACAGATTTCTAATGTCATAGAGTAGATATAAGTTTCCTATGCTGCCCTGAGAAGGAAAAAGGCAGTAAGTGAAAAAATAAAGAAGTCGAAAAAATCGCATTTTAGTGCATTGTCTTAGCTGTTGTTTACTGTAACTCAAATATTTAATACCAAACGTGTAAATTAAATCAAAAAGGATCTTTTATTTTTGCATTATATTAAATTTAGTATTTTTAGTGTTTTTGCTTGTTTTTGATCACTTACTGCTGTTTGCTTCAACAGTAATCATTATTTTGCTTTAATATTTTTTGCAGTAACTAATGATAATATTAAATTTGAAAAAGAAAAAACGACTCAAGGAGTGAAAAATAAGTATATTTATTAAAGAACACGAATTTAAAAAAAAATAAAAAACTTAAAATAGGTACACAAAATTTAAGATATTAATAAGAACAGAAATAGGTAAACAAAATTATTCAACGTTGTCAATTAAATCTTCCACATCATTTTCAGTTAGCGTTAACCAAAATGGTCGTCTGTTTTCAGGTATAATTGGACATAACTCTGAAATTATGCTTTGTTTCTTTGTGAAATTCGTGGTGAAATTCCTCTAGGATTATTTCTTAGTTTTTCTGGAACGGTTAATTGAAATTTATCTTTAAGAAAATTATATTCTTTAAAATTATCATCATTAAGATTATTTTTATAAAAAAAGATAGCGGCTGTCTCGTCTAAACTGAACGGCAGATACATCGCAAAGTAACGGCCTATCTGGTTTTCTTGATGTCGCCTTTGAGTCCCCAGCCACCCAACGCAAAACGTCCTCTTTCGTGATATGAACCACAGTCATTTTTGATACATTTGAAGTTTCTACAATTTTAACAAAATCATTAAAGTCATAGATATTTCCATGTGGCACATTCTTCATAGAGAGTTCCACACCATGATGCACTGAATCGGCACTCATGAATGTGTGCCCGGGCTCGAAATACTTCAAAGTTATTTCAGTTGCAGCGATTAGACTAGAATTTATCATAATGGCTAGCATAGTAAACAAGCACCAATTTTTATTTTGGGTAGAACAGTTGTCAGTCCAGTATGTGATGTTAGTAGCATCTCTTTCCTCAAGTAATGCTTTATAATATGCAAAGGCAATTTCTTCTGCCTTTCTGCCTGCTACGGCTTCATGCCACAGAATAGATATATTTTTTTTCTTTTCTTTCTTGCGTTCCGGATCTTCCATGATAGCAAATGTCAGATGAAAAGCCACAATTCTCCTAGTGAAACATGCCTTTTTACTCCCTGGTATACGAGGCAACATTATCACCTTTTGTAAGTCGACACTTCTTACCACTTTTGCGGAAGTTCCCTGTGTTAAATCTTTTCTATATGCAGCTCTGCTTATTTTAGCTTTTTCAAAATGATTCAGCCATTCTTTACAGGGCATACAAGTAGCTTGATATCTTCTAGAAGATGATTCAAGAGCTGACAGATTTGAATCAATTCTGGAGTTAGGATTAATAGAACCGGGGTTGCCAATCTCAGAATTACGATCTTGGTCACAATCTTCATCAATTTGGACGACCTCATCATGTGATCTTAAATGCTGGATATGCTCCATACATGTATCACATTCTTCGTGTCCCAATTTCGCGAAGCTAATGTTCATGCCAGAGACCACTTTTCGGTATGTCTAGTAGCTCACTTTTTTATTAGGATACTGATTAGTGTAATCCGTATGCATACTTCTAATCGTGATGTCACTTGGGAGATATAAACGATTAGGAGCATGTTTTCGCCTATAATGACTTATACACGGATGGAATGATAATATATGTTGACGTAGAACTTCACGATCAATTAGAGTATGTTAGATACAATTTGAGTATGTCCGTTTTGATCAGGTAAGGTGTATGGTAAAGATCTAGTTCTTTTGCTTACTTCCATCTTTGTTATTTTACGTTTTTTGTTTTTCTGAATAACTCGACCATGCACCCATGCTCTTCTTTTATTATAGTTCATTTTATAGAATTCATTCCAGAGTGTTATTCTTCTTTCTTCTTTTATATTTTCCACACATTTGTATTTACATTTACATGGACTCTTCAGTTGATGACTATTCTTATCTCTTTCTATCCTTTCTGATTCTTTTCTTACCCTTCGTTTTTTATGTGTAAGATTTGTCGGTGTTTTAGGTGATGTGTCATTATTTATAAAGTCAATCAAATTGCTTTCTTGACCAACAGAGCTTTCTGGTGAACTCTCTTCATAGTCTGGATCCACAATTGAATCATCAGAGTAACCAGTTATATCCACGTATTCGTCGTTCATGGGGTCTTCAATTACCGTTGAAGAATTACCTAAAATGATTTTTTAATTAAAGTACGAAAGGAAGATATAAAATTGTAACAAACTTCTTTTTAGAAATCAGTTTAAATTATTTTTATTAGCAATTATGTTGTTTTCTTTTTTTTACATAAGGTGTGACTCAATAGTCATAAAAATCTATACAATAATTTTTAATTCGTATTCAAAGGAAAATAAAGTTTATTATTTTTGCAGCAAAATTTTATTCATATTATTTTGTTTATTCCGTATAAAGTAATAACTTATAATAAACCTACCTTTTAATGAATTTAAATCCAAATTATTTTCATTGCTAACAATGTTATTTTCATAATTATTGTTGATATGCGTTGATGTTGACGCCACATTATCATCAACTAAGTCTTCATTTTCACTGGACTGTTTTTGTGTAACCAAAGAAACTAAATACTTCCCTCGCGAATTAAACATTTTAGTAAAATATAATTTATATTTTAACAACAGATAAAATATCAGTAGTTGTGCGATAAGTCTAAACGAGAATAAGAAGTGTTGTGCTTAGAAATTAGTAAATATAACTACGCACAGTGCACATGCTCCCACTACTTTACATCTAAATTATCAGGTGATGTTAGGGTAAACAGCAGTATGTTCCTAAAGAATCTACATACTTCCTCTTGTCATCACATAATAATATCATTTAAATTAATGAATGTGGAGGCAAAAGGCAGTATCTAATTAAAAAGTTGGATACTGCCTTTTGCACTCACATTTGTGGTTATTTTGTCAATTACTGCTCTTTTCCCCAATAAGTTCTAGCAATTCTAACCGAGATATATTCATCAAAGTCTATACAAAAGATGCAGCACTTACTGCTATACGTTATAAGCTTAAAATCCACTTTTGGCTATAAATGTCACTTACTGCCCTTTTCCTTCTCAGGGCAGTATAGGTACGATTCGTTTTCAATTGTGAGATTTTTAGAAGGCATAGGTATTATATTTAACGTGGATTATTATATAAGGGTAAGTAGCAGTAGCAGGTACTTCGGAATTAAACGTTTTGTCTTCAATGCATGACGAGAGCGAAAAAGCCCCCGCCCTTATGTGAACTAAATAAAGTTGGCTTCGAGACCCTGTTTCCAAGGCAACACAGACAGTTCCCTGCAGGTTAAAACCTTATTGGATATGTTCATCATTTTATTTTATTTTTCCACTTTTCCCAGCATTTACATTTTCTATCTAGGGCTTCCATTTTCCAATGCACGCCTCGCTTGGATATTGTAGCAGATACTGAAGCGGGATTGCTGTTGTCGAGTCCCGAACTCAATTGCCTAATATAGAGATTTACCAGCCGAATAGCACCATTGGCTCTCCGCTGTTGCTCAATCAACTATTTTTATGCCAGATTTCGCTCGTACTAAATCTAATTTGCATCTAATTTGCTTCTTCTAAATACCCTTTATAATAGGTATGACCTATTGATTTGTCGTTATATTATCAGCATTATTTTAGAGTTTTGAACTTAATATCTTACAGAATATGCGGATTTATAAATAATTTCTATTTATATTGATCATTGAATACATTTTTGTTTTGCTCTAAGACTATTGAGGGGAACAAGTATATATAAAATGTTCTCATAAGGTATGAAACCTACGGCAGAAACATCGACAATGTCTCACGTACAGATCTGTTAATAAAAAAGTGGGACGGCGATTTTACACTTTCAAAAAATGTCACTTTCAAAAGTCAGGGACTTTAAAATATGTGTCAGCTTTAAATTAATTTTTAAAACATAGTTTGAAGGAATTATTGCGAAGCTTTTAAATTAAATAGAAAATGTCTCAGTTGTGCTATGTTGAAAGGGCTAAAATAATTGTTTATCTAGAAGACGGTGTGCCAGTTAGAGAAGTTGCCCGTTTAATGAATAAAATTAAAAACACCGATCAAAAAATAAAGAATAGATGGGATGTTTTTGAAACCATCGACAAGAAAAACCTCCCAGAAGATCTAGAATCACAACTCATGAAGAAGATGCAGCTTTGGTCGAGTACTTGCGGGATCGCCCCTTTGAAGGAAGTAGCGCGAAATAGAGCGAACACATTTTTCTGGTTCAAGACCAACTGCATGTCGCAGAATAAAAGAATTGAATCTAAGAAATTATGTCGCTTCTTAAAAAAATATTTTAAAAGAGGAACATAAACAGGCAAGAGTTCTTTTCGTATTCAACAATACATTGCGTGAAAATTGGATGAAAAAGTTTTTCAGGCGACATTTAACGGCCACGTAAGGGTTTACAGACCCCGTGGAACTAGGTTTGAAGAATCCTATATTAATAATTCCGATCGATCAGGTCGATTTTCAGTCAATATATGGGCTTGGGTCAGCTACCAAGGACTTGTGGTGTGTTGGATTATGGAGGAAAGATTCAATGCGGTCAACTATAGGAATATATTAGAAAATATGCTATCCAGTGTTTTATAACATTTTGCGAACCATCATTTTATATTTCAACATGATAACTGTGCCGTGCATAACGCTGCAATAATCAGAAAGTAGTTCCAACAGAATAATATAGAGACCCTATTATCGCCCGCGAAAGGCCCCGACTTTAATATAATAGAAAACATATGGGGTTTAATGACTAAAAGAATGTATGATTCACAATTTAGACCGCAAAATAGAGATGCACTTGTTGCTAAAATAGTAGAAACCTGGGAGGAACTACCCGAAACAACCCGAGACTTAATTATAAACTTGTATTTCTCAACTACCCGGATAAATGATGCTATAGGGAAAATGGTGCAATGAATAAGTACTAATTAAAAAGTGTTATAAATTATTATTTTTATTTAAAATATTTTCTTGTTGTTGTTTACTGTTAAGGTTTTTATAAATATACTGTTCATTTATTGATAATTATCTAAATAACAATTTTGTGAGATTATAGAACCGATTTTTTTTAAATTTGAGGCGGAAATCCGCTGAATGCCAAATCTGTACCATTTTATTTTGAAATTTGGACCGTCGTAGGCAGTTTTACAAGTACGAACGTTGTCCCATTTTTTTATGAACAGATCTGTACGTATATATAGTAGGTACACGGAAATTAGGAAAATAGAAGCAAAAATTGTAATTAGCTGATATTTTCTGAATCGACAGTTAATAGGGGTAGGTATACAGGATCAAAGAGTTGCCATCCCTAACTGGTGAGCTTCATCCCTTTTTCACCCATATAATGACACCGTGCTGATTATTATTATGATGTTCTACGGCAAAAATAGAAGTGTTGGAAAATATTAAGAACTAAATTTTCTATAAAATATGTCCTATCGTTCGTTATTAAGGGTATTTACATTTACGTTAATATACTGCAAACTTAGGGGTAGGTGTGAAACGTGTCGAAAAAATACCTTAAAAAAATGCCAGAAATGGCGTGTAATATAAAAATTTCATGTTATTTTCATATGTAGGAGAAGGGCGCCTTATTCTTTTGCGGGCAGCATTTGTGGCCAGGATCAACTTAGGTTGGGAAATTCTAATCACCATTTAATCCAGGAATGAGGGAAATCTCGACATAAACGTTGATATTACTAGTCCAGATTAACGAAACTTTACATATTGAAATAATAAGTTTTAAAATTTGAGTAAATGCACGAAATTGCCCCAAATATAATGAAATGCAAAATAATGTATAGGTTTCAAGGATTCAAGATGGCTGACGAGGATACTGCTAGAATTCGCGACAAGAGGAATGGGCGCAATAAAACATGTGCGATACGAGAGGTGCTTGCCAGAAATATGAGATAAGAGCAAAGAATGAGAAACTGCTACCAGTTATTGCCAAGGCGAATGGGGTCGCACACACTACACTATGAAAGCATTGCTTTCATTGCTTATATTATGCAGCAGTGAGTGCCTTTGATTACTTCCTTCGTAGAGTATTTTTATCTTCTCTCGAGTATCATCTTAAATATGATAACATGGATGTTTCCCTCGAACCTGGTTCATGTAAGAAAAGTTTAATAGTACTTTGGGATAGCAGGCTATACTTGCTGTTGATTTTATTCTTTATTGAAATTTAGATATTAGCATATACATGTTGGTGGGATTTTTTCAGTCATGTCAGCATTATACGAACGCAATAAATATGATGATGGAAGTTATATGACAAAATTCACTACTTATACCTACTCGCTTTCTGAAATAAATGAGTGACGCTTTCATTTATTTCCGAAACTGAGCGTGAAATGAAATCGGTCGGTAGAGAATAATCGAAATACAAGAAAATTATGTAAGAAAGTAACAGCATAGATTTTTATATACCATTCTAAAAGGCCATTTTAGAGGCTAAATATGAATAGTAATAAAAATTCTAAAGATCTAAAGATCTAAAAATTAATATGAATAGTAATATTAGTGACTTTCTATAATATATAACTTTTTATTCAAAACAATCTTTCTTTCTCAACGTTTCTTTTTTATATGCTCTTTCCATCTTCAAGTAGCTTAGCATCTAATGCCATACAAAGATACTTGGCTTTGTTACGATATGGTATTATAATTACTAGAGATCTTTTATTGGTAAAATTCACATGAACTGATTTAAGCTGATTTAGTTTTATTTTCCATCGTCTGACCATGATCCTGACCTACCGCAAAAAGTCCGGTATCGTCAGCGAATGTCGCGATTTCAACGTCTGACAGTTGTGCATGTCGCTGGTGTACTGAAGGTAGAGGATAGGACCCAAGATACTACCTTGAGGCACACCTGCTTTGATTTCTTTTATGTCTGAGTATTCATCTTCATGTTTGACTTTGAATATCCCGTTTGTTATATACGAGGTTAGTTTTTCCACATATTGTTTTGGAAGCATTTTATTTGACTTAAGTATCAGTTCGTTGTGCCAAATTTCATCAAAGGCTTGCACGACGTCTACGAAGTTTGCTGAACAAATTTTCTTCTCTTCAAGAGCTTTTCAATGACATCCGTTATTCGATGCACTTTTGTCTGAATCCAAATTGGTAGTCTGGGACCAGGTTATTATTCCCTGTTAGAGGTTTTATTCTTTTGATGGGTAACTTTTCAAAGAGGTTTGATATGCTTGGAAGAAGAGGTATAGGTCTATATCATTTTAGATCATTAATTGACTTACCAGGTTTGGGTATCATGATTACTTCTACAACTTTCCAAATAGCAGATACATGATGCATACGAAAGGCTGCGTTGAAAAAGCTAGTCAACATTAAGGCAAGGTGAGGTAACTGCGACCTAGCAATTTAATAATTGAAATGTAAAAAACCATGAAAAATTTTGTTCTTATACCATATATTTCCAACTGTAATACATTAATTTATGAAGTACTGGGAGTGTAATAGTGTATGAATTGAGCAAATTTGTAATAATGCGTATAGGAAAAATTATATTTTTTTGAACTATAGGTCGCACTTGCCCCGTATAATGGGGTAAGTGCGTTTCTGTAGTTTCGTACTTAAAGTGATATTAAAGTGTTTTGGGACAAGAGCGTATAGTTTAATGCAAAATCTACCAAATCCTGTCTCCAGATTTGTCGTGAATCTAGTAGATAACTTTTTATCTAAATAAATGGATGAGTGCAAAAACTTTTTATTTTCAATTTTCATTGTAATAAAATTAAAACTAGAATATATAGGTATTATAATATTTAAAAAATAAGTACTTCTTTTCCTAAGTCACAACTGAGTTACAGTTGCACTTACCCCAGATCACATTTTATTAGGGGCAAGAGCGACATGGAAATTTGTAAAAAAACAGTATAATTTTGGGTAGTTTTTTTCAGGATTTCACCAGTTATCAGATCAAATCCTCGTGCTTTTTGTGCATTTAAGTTTGTCTTAATTTCATTATAGACTCGGCTAGAGCAACTGGTCTAATTTGCAAGACGTAATTCATAATTTGTAAAACCTTTGTAATTGAAAGGTTATGGCAAAGTTTACGTAATTTCCAAAATTAGTACGGTCCGGTTAACAAAAGAGGCTACAAACTTGGGATATTGTTTACAACGAATCACTTGACATGTCTGTCAGTTTATGCCACTATTGCATTTTTTTTGTAAAAGTTATAGGGAATTGTTTATAATGATCCAGACCTTCAAATGGATTGCAAAATGAGATTTAGTTTTAGTAATATGTATCTCCAACATTGTGCTAATCGTGTCTAATAATGCCGTGCATTGAAAATTATATAGTTTGCGCTGAATTGTGTGCCTGCTTCTCTAAATTATAATTGTCTTCAACATTAAATGTTAATGAGAATACTTGTGATTCTACTACACTTGTATAGACATATTCTGATTCCGGTTAGGCAATAAACTTGATTGTCTGTGGAGATAAGTTGATTTGTGTGGGGAAAGAAGACTCTTCCTGTATATAAAACATCTTTAAATTCCCTTTAAGATAATGCTAAGAACCACAAATTAGGAACCGTATAGTCATGTTCTGCAGTAGGTATAACATTACTTATATAGGTAGACTTTCACATTTCGCTGAATTTCTTACTTCCACTTCCTTTGCTTACCCTCGGATATAAATAATTTATCACTCACTCCAAGAAAGCATTGCCATTGGGAGTGAAATATTCAAGATGGCCTCTTATAAAATAAAATTCTCCACATTCGTCCCCATACGCATACATATAGTGGCGGCGCACACGCATTTCTGTGAAAAGGAAAGGAAGTAAATAAACTTAAGAAACTCCACCCTCATACGTTCACGTCCTAGAGACCTTATGAATAATACACTAACTGCAGTGAATGCCGCAATTTATTTATATGAAAAGTATTCATTTATTTTCGTGCATTTTATTCAAATGATAATTTACCTTATAAAGTGAAATAGTACAATTTGCCGAGTATATCTATGAAATTATAAAATAATTACAGTACAAATATCTACATAATATCCTGCGAAAGGTCACTACCTAACGTTTTTTTGATAATCGCCTTTAAAGATTATACTACATAAAAAATGTCGAGCATTATAGGAAGATAATTATAATAACATCGCTGCTAACGATAATTATAGATACCGTAAAATTCGACCGACTAATAATCCTTTATTTAAACAACTCAACGTTTCAAGATATGTGCTTGTAACTTTTACTATAGCGTTATTTGGACATGAAACTCATAGATCACACCTATATAAAAATAAAATTAGCAGACTAACCTTTATGCAATTGCATTAACTTGTCTATTGGTGACATTAACCATTGTTTATTTGCCTGTGAATATAATGCCAACGCAACTAATTATTTAATGAGCCATTTAATCCTCAAAAGAATACCATTAGCACTAAATGATCCTAGTCTTCTGAAATTAGTTATTGATAACTATTATTTACAAAATATATGTTTTAATTTTATTATATTATGTAATTCTAAAATATAAAAATGACATTTTAGGAATAATTTAGTTTAGCTTTGTATCCTTCTGTCTGACCTTTTGTATATTTACCCTCCTATCCCAGATGCATCCTGTGTTATCATGAAAAGTCGTTAAGAAAACGAATGTGGATTTACATGGTTTACCATTAGTGATTTTTGCCAACAAAAAAGCTGAAGCAAGCGGTAATTATTTACTATATATTTTTTTGTACAACTGTCAAAAAAACTTGACATTTCTGCATCTCTATTGATGCGTAAATGTTTACTTTTTTTCACCGTGAAAAAAAGACTTTTCTGCACTGCCAAAATAACTCACAAAATAAACATGAAATATTACTTTTCGAAGGATTTATTTTTAACAGAGTCAATTATTAATTGATTATTCATCATAAAACAATTTCATTTACTGGAATAATAATTCATAGTAAAGTTTGAACAATTATTACTTCCAACATAAAATCCCGAAGATGTTCCATGTTGCGGCTGATCAGAAACGTTAGATATTTCTTAAAGAGTTGATTCCAAAATTTTATCAGATATTTTAATTTGTTTGAAACAGTAAACGTTCTTGCGCAAAAGTCTTCGTATCAGGTATTTTAACAATCAATATAGATCCAGCATCTTCAATGGCATCAGTAATAATTCTTCACGGCGACGAGCACCGCTGATACCCAAAATCAATATATTTTTTATATGTAGGTTATATAAAAAATATTGAAATTACTACTAATCTTACAAAATTATGATTATATCTGTACCTTATAAAATAAATTTGTTTCGTTATCAGCATCTTAAATAAATTTATTGATATCATCCCTTGATAAAACTTTAGATTTCTTTCCTCGGTATCCGACGCTTTTGTTCTTAATGAGCGGAATTTTGAATACTTCCTTATATCAATATTTTCCTTAACATTCAATGTACTTTTCAACATTGAGTAGACACTCCATAACGTACGAGGTTTTATAATTTTTGATTTTTCCTCAAAATAGCATATAAGCACATTTTCAGAAACCTTTTTTACATGTTTCTTGTCGCACCATTCACGAAATCGGTCATATGTTTTCTCATATAGGTACTAACTTGGGTTTGGCCAGTAACATATTAGATAATATTGCATTTGCTTTCTCAGATATATCTGATCAGGTATCACTACCACTATCATAATCAACATTCATCTTCTTAAAAATAACTTGAAATTGAAGCAACTACGAGCAAACACAGTCAAACACGCGGCGTGCCACAAACCGTTACTATAGTAACGACACAGAAAGGCCACTGGATGCTGTGAAGTTGTATTGGAAGTATTGATAACATTAAGGATATTTTGGACTTATTTTTTTCAGACAGGAAAAATTTTTTGAATACTGAAAACATTGAATAATATTTTCAAGACAACAGTCTTTTAAAAGCGATAACTTATCAGTACAAAAAATCACGTCAAGATGTATTGGAAGTATTTATTTTTAATATATTTCAGACGATGTAAATTCACATTAACAGTTGTACAAAAAATGTTGTTTGTATTTCGTGTATAAAATTCGTGTTAATTTTTGTAATTTTTGTCACTTAATACAAAAATAACTATTTAGTAAGAACTTAAAAATATAAATTTACAAGTCAAATCTTTTGTGCTTTTGTCCGTAGGAAGTGATTCGTACTTACTTAGTCCATAGGAAGTGATGCAGTTCCTCGGGTATTATTTTTTTGCGACAGTTTTAGTAAATACTGATTTTTTAACTTATAGCCCAGTATAAGATTTATTAATATCTTTCACGACATGTTGTCGACCTCTTCCATATACATTCAAAATGGTATAGGGCTTTTTCATATCGCAGACATTTGATTTGGAGCCATTTTATTGTATGGCCATATTCATCTTTCAGTCGATTTTTAATCATGCGTTTGGAGATATCTTTAAGATTACACATCAAAAAACTGTAACTGATTTACATGGTATGGATTTGCAGATTTCCTTATTCAGGAATATGACGATATGTAAGATGACGCGCATATCACATGTTTTTGACGTGGACAATATTACAGAAATAAAATCTCAAAAGGACCTAGAAACTAAGTGACAAGCTAAATACTGAAACTAGCAAAAATATCTCACAAGAAACCTCAAAATGTGCATCGCAGACTTGTGCGGAAAGAAACACATGAAGAGTATGCTCAAACTAACCAAATTCAAACTAGGAGTATTCGTTGAAACACAAAAGCCAAGTAAAACTATACAAGCCAGAAATAATAAATCTGTAACTAAAGTAAAAATTGTTGTAGATTCTGCTAAAACTAAAAAACAAAACAAATACTGATAATGAGAAAGTAAATGTTAATAAAGCCGGTGCACAAAAAGCCAACATCAGGAACATGAAAGTTCTGAGGTAAATACTCAAAAAAAAATCAAAAATGACCAACACAAGATCATCAGTGCGAAGAAGCAATTTACAACAAAATTTAATGTAAACACTGAAAAAACAAAATTGTAGTGAATGGGAGAGTTTTCATATGTCAAAAAAATTGTTATATTAATTTTTACCTTAAAAGCGAATGAGGCCTGTAGGAACATATTTAAAGAACAGCAAATTCTCACAACACCTTATATTTACATCTTAAGATGCTTAATTTCTACTAAGAGTAACCTAAGCCATTTTAAAAACTGGGCACATTTTCACAACTATGCTACCAGACATGGTGAGCTGTTCCTCCTCATCATGAACAGTAGTGGAACTTGTACGGAACCCTGAGGTACCCCAAGCGCCACGCTATATATATTAGAATTTTCCTCATTCATACTATCTACTACAGGCATATTTTCCATGTATGAAGTTATCCATGCGAGAATGCTTATACCCAGGCTATATATTTATTGTTTACAACAATTATATTTATCAATTATATGTGTCTATTTGTTATATTTGCTGATTATTTGGTGTGAAAATTAAGTTTACCTTCATCATCAAGTAAGTTTTATCATCTCATTCTTTAAAACAATTCACAACTTCTGATTTTCATCAAACACTAGATTTTCTGAATATATGTACTACCTACTGTATTCTTGCCATGTTCAGTGCTCAGTGGCGCGCGCAATTATTCTAATATAGGAAATAAAATAAAAAACAATAACCTTAACATTCTCGTAGAACAGAATAGCTGCCCACAACTGCATGACAGGAAGGGCAAATTAAAGACAGATAGAGAAAGACACATTGAACACGATGATTCACTACTTAAAGCTGCATTGTTGACACTGGTACGCCCCTGAGCAGTAAAGCCAGTAAATCGCTGGCTTGTTCATGCAGGCGTCTTCTCTAAGTGAGCGAGAAGGGAAATGGGAGTTATATGAGTTGAAAAGGGGTAGCAATCGACATCTATCCGCGGACTGGATACTCTAGTTCCATTCACAAGAAATTATGGCGGTATACAATTTTAGACTAAATATCCTTTTGTATTGCTAGTGATGTGATTTATCGCTTCTGTGGTAATTGGTACGGGTTTTCTTTGTAAAATGCCGCACATTTTTTTGCTCTAGTTTGTATATCAAACGAAAACACTGTAGTCTCCCATGGCCTATTTCGAAAAATTAATTTGCTAAACATGATAACATTACGCAAAATATTAACTTATACCTATAAGCAATTGGGTGTGAAGTAATAAATCCGCCGCTAAACAATAATAATATAGTCAAACGCTATTTTGTTTCTAGTGATTTACATATTTCGTAAACTTACCTAATCATTAATCTATGTGGTAACTCTGCCTACCTTATCTTATAGGTATATATCCTATTCAATAGGTGCTGAATATTTTAAATAATTATAAATGTTTATCTAGCATTTGGGCAGTGGGTTCGAAACTTTGTTTATGAATGAAATAGTTAATAATAACCTCCATATATTAAATGAAAGGCATTGAAATATCATTTAATTCTAACCTACACATTTTTAAATGAAAAATGGCAATCAATATGTAGCATAAATCTTATTTAAATTTCGAAATGGTTGCATAATATATGAATTAACTTATCAATGCTACAAAAAATACTATTACTATTAGACTTCCGAATTTAGCGTACGTATGGTATGTCAAGGGTATTTGCCAGTTAGAATGAGAAGTGTGACCATGGTTTTTTCTACGACCACCATTGATTGATTGATTGATTGATTGAGATTGGCGGGGGCTCTGCCCTTTGACGTATAGGCCTCAGTATGGGCCCGTCACGTCCCGCCTTTCGAGAGCTATACCAGTCCAGTTGCCTTAATAAAGCCAACGAGGCGGCTGGGACATAGCTCTCTAAAGTCCCTGGGCATCAGCATCAGTTGTCCCATGTATTGCATACGTGTATGCAGGAAAGCGGGGCAATTCATCAGAACATGCCCTGCTGTCTCCTCATCTTCCAAGCATCCCCTACACTCAGGGTCTTCCACAAGACCCATTATGTAAAGGTGTCGTCTTAGGTGGCAGTGACCGGTCAGTAGGCCTGACCTGAAGTTACATCTGGTTAACTTCAGCAGCTGTCTGGTCCTCCCAGCGTCGGGACCAGATATGAGTTCTTTATGAGTTCCTGCCTCATGCCTGGAGCAGTTGTCCAACAATGTTGAAACATTTGTTGGGCTAAAGTCTTCATTGAGAGAACCGCTGTGCTTCTGGAGATCCCTACGAAGGGTTCAGGCCCAGTAGGTGTCTCTAAAGTGCCTAATTTGGCTAGTTGATCGGCCTTCTCGTTTCCCGGTACACCAGCATGTCCTGGGACCCAGACAAGGCGTAAATTATTCCTCTGAGAGAGCGTCTCGAGGACGGTCTTGCATTCCAGAACCAGTTTTGAGCGCACTTCAACGGCACTAAGTGCCAAGATGGCAGCTCTACTGTCGGAGCATATATTGATTCTACCAGTTCTTTGTGGGCCAGCTAGCAGCTCCAGCCCACAGGATAGAATCGCAAATACCTCGGCCTGGAAGACAGTAGCATGTGCACCCAGAGCAAAGTATTTACTTATTTGTTCCGAGTCAGAAAAGACTCCGGCACCCGACATTCCATCCGCCCTGGATCCATCCGTATACCATTTGGTTCCGTTGCGGATTGCCATCGGGGTGTTCTCTATCCCCCACTCCTCGCGGTCAGGGATTACGACCTCCAGGAAGTTCGAGGGATATAGTTTAGTGGGAATATGATCACCACTCATGAGTAGAACCGGGCATCGTTCGGTGGCCCAGTTCCACATGCGAGAGTGCCCGAATGAGCACACCTGTAACTGGTCTAGCGTGCGCAGTCTATATACCGCACGCATGGCTTCCAATTTAATGAATATTTGTAGTGGCATGAGATTTAATAGCACCTCCAGAGCTCTGGTGGGAGCCGTTCTCAATGCTCCAGTCATCCCTAAACACGCAAGTCTCTGGACCCTGTCCAGTTGCCTGTTAGTTGAGTTCCTTTCAACACAAGGCCACCACACGATGGCCCCGTAAGTTAAAATTGGTCTAACAATAGTGCAGTAGAGCCAGTGGAGAACCTTGGGATTAAGACCCCAGCTTCCACCAAAGGCCCTCCTACACGTCCACAGTGCACACGTTGCTTTCCTGATTTTGCATGATATGTGATCATGCCAAGACAGTTTAGCATCGAGGTGAACACCTAGATATTTCACCGTCTGGTGGTAGGTGAGGACCACACCAGAGAGAGTAATCTCTGGTCGATTTTCTTGGTTCCTCTTTTTGCGACCACCATATGCTTTTCATAACACATGGATACATATCCATGGAAATGAGTGTTGTTGAACATGGACCTAATTTTAATTGAAAGTAGATAAGCATACAAGTGATAATTGATAATTTAATTTTTTTTAAATTGTTTACAATAAATTAAAACTGCATGACGCGGTGCCATTGCATCAGTTGTGATGTTGATTGGAGAAACTTTAATTGCATATGAAGTTACAAAGATACACTTAACATGGTAAAATTGTGGAATATAAACATAGCAGACAGCAAATAGATGACAAAAAATTACTCGGATAAAAGTATTTGTCCCGTTGTATTGTTAAAATTACTCTTAGAAAAAGGAAACCAAAACATACATCCCAGCTTTGTTAAAAAGAATGCAGTTGAAATTGAGAAAAGTTTAGAACAGGGGAAAGATTATTCGACATAAATTTGCAGAAGATATCGCGAGATATGGCTGGCGAAAGTGTGATCGAGTTTTGATAAAAAGAATTTCAGAATATTTTAGGGCCAGCGTCGAATTAATAAATTCTGCCAGGCGCAGACGAGACGTAATGAATCAAGAATGTTTGTGAAAAAAGTTCATAAACAACAATATATTGATACAATAGTATACCAAACTGAAACCGAACGTTCTGTTCTCCAGTGGTGCATCAGAGTGGTGCAAATTCTCCACAAAATTTGACAAAATATAAAATCAGTAATAAATCAGATGCACGATACAATGAATTTAAAAACTTAAAAATCATTGACTATAAAAAGCATATTCCAACTAGGTTATATTTTCTTATTAGCCTTCTTGTTTGTAACAACTAGGACACCACTGACTCAAAGGAAACTCAAGACATATTTTCAAGACATATTTTTTGTTCCTTCAAATGGCAAAATGTATACTCCAAAACATATTGGCCTAGGACTTCTAGTTCATCAAGAAACCAGATCAAAGAGACTTGTTGAAGCAATACATGCTTGTGGTCACTCCAGATATTACATCGTCACGTTAATGGAACGTAACAGCATGGCGCAAGAAGAAATAAACTTATATGTGTACGACGAACAAGTAACATTCCAAGGCAATTGATACTGAACAAATTCATTCAGTTTGGGGCAGATAATATTGATATAGGTATTAGAAGAAACGTTAGATAAGGTACCGACGTTTCATGGAACCCAAATGACCGTTTCTCAGATAGGTCCTTTACATATTTTGATGTATACGAAGCAATATTTAAGGAACTAGTATAAGATTTATAGCAGTTCTTATGCCATAGTTCTTATGGCATTTATTCTCTTTCAATTCATTAAAATTGGAGAATATGGGCCAAATTTGGATCTTTTCCTCGACAACTGCTGATACGATACGATCGTTGTTTGAATATTTGTTTTGAACGAATTATATTTTTTGCTTTTAGACAAAATAACATGCCCCATAATTAAAACTTTTCTTCTTTGCTAACTACTAACTAACACATTTAAGTTGATTTTTTGGCTCAAGCTCACTGTCGGAACTTGTACTGATGTTTTTTTCCATTGGCAAATTATCTGAATATATCTATAAACATTAATATATCCCAGAAAATGCATAGCTATTACGTGTAAAAAAAACTTACGCAACTATCAAAACTCGCATCCAAACCTCTATGTGGTTTTGATGCGAGTTTTGAAGAGAACCACGATAACACACGTTATTTTTGCTCACTCACAGCACAAAGATATACTGACAGTTAAATAATCTTACGGCCTAACTATGGTGACACATTGTTAACTTTACAAGTTGTTGCATTCTATTGTTACTTAAAGACAGTTGTAACAATATTGGGCAAAATTCTTGCTATGGTAACCATCTTGTTAGTCTAAATTTAACAAGGATCGTTAAATTTAGTTCAAATGTACTCTCTAACTAAGACTCTAACTCTAACTTCAGAGTGGTTGTTCTAGGTTAGGAGATATTCATTTTATTTGAAATCTCAGCCATTCTAGAGGTTAATTATTAAGTAGTGTTGAAAAGTGTGGTTAGAAAGAAAAAAAGGAATAATGAAACACTTAAAGTCTATGAGGAATTAATATTTGGGTATTGATGCTGTAGAATCCTTTCCGATATAAAAAAAAAGTAAAGCAATGTGGGTGCATTTGCTCCAACAATTCCTGGGAAAGCACCTTTGTGCAGAAATCTTTCTTTGGCCCTTTTGTCTGTTGTTCTTCTGTTGTGGGGAATTTAAATATGCCAAGTCAAATAAATGACTAAATGTTCAATGTAAGTTATCATGCAGATATTCTTCTGAGAAAATTAGGATCTTGAAAAACATGTTTGAAGTTTTTTCGAAATAAAGTTCCTGGACACTAAAATGTCGTAAAAAGTGGTTTCACATGACCACTTATTAAAGAATCGTACCAAGTCTGATTGTTCTACGAGAGTTTTTTATCGAAAACTAAGCGACTTGGATTCCTAATTTTTCTTTTCCAAACATGCCGTTCCTCAATGTAACCAGCCACTCAGTCAATCTCAAATTAAGGACAATAATCTATGCCCACTGTACTCAAAATCTATTTGTAGGTCTCGTACCAGATCCCCAAAGCAAACAGTCTCGTTATAATATATCGCTATACACTTTTGCATATAAAGAGGTAAAATTACAAATTATAACGATTGAATAATAATTATTTCTCAGACAGTATGTTTCAATCTCGAAGACGCAACATTTAATTGCCGCCCATACGCCCTATCCTACTGTGCTCTATCCACAGGTATATAGTTATCTACAATATATTTAATTTATGGTTATTAAGCTGTGATTGGCAGGCGATAAAATTTAACTGGTGTCTAAGGATAATTTTGTTTTAAATTGTATTGGAAATTGTGATTGTTACCCATTTTAAATAGCAGTAATAAATTATAGTAGGTGGTATTTTTAGATTTCGCAAGTGATGATTGTCCGGTTCCTGGACCCAGAAAGGAAAAGAATTTTTGTTTGAAGAAGGTTTGTTTTTCTAGTTTTATAACCCAACTTATAACTTCCCCAGCGAAAACCAGTTAAGCTGCACTATTATTGTGCTGTTTATATGTGTGAAAGCATGAAGGACAAGTCTAGGTTACAATTGACCATTTTAGTTAGGTTAGGATCTCAAATTGGCGGGGTTCCTATTTTAAAAATCAATGTATTGATGTCTCCTGAAGAGCGTCTATAGGCGTGATAGTGTCTGTTAGTGAAATAAGTCGTATAAATAAATTTCTTGATATTTTAGTTGACTGAGGGACTTTTCAAAAATTAATCAAACATTATTAAAATAAAAATATTACGAATTTTTGAAGGCGATGTTTGTTTAAAAAACGTATGTTGTTGCTTGATCCTATAGTTCAGAATGGAAGGGGTTTGACAGGGTCCTTAAATTTTGCGATGTTGTCGGATGGTAAGTTATGACAGTTATTATACAGGATTGTAAAAATTAGATGAAAATATATTTTAATAAGAATGAAATCTCTATTATTAAAATAACAAGAAAAAAATGAAAACTTGAGAGGTTTTGGATAATCTTATTTAATAACAGTTGATTTTCTTTTTCGGAAATAATTTTCACAATTGAATCTATCTACTAATAAGGTACTGAGTCCTACTTCTGATATAGAAACACTTTAATTATCACTTAATATAGAGTGCTATATTACGTAAATATATATAGGACAGCTATAAATAGCTATAAATACAGCTATAAATAGGACAGTTGCTAAGACACCCGATCGTCTATGCTAATATGACTAATTCTACATGACCAAATCTCAGATCTTCTTTGTACATCTTTGTATACTGCTTCTTATTAAGTACATATAATGGAGAATTTTTAATAGGTGTATAATATATTTAACATAGGGGGTATTACCCATACGTATAGGCAAAAAACTTATTTTACTATTATATACACAGTGAGTTAATAAACTAAAGATTTATGATATATACCAATATACTACAGACACTCCAGTCAATAGAGAATATTACCTGGAAAAAGTAGGAGGATTTAGTTTTATAAGCTTACCTTATGTGTCGGGTGCCGGAGTCTTTTCTGACTCGGAACAAATAAGTAAATACTTTGCTCTGGGTGCACATGCTACTGTCTTCCAGGCCGAGGTATTTGCGATTCTATCCTGTGGGCTGGAGCTGCTAGCTGGCCCACAAAGAACTGGTAGAATCAATATATGCTCCGACAGTAGAGCTGCCATCTTGGCACTTAGTGCCGTTGAAGTGCGCTTAAAACTGGTTCTGGAATGCAAGACCGTCCTCGAGACGCTCTCTCAGAGGAATAATTTACGCCTTGTATGGGTCCCAGGACATGCTGGTGTACCGGGAAACGAGAAGGCCGATCAACTAGCCAAATTAGGCACTTTAGAGACACCTACTGGGCCTGAACCCTTCGTAGGGATCTCCAGAAGCACAGCGGTTCTCCCAATGAAGACTTTAGCCCAACAAATGTTTCAACATTGTTGGACAACTGCTCCAGGCATGAGGCAGGAACTCATAAAGAACTCATATCTGGTCCCGACGCTGGGAGGACCAGACAGCTGCTGAAGTTAAGCAGATGTAACTTCAGGTCAGGCCTACTGACCGGTCACTGCCACCTAAGACGACACCTTTACATAATGGGTCTTGTGGAAGACCCTGAGTGTAGGGGATGCTTGGAAGATGAGGAGACAGCAGGGCATGTTCTGATGAATTGCCCCGCTTTCCTGCATACACGTATGCAATACCTGGGACAACTGATGCTGATGCCCAGGGACTTTAGAGAGCTATGTCCCAGCCGCCTCGTTGGCTTTATTAAGGCAACTGGACTGGTATAGCTCTCGAAAGGCGGGACGTGACGGGCCCATACTGAGGCCTATACGTCAAAGGGCAGAGCCCCCGCCAATCTCAATCAATCAATCAATCAAGCTTACCTTATGTTTTTTCGGTCGCTGATTCTGATCACTTTCCACCAAAATATCCTACCAGATATACCGCAATTTTTGAAAAAATGGCGAAAAAAACGAGTATTTTACAACAATTCTCTGAACCTACATCGATATTCATGAAAATTTGGATTTAAGCTCATCGTACCCTTAACTTCAAAAGTCACATATTCCCGAATTGGGCTTTTTGCTTTTAAGGGGTAAAAACTACCCCCTACCGTTAAAAAAAATAGAAAAAATGCAAAAAAGAAAAATACGTATTCTAACCCTGCCACACTTTTGAATTACGTGAGTAATACTAAAATAAAGTAATTTGTCAAGGGATACCGAGAGTCTTTTTTTGTTTATTTTTTTGTATATTTCAAGCCTTTTTCCTATAAAAATTAACAAAAATTGAGTTAATTTGCAAAAATATCATTTTTGGCGCCATTATTTTCATAATAGAGGTATTTCCGGTGAGATTTTTTGGTGGGAAGTGAAAAATTCAGAATCAGCCATCCAAAAAACATAGCCTATAAAACTAAATTCTCCTATTTTTTCCAGGTAAGCCATTTTTTAGCCTCTATTGTCTGGAGTATAGTTTTCATCAATAATACTATTTTCTTTTTCATTGTCGAACCCAAAAATTAAACATTATTTAAGCAATTAAATGTCTTTTACCTTTTGTTATTCCCTTAATTTGTTAAAAATATAAAATGAGCTGAAATATATCCCTTATTTTATGATACCCTTGTAATTAGTCACAACAAGTTTCATATCCTGAATTTTGTAGACGAGTGCAGGTGGTTTAATAAGTATTATTGAGCGCAGTTGCATATATTTTTAAATTTATGTTCCCGGCTCTTTGCTTCGTCGTATCACAAAGAGGCATGCTAGTTCCAAAGTCCTGTAGTCATCTGGTTATGTTAATATGAATATTCCGGAAAAAGTAAAAGCCTGCGGGCAGTTTATTAATACCCATAGTTATTAATATCATAAAATGCCTGTATTATTACATTTACTTCATTCGTGCATACATGGGAACATGTTTAGAATTCTCGAAAAACTAGTGGATATACGATACGGGTATATTCTACGTGTGCATTGAACAAATGGCAAATAAACAACGAACCTACTTGATTTCAAATATGTATAATTTCAATATCTTGTAATTGTTTCAAAATGTCGACAGTCACAACTCAACTCTATGGGGACAATGTTTTGGTTCCAATAGTTATTCCCTATGCGAACGATTATGGAGATGAAATTGTGTTAATCGACGACAATGCCCGATATCGGGCCCATATTGTGAACCAGATTTTGGAAGAAAATCACGTGATTGGCCTACAAAATCACCCGATTTAAATCTGATAGAGGACGTTTGGGTATGACAAGGAGGGTATGACTTACTTATAAAAAAAATTGAAGCATGTTTAAAAAAATTTCTTTGCATTTATTTAGTGCTCCTGGTCTATGTGGATGCACAACGTCCTGAAACCCGTATTTTGATATTCCATATTATTCAGAAGATATCCAAAATTACATTAAAATTTTTAATTATTCCATCCTATTGGCCAGCAGTGTAGTTTCCATAATATTTCCTAAATTTTAATTTATAATTAATAAATTTCAGAAATAAAGTGATAATTTTTGTATATTTTATTACTTATGACTGGTCGTAGAAAAAATAGTGTATGCACTCACATTTAATGACTATTAAGACACTCGCATTCATTATGACATTCCCCTTCATGCTCGTGTCTTAATAGACATAGTTAAATACTCGTTGCATAATATACAATTAAATCTTCGTTTTATCAAAAATTTATTAAATATAAATAGGGAGCCATATCAAATCTTTCTACATCTACCTTTACGTATGCTCGTACGTTACTTGTATTGATCATATTTGGTAACACCAGTGCTACATTTTTTCCGGTTCGAGGCGTCCGTTGAGTTACTGTAGTTGTCTACTTCCATGTTCTCATGCTTATTTTTATGCCTAACAAATGATTAAGGAGGAGAATTTAAAGAAGCAGGTACATCGATTAAGCGGCCACTTAGGACAGATCATCAGCATGCAAATATCATTATCTACTTGAATACTCATTCAATTGTCGAAGATGAATACTACGGATAAAGGGGCTGAAACGGCCACAAACCCACGTTGCCAAGGAAACGTAGCACTCAGGGAGGCGCGGGGTTACTCACCGGGAAAGGGTGTGAGCCTGAGCCCGATCAATCTTCAAGCCTTTGTGCAGTTTTCTATTGTAGAACACGTAAGCGTTCTTGGTACAAGCACTTTTGATTACAAATTTTATATTTTTGCATACAGCATATTGGACTTAGTCATACGTATTTGCCTTTCTAAGATTATGCATCTCGACCCAACTATATTAACATAATTTTAACGATTTATTCAGGATTATATTAAATTATACTTCTTTCCAGTTGCCACATTCTTAGTTTGCATACTCTTCATAAACTGTATATAAGTCAGCACATTAGCATAATGATTTCATTTTAGGTTTTTCGCTATACGCATATACCTACAATAAATTTTCAACTGTGTCAGGAACAGCAGCAGTATTTTTTGATGCCACAGTCACCCCAACTCCTTGCGTAAATGTAGATGATTTTGTATTCGATAGAACTCATCCAGCGTAAAAGTTGACAGCAAGCATCTCTCTCAACTGTCGACCGTTGGTGTAGAGGCAGGCGTTTAAAAGAAATTTTTCCACAAATCGTTCAAAAGATTTGAAATTCCTGATAAAATGTCTTGGAGGAAAAGTCAATATCTCCATACATCTAGTCACAAAAAAACATTCTGAACTGTAAGGAAATAAACACAAAAATGTCTAAAGGAACACAAAGTGTTTTCCTCGTAAATACAACAATTTTATGAACTACAAAAATGCTCAAGAAACTGCCGCGAAAAGGAGTTTTACTAATTACTTATATATTCAATGTAAGCCCTCCCTCATGTAAGCATTTCCTCTTCATCAGTTTGGCAACCACTCATCTGATAGACAAACCCACAGAATAAGTCACGAAATAAACCAAGCTAATGCTTGTATTATAATGAACAACCCAAAAAACGTTGTAGCTCAGTATTTTTAGACGTCACCTTGACAAAGCACCAAGGACTACTTTACCAAATGAGACAATTCCTGCTTATAACTTACACGGAGAAAAAAAACAATTGTGGTAACTGAAAACTCATTAGTAATAAATGAAAATCTCATTAACATAGGGGACAACTACAATGTTGCTTTATGATAACTACATTTGGTTTGCTGAAAGTGGGTATTTATCACAACTACTCTAATATCTAAGTACTTGACTTTCTTTGTGGCAAATGGAATGTTGTAGTTAACACTAACACCTTAGTTAGTTGCTGCAAAATGATAAATTTTGATGGTGACATTCTACATCAGTGATATTTACTGACTCTCCTAATTAAATGAACTATCACCGGAGTTGCTGCAAATGAACTTCACCAGTAATAACAAATGAGTTCAGATCTTTCAAATGCATACTTCAATTATAGCAACTGATTTATCTTAATTACTTTAACGGAATAATTAATTGTTCACTGTTGAATGAAACAAACAAGATTTATAAATATTATATTTTTGTTACCATACAAAGGTACTTATATTGCAGGAATACCAAACTGAATATAGTAAAATTATAAATATAAAAAAATGGCCAATGACAATGCCATGCTTATACCAAAGTTTACGTAAACTTTGCTTATACTAAAAGCATGATGAATGTAGAAATGAAACTATATGCTCTAGGTATACTTAGCTGAGAATTAAAATCTAAGATGTATTATATTATTCTAATATATTATATATAAAATAAATATCAAATACTTGTATTGCAGTAATACAAAACTAAAGAATATAATAATTATGAAAATAAAAATGGCCTAATTGTTATACTTATACTGGAAGTATATTTAAGTAATGTAAAAATGAACCTATACTCAAAATTGAACACTCGAATATAAAATATAGAACAAAGATCTGATCAGTCATTGGTCCATTCATCCAATCAATATATTTCGCTATATATAGCAATCCCCGCCAAACAAAACACAATAAACACAACTTATATAACCACAAAACATCACTGACCTTCCCTCACGACTCACGACTCACGACGCAATACAAAAATTACAAAATGAGATGAGAAGCATGGCAGTAGAGATGGTTTACCCGACCGGGAAACGCCGAAGGTGGCCGAAGCTTGTAATATCGAACGAAAAGTGTTTATTGCAAGCTCTGGGTAAACTGTGGCAACTAGCTCTGTTAGTTGGCTGAAAGTAGAAGATGCTGGAATAAATTCAGAGAGCAGTTGATTCAAAAGCCCAAAGTTACGACAACTCTTTTACTCTTTCTTACGCAATTATTTTTAATTTACAGCAAATAGACAAGCAGTTCTCACAAATGTTTTTTTTTCAAATGAGTAAGTCAGTTAGGTCATTTTTCACAGTGTACTTAAGCTAATTTCCATTGTAACATTATTATATTATCATTGAATATTATATATTATACTTCCTGTATACGACAGACTTACCACTAAATAGCGACATCTAGACCAAATACAAATATGGCTCCATAATTTGTTAACTTGACCTAATTATACAGTAATAGAGCAGTACAGTTAAATATTATATGGATACCACAAGCAACGATAACCAAATATCTAGGGATGTATATGGACAGTCGATTAACCTGAAAAGAACACATCACCAATATGTCTGCGGAATTGAACTCTGACGCTGTCTAAATCTCCATAATCCAAAGAAGACTGTCGAATTATAACATACCATCATATTATACATCGAATTATAACTATATCCAATGAAACGAGGACCTAATAATACCCTTTGTCAATGATTCCATACAAGATAAAAGCATAAAAACTAGACAACAAACTAAATAATCGCATAAACACACTACTTCATCCATTACTAAAACTCAAGACTCGAAAGATATAGGCCAGCAGACCTAAGAGAATTTTGAAGATGTCTTTTCGCTGGACTCTGGAAAGGCACGTAAGGCACCAAATGAGCCCATAGAATAACTTTTGATTGTTAAAAAAAAGATAGCATGAATCTAGATGGACCAAAACTAAAACCCAATCTGAATAACACGGCTGTTCACCAGCTTAAGGAGCCAGTACAGATCTATGTGTGACAAAATGTCAGTTATTTTCTACTCATTGTCGAATATATAAACAAATTAAGTATCTACGATGTATCGTAGATAAATGTCGAATGTCGAATATCGTCAATGAAGATATGATACTCCTTCAATGATAATACCATGCAGTTAACCTTAGACGATAGACGTTAATCCCACATAGAGTCATGGAACAGTAATATTTACAGCACAAAATATGCATCTGCCAGTTACTATAATAATTTCTTTTCTTATTCTGGTACGTCAGTGTACGTGTACGTCAGTGTCAGAAAGAATATTCTCATAAAAATATGTGAAGTAGTTGCTTGGCGGATGGATTATCTTCCAAAAATTAAAAGAGTTTCTAACCGAAGGGCGGAAAATTTATTACACTGACGAAACATTGGTCAACGAAGGACATGCTATGAAGAGCGTATGAAGAGAGTGGCAGGATGGAAATGTGAAAAATGCACGGCAAGCTGCGATTGGAGGCTGGACAATTGACGCATGGAGTCATTGACTGAGATTACCTCCTTATCACTGCGACTTGAACCCCATTGAATTGATCTGAAGTGGCGATTTTGAATGGGACTTTTAAATTAGCTGACGTAGAGAGACATCTTCGAGGAACAATGGAAAGTGTCACAGCAGAAAATTGGCAGAAGTGTATTAATCACGTGATGAAAGAGGAACAGATAATGTGGGATGTGGATTTGGCGGTTGATCAAACCATAGAACCAATGGGTTATATGGCTATAGTGAATAATATTGGAAATGGTGATAGCGACAGTGAAGATGAAGTGGAAAATTGGAAAGTGACTGAAAATAGTGATATTAGTGATAATATTAATATTATATTATTATTAATATTATAATATTATTAAATAGTGACATAGAAAATAGTGGTATTAATTACACGTTTTGAAGGTAAGTATTACGGTATTAAGGTGTAAGGTATTATGGTGTAAGGTATTTTTAATTTTTGTTTTATTTTTGAATATAGGCGATTTATTTTATTTGTCTTATTGTTTTTATTTTTTGTTGAGAATTTTTTGCTCTATTTTGGAATATATATTTATTTTATTTTTCCCTTTTAAAGTTTATTTTTGACGGCTATTTTGGCAGCTGTTTTTTACATATACATTTTTGTTTCTTGTGGAAATATGGCTACTGGCGAACCACCCACTAAAAAGTAGGTATAGCATACATTTTTAATAAATATCTATCCAATATATGTACCTACATACTATTTCTAATATCAAACAGTTGTTTCAATTATAAAGAATGAGTATTTTATCACTTGCCTAGTAGCAAAGCTAGTAGTAAATTATTGACCGTAATACTACAAGACGAATACGAATAGCGCGCAAATTTCGCATGAGGTTACGGACTGACATTAAATTCATTAACTATGGAATTATGAAAGTTTTGCATAACATTAATATTTTGAAAACTTTATCAAACCTCAGTCGACATTTTGTTCTATATATTTATATAGAAAATGTCAATATTTTTTGTAGTTGACCGCATCTAGAAATTTTGCATGCAGAGTTTTCTAATTTTTACCTTTACCACGAATTAAAAAAAAATGTATACTATAGAATTAATTTGATAGACATCATTAGAGGCGCTCAAGTTTTTTGTGCAATTCTTTAAAAAAAGTAAACAAATAGCTTGTGTAGTTTTCCAGATATTGCGATGTATATCTCAAAAAAACACAAATTGTTAATAATATTTTTTTGAAAGTAATAGTACATTACATACCGAGCGGGAAAGTACTCTATTTCAGCCGAGCGGCAAGGTAGTTTACCGAGGTGCGAAGCACCGATGTAAACTACAGACGCGAGGCTAGAATGAGTTCCCGCGAGGTTTGTATACTATTTTACTCACAATCGGTTAGTAGTTTATGGATTTCTAATACTCACAATCTACCAATAATAATTTCGTTTCAAATATCTGTATCCATTTTCATTATGTGATAAGATGAATTATTTTAAGTAACCTGTGAGATCGTTGCTAGGTAACAAAACAAGTTTGTTGAATCTGACATTTAGGCGATACACGACGCCATTAATTGTACATATAATCAAATTGTGTTTATTTTACAAAAATGTCTGATAGTGAATTTGAATGTACGCCACCAGAAGTGCGGGTAGCTGCAGAGAGAGCTACTGAAGGAATAATTCCTGAAAAAAGCAGGGAGAGGTATGAAAACACCTATGAACTATACAGTAAATGGTGCGTGGCTAAAGGTGTGCAGCATACCTCTGAGACGGTACTTCTTGCTTATTTTTGTGAAATAAGCAAACAAAGTAAACCCTCCACATTATGGTCAAGATATTCGATGTTGCGAGCAGTATTAAACTTTAGGCATAATGTTGATAGTAGTAATTACGCAAAATTGAAGGCATTTTTGAAAAGGAAGAATGTGGGATATCAAGCTAAAAAGTCAAGTGTTTTTTCTGAAGCAGACATCGATACATTTTTAAACAATGCCCCGATAGAATATCTTCCTCAAAAGGTAATTTTAATTTATTTAGTACATATTAAATATATGTTATATTAATTTTTTTAGGTTGCTTTAATTATTGGCATTTCCGGAGCCTGTAGGTGCGATGAACTTTTAAAAATGAAAATAAGTGACCTGGATATTTTAGAAAATCGAATTATAATAGTGATTCCTGTCACAAAAACCTACTCTTCCCGTACATTTGTAATTACAAAATCGGAATGGATAAATATAATAAAGCAATACTGTGACCTTCGTAATAACATTGACTCTGATAGATTTTTTTTACAAATAAGATTTGGTAAAATTACACGACAGCCTTTTGGGCATAATGCTATAGGAAGTTTTCCCAAAAAAATAGCAACTTATTTAAAGCTGGAAAATGTTAACAGGTTTACAGGACATTGTTTTAGACGTACTTCAGCAACATTATTAGCAAATACAGGTGGAGACATCCTACAGTTGAAAAAGTTGGGGGGTTGGAAATCCAACACCGTAGCAGAGGGATATGTGGAGAATTCATTACATGGACAAATAAAAATTGCTAATATGTTGTCTCATGTAGAAAATCCAGAAACGTCGGCGTCTTCATCTATTTCTGAAACTCATAATTTTGAGCAACACGGTCTTACTTTAACCGTTAATAGTAATCATAATTCCAATGTAACTATTAATATTTATAATTCCAAATAGTTTTCTTTTTGTTATTGTTGTTGTTGTTTCTGAATTAAATAAATGTTGAGTGGATTCTATTCTTTCTAAACCATCTTTTAATCAAAAATGACATTGACATTTCCAGGTAAGAAAAGTGACAGATGCTAGCCGGGAAAATACTTTCCCGGCTACCTATTCAGGATTATAATTCCACAACTACTAATACTTTGGGAATATCGATGACATTATTGCATGCGTGCATTTCGCCGTCATATGCATCATTTCTGTTTGCACATTTCTCACACATCGTTAAATAATTAATCATTATCTGCCTTTTAAGCTTAGAGGTGTGTCAAATATATTTCCAGACCTGGGCGCGTAATTATATAATGAGAATATTGCCTCATGAGTATTAGTTTTATTGCAACATAATAACAAAAGACCGCATTCCGGTCATAGCTTTGGGTAAATATATTGGATTAGCCATGTCAATGCTAAAATAGGTAATTGTTAGTTAACTTTACCTATACCTTGTGATGTAAATAAATATTATTCTCGTAATGGTTGGCACTATTTAATAATGGAACTATAAAGTTTATATGTGAAATATTTTTAACAAAAAACACCGATTATAAAAAAAAGTAAAAAATAATTACGTTATTCATTCTTACTTAGAATATAATCAATTTATTAGGTCAATAATATACAACTATTGATATTTTTGACGTCGGTCCAGCCAATGTTTACAAACGTTTAACGAAGTAGTTTAACGTAGGTATACATCTCTAATTGTATTCGACTAGAAGTTTGAATTTAGGTATAAACAAAATAATGAGTCATTACATATTATATAAATGAGTTACAACGAGTTAAATATTAAAAAACATTGATAATTTTCGTATCTTGTGAAATGCCGGCAGTTTTTTCATGTTAGTTAGTTATGTTAATGTTTTTAATTATTGCAATAAGCTATACTTCAAATTAAAGAGCAACGTTTACTTGTAAGAGCCTGAAAAACATTTATTTTTATATGTTTTATTTCCAAAGCTATATGTGATCAAAACTCAAATTCCTAAATTCCTTTTGTTTTCAGTTTTTTCGTATATCTATGGTCTCGACCAATAGAGAGTGTCGTCAAGTTTGTTTCCCAAGTGAAAAAACATGTTTTAATATAAGTGGTGAAAATCCCACTTGGTTATACTTCAGTATTGGATAGGACAAAAAAGAAAAGGCTTTTGCGCATTCTCTGACAGACTATTAGCTGCAAAATATAGTGACGCATTGGCATTCACCCAAAACGGGGAGGACTCAAAAATCGTTTTTGAGTTAGCGAGTATGCAAAGTACAGATTTCATTCAAAAAATGCTTTTATGAAAACGGATTGTATGAAATTAATACTTCCCCTTTTATTATGTATAAGTGGGGAAATTCAATGTGTGGTCACCACTACATAAACATGTGCTAGGTGAGAACATTCTATCGAGAATAACAATCTAACCAATTAATTTCTTTTAGATTATGTTAACTGATATCAGGCACCAATAATTCATAATTGAGAGATTCCAATCTAACTCTTCCAAGTATATCCAATCTATGAAAGGATTGGAACGACTAGTCGAAATTACATTATTCATTATAAACTTAACTGTTAATTAATTTGTAACCCGTTTTTCTATAAAGCTTAACTAAATTAATCATCTTTCTCATACCATTATTATTGATAAAATGTCTCTAAAATTATGTTGTCTTTTATTTATCTAATACAATATCTAAACTCTTAATAAGATTCTTCTGAGATAAGAAGTGAAATATTAATAGACCTAGATATTAACAGTTTCTTGGTGGAGGAATGAGGCTTATCCGATAGTCCGATGCTCTTTCAAAAATTAGAAACGCCCAATTAGTCAGACATCCAGGTGCGCATTAATACCGATAAATCGTCAGAAAACGTAGGTGAATATTGTAATCGAACGTTAAAATGTATTCTTTCTTGTATGAGAAAGTAATCGTTATTAAGATAACCTTTTAGATTATCCACAAATTTCAATCCAAGTAACGCTCGTTCCGCAGAATTCTGCTCGTTATACAAAATAGTACTTTTCCCAACTAGTTACATAAATAGCTATTGTACAACTGTATAATTATGTATTATGTTTTTTCTCTTGCCCGAGTTTTCATCTTAATCCTGAACTGTCTGAAGACTGTAGTTTTTACAACTACAGTCTAAAAAACATTTTACAACTTCTTTGAAACATATAAATTTGCTATTTTGACGATGTAAATTTTATCAAAATCCGTTCACATTTGGATGTTGCCAACTTAGACCAGGGCTGAAGCCTTTGAAAATTGTAAAAAGTGAAATAAAATAATAGTAGGATGAAACCCATTAGAAAGGGAAGAGAATGTAACGAAAATGAGAGGGAACATAATTTACGGTCGATCTGGGGTGGGGCAGTGGAAGGCGGTGAGTTTTTAAGGGTAAAAAACGGTTTGTCTCGATTTCCGGAAAAACTACAAGCCCTGTGGAAAAAAGTTAAATGGCAAAGTTGTAAGTAATAAAAAGATCTACAACTTTTGTATTTACACTTTTTTCACATAACCTCAAAATTTGTGAGAAAAATTCAAGTAACCAAGTTTTTGGTTTTTTATTTTTCTTTTACAAAAAAAATTTTTTCTTTAAGAAATTTTCTAAAAACTTACCTTTTACCTGTAATTTTTTTGATTTAAAGTATTTATTTTTTCACCTTATTTTGACTTTATATCAAAAAAGCACCTTAATTTTCAATCGAAGATTCTCGTGTCACAATATCTGCTTTTTTAAAAAAGTCGGTGGGCTCTTTATTCGTTGAAATCCCTATTTTCTGATGGTTTAAAAAAATATACATGACTATTGTAAATGTTCTCAGAAAATGCAAAGAAGCGAAAATAACTCGAATCCGAAAATTTTTTTTAATCAGTATGTACGATTTTGCGTTATTTATTAAAATTTACACTTTAATTACTCGAAAAACGTAAGATTCCATGTTACATTGATAAATAAAAAAATTGCAACTCGAAATATACTACTATAATTAACAACCAAATAAGTTGTAACGAAGTGGAAATATTTTTCCACTCGTTACGTAAAATTGTACTGTCATTGCTATATTGTTTTAATTATTAAGCTAAGTAGGAATATATTTTCGTATTTATAAGTTACTATTGACCGTATGGGTCCGTTTCTTTTTCAACAAGCATTGTTATTTTATTTTCAATTCAGTTCTGCTTACAACGTGCATACAAATAAATATTTTCTGGGAAATCTTGCGTACAAAATACGATTTCCAATACCAAGAAAACTATCCGCAGGCAGGCTCGATATCATCGAGCGCGAGCCGGAACAATATCGAACACACATGATAACGGTTCGGAAATTCATGGTGGGGGAGTCGGTCCCCACCGCGCCGAAAGATTTAATAAAACTAGAGCTCTTACACTGAAACAGTCAGTCTGTCCAAGACTCCCAGCAGCAAGAAGCCCCAACAGCAGCAGCTCCGCCTACCTGAACCGTCTAGTAGTTCCAGCCGTAATCCGAGACAAGAAGTAAGCCATATACACGCAGTACAGGACTCAGGAAGGACGACATCCAGAAGCCATACCAGACTGGAGTGAGCACGCGGTTTCTACCAACAACCGGTCGCAAGGCCTTCTTGTTGATAGCTGCTGACAACCGGTCGAAAGGCCTTCTTGCCAACACCCCAGTTGATAACCGGTCGAAGGGCCTTCTTGTCAACTCCCCAGTTGACAACCGGTCGAAAGGCCTTCTTGTCAACAAATACGCTTCTATTATACACGCCGACATTAGTAAAGGTACACTCGAATCTAACAATACTCGCTCGCTCACTTTAACTGGTATGGTAAGTCAAATCATTTAAATGACCATTTCCGATTAACACCTGAGTTCTCGAACATTCGATCATTCCGCATGCTTACACTGTTGCTTCTTCCCTCCAACTGTAATTGTAACCTACTGCCTATCTGATAACCGCTCACCGCTTAAACTTACGCCACAAGCCCATTTTACCATAGTTATTCATTATCATCCCCAAACCAACTGTTTATTATTTTCCGCCGTAGTATTTTCTCATACCACGCTTTCCTCGAGCTACGCTTACTCCATCGGATACTCCCGCTTAATCATTAACCAAGTATGACGTAGGCAGACTGAATAACCTGTAGATAGTACGTGTAGATTGTTTGTTAGACAAGGATAGAATTAGAAATAGATGTCCTGAAGAATAAATGATAATAAACTTGTTGTAACCATATACCTGTGTATTACTGTAGATAAGGGCTATATATAATCACGTGACCCCTGGTTACTGCCTGTCTCCACTCGAAGCTACCCGTGGCCCTTACAGAACTGCCTGTAAGGAAGAGTGGTCTGTCTACACTATAAACAGACTGTGGCGCTCCAATAAAAACTCCGCATCCAACGCAGAGCGACACAAAGTTAATAAAGTTAATATTTAATAAGACATCTACAATATTTTGAGAAAGTTGTAGAATCAGTATAATAATAAATACAATGAATAACGTAATCAGTATAAAGTATCTAAATTCAATAGTACGATTTACATGTATATTTATATATTATGAGATTTTCTATGACATAAATGTAATAGAATTTAATAAAACAACTTTTTTACTGAAAAAAATTGCAGTAGTCACATTTTTTAGATGAAATCCCCTTTCATCATCACCTTTAATATTTAGAATCATAAATAATAAAATAAATAATTTAAATCATATCTTTAATATTTAGAAGAACTATTTTTGCATGTTTTTTGCAATCTTAATGTTTTATGGATTTGTAATTTTTTTGTAACATAGAATTTTTGTAATGTAACATGGAATCTTAAGCTTTTCGAGTAATTAAAGTGTAAATTTTAATAAATATCTCAAAATTGTACATAATGATTAAAAAAATTCGGATTCCAGTTTTTTCGTTTCTTTGCATTTTCTGAGAACATTTATCATAGTAATGTATATTTTTTACACCATCAAAAAGAAAAGCTTTCAACGAACAAAAAGCCCATCAACTTTTTTAAAAAAGCAGATATTTTGACTCGAGAATTTTCGATTGAAAATTAGAGTGGTTTTTCGATATGAAGTAAAAATAAGGTGAAAAAATAAATATTTTAAATAAAAAAAAAATCAGTGTGTTTGGGACATGAAAAGGTAAGTTTTCACCAAATTTCCTTTAAAAAAAATTTTTTTTGTAGAAGATAAAAATAAAAACCCAAAAACCTGGTTATTTGAATTTTTCACATAAATTTTGAGATTATGTGAAAAAGTGAAAATACAAAAGTCGTAGATCTTTTTATTACCTACCGTTTTTACCGTTAAAAACTCACCCCCTCCACTTCCCGCCCTCAGATCGCCCGTAAATTATTTTTTATTTTTTATTAATTATAAATTATCCTTTCATTCATGTTATATTCTCTTCCTTTTCCAATGGGTTTCTTCCTACTATTATTTTTTTTTGGTTTCAAAAATTATCGCCTCTGTTCTAACTGTCCATGCAAGAAACATTTTTTGTTACTTTTGCTATACGCATCTGAATGTAAGATGCCAGTGCTATTAAATTCGTTGACTTTTTCGTGGATAGTGTTTTGTGTTGTATTGATAGATTACTATTTAACATTATTTCACATTTTCATTGAACAATACGTCGTGTTAATGCAGCTTTTTAGTTTTCTTCTAGTGCAATTCAATACATAGGAATTTGAGTTGTATTTGTGGAAAACTAATTTGAAATGCGTTTATTGAAAAGCTGAGCAAAGTATTTTCAATACAATGTAGACGTTCCATCTTTTAACCAAGGATGAATGGAAGAAAATGCAATCAAATCTGTCTGGTTGGTGACGTATGGGACACGAGAAAGGAGGCGAGATTGGATGAGACGCCCGTTCGTTGTGCTGTTTTCCTAAATCAATCAGTTAAAATTCAGCTCAATTGGAAACGGACATTCATAGAATAAGTAGGTATGCTAAAGTCCAATAGATCAGCCCCAATATATTGCAATCAAATGGAATTCCGATTGTATTTGATTTTACAATCTAAATATTTATCTAGCATTCCATTTAGAATAAAAAAAAGTATGATAAAGAAGTGACAGGTAAGTTAATTAGCCTAAAGTTAAAGCAAAGATCTATATTTATATGTGGAAAAATGATAGTTCCATCATGTACCGAGACATAGTAGTACCTAGTTACTTGACCAAGAATTGAATTATTTTCTACTAAAAAGTGACATTAGTGAGTTGGGTCCCATGAAGTGTATTACGAAATATTTAGGGAACAGCGTCATTTTTGCTTTGTGTCGTTCTTTATGATAGCGGTGTTAAGTTTAAGTGTAACTTGATTTGTTTTATTTACTATAAACGTTATTTTTTGTGACGTGTAATTATGATTTCGAATTCGTCAAATTTTATTTTTATCCTTTGAATAAGCATAGGTATGTCGTTTTTCTTCTTATTTCAGGCTTAAATTTTTTTATTAATACTATTTTTTAACCTTAAATTTAGAGATGTTACACTTTTCCCTAAATATTATAATAACCTCTGGAATATGACACCAAATAACTTTTAAGTGATGCACTGTTGTTTTAAAAAACAATGACGGGAGGACCTGCTAAATACTATAGTAATAAACTACTAAAAACTAGTAAAAAATAATAGTTTTGTCATATTGTTTTCGTTTTTTTTTGTTATTTTACTTATTGTTGGCACTGTTGTAATTTTTGTTTACTTTTCTGGTGTCACGTCGTTCTTCGTCTAAACCATTGGTAATAAAATTATTATTAAACTTATTATTATTGCTTTTTAATAGAGACACCCGGTACATATCCATTTTCTTCTCCTCCTTATAATTCAAGTCTCTCCAAAGGCTCGATAAAAGTCTCGACAACATGGGTTAGACACATTTTTAAATGCACCCTGTATATCATTTCCTACATTGGCATTGCCTCCGTCTAAATATAAGCCTTATAAGTGCCAACACAGACGCGTACTCTGATAACAACCCCTGCAAGAAATCCATTCAATTATAATTAATTGGTACACGGCACTCGGTTACCCGGTCGATGAAAAAGTTGGACAAGATCAGGGTTGTAATGCTTTGCTAATGAAAGTTAAGAGAAAGTTCAATGTCCGCGGGGTTAACGACACGGCAGCTTCCCAAAGGTTGTGTCAGTATTTGCTGAAACAACTGACACAAAGGCATGGAAAAACTTTTACGATTTACTACTCTTGTATCTCTATTCTGAGTATATACGACATGACAATTAGAATTAGAAAGCACAATCTTAGTCATTACAATGAACACGATGTAGAGGTATTAATATGACGTATAATACAACCTTTCAAGGTACCTATACCAGTCCAAACCTTGAAATATAATTTTAGAGCTTTTAGACCGGGAGCTGGATGGAGGTGAGTATGCAAAATATGAGGACCGCATTCTCTCTGTAGTTTTGAGCTCAGAAAAGCAGATTATGATTCTGCATGTTGCCCTGTGTGTTGGTCCATTTATTTTTTACACTCCACTCCCTTCGATATCAATTAAGTAGCATGAAGAGATGCTTTGGAACCATTTTAATGATTGTTTTAGGGACAATATCCAATTGTTTCTTATGATTAAAGATACTTATAGCTAGTCAATTGAAAAAAAAAACAAAAATGTTATAAATGAAAACAAGAACTGTTGATAAAACAGGAGCCAGCCCCTGAGCCGAAAGATGACTCAATGTGTATCAAAACCACTGAAAAAAAAACCGCACCAGCGAAGGGCAAAGAAGCAACAACAACAAAAGCAGACTCGGACGGGACAAGTCAAATGTTGCAACAAATTACACCAATCTCGGAAGATACCCATTAAACGATTCTCGACAGAATGACAAGAGTAGAAAACAGCAACCAAAAAAGCTGCTGAAAACAAAAATTAAAATGGTTGCTGACACGCTCAGAATAGTAGCCTGGAATGCCAATGGGCTAATAAAACGAACCCATGAACTAGAAGCATTCTTATGGAACGATAAAATCGATGTAGTCTTAATCTCTGATACCCACATGACCGGAATAAATTATTGCAAAATAAGAGGTTACAAGGTTTATCACACTGCTCGACCAGACCTTGATAATCCAAATGAAATCCAGTGAAAATCAAACAGTGATAATCCAAATGAAATTCTACCACCGGCACCGTCACAATTGCCGCAATATTTTGCCCGGCAGGAAAAGCGCAAAAAGAAGAACTCACTTCTTTCGGTCATTAGAGGATCGCTTCATTATTGAAGGCGACTTCGATGCCGAACACACGCATTCTCTGCTAATATATAACGCCGAAAGGAAGACAACTATATACTGCTACAAAGGCAATGTCTTGTCACTTCCCATCAACCGGCAAACCAACGTATTGGCCTACAGACAAAGAAAAAATCCCAAGCTTAGTCGACTTTTTTGTGTTACGAATTGCATCCGCTTATGTCAACATTGAAGAATGCTTTGACCTAGCATCTGGCCATTCAGCAATTCTACTCTCATTGAGTGAACATGTAATAACCAAACAGAACCCCGCATATCTCACTAACGGGAAAACTGATTGGGATGGTTTTCAAGCAGAGCTTCAGCAGAGAATTGAGCTAAGCGTACCCTTAAAAAATAAAGAACTCTTAGACCATGAAGTTGAGAAGCGTACGGTTGACTTGCAGCAATCTGCGTGGAACAACACCACCACACAGCAGCCAGAAATATCATATTTGAACTACATCAAAGAAATTTGAGACTTGGTTAATGAAAAAGGGAAAGCCCGAAAAAAATGGGCACAAACTCGTTCGCCAGGCAACAAATGAGTACTAAATAATCTATGCGAGCAGCTCAAAAATGAAATTCAAGCCATCAAGAATGAACATTTGGAAAATTTCCTTAAGGAGCTATCGGCGGACGGAAGCACCGACTACTCCCTCTGGAAGGCAACTAAATCCTTGAATAGGCCAAAGAATCACGACCCTCCCATTCGGAACGATGATGGCAACTGGACTCGACGAAATGACGAAAAGGCAGTAATATTTGCTGATCACTTGGCAAACATATTCCAGCCACATGAGCCTACTGGCATAGATGCTGCAAATTACTAACAGAGATGTCACGATAATTAAGCCAATAACACCTGCTGAGATTATCAACAGTACCTATCACAAACAATCTCAGTACAAAGAAAGCTCCAGGTTATAATCTAATAACTGCATAAATACTTGCTTCTCAAAGGCATCATGAAGCATCTCTTCAATGCAGCACTATGACTCCAGAACGTGCCAATACATTGCTGAAGTAATTATGATTCCCGAACCTGGCAAACCTCCTGAAAATAGAACATACCGACCAATTTCCTTACTGCCGATTATATCCAAGCTGTTAGACAAGCTCCTTTTGCAGAGACTCAAACCAATAATTGAAGACAGGCAGCTTATTCCGTCCCACTAGTTTGGATTCCGTAATAAGCATTCAACTATGAATCAAGTGCATCGAATTCCCGATGTAATTGAGAGAGTACTAGAAGAAAAAAAGATCTGCGCAACGATATACCTAGATGTGGCCCAAGCATCCGACCGAGTGTGGCATCGGAGCCTGGGATACAAGCTAGAAAAATATTTGCCACGGCAAATGAGCCAAATTCTTCGTTCATACACCACTGACCGTCACTTCAAAGTTAAATATGGAGAAGAATATTCTGATCTCAAGAAGATTTGTTCTGGTCACCCCATGGTTGTTATTTTATCAAAATCTGGGAATTATATTTATCACAGCTCTTGAAATTTATTGTTAAAAGTTTATGGTTGCATCAAAAGTTTATATTGCATCTTTTGTGGATTTGCCACTGCGGGAACCATATTATTTATCATAGAACAATTTGTTCTGGTCAATATAAAATGGTTGGCTCTTTTTATTCTAATTAAAATCATTGGGCAATATTATTGGACACATCTAACCATATCTAATAACAAAGGAACATCACATACTCTAGCAATGTCGGTTAACAGTGAGCAGTTAATATTTTCATTACAGAAAAAATATCCAAGATATATCGAGCAAGCGAATGTAATTTATATTCACTCCAAATTACCATAACGAATAACCTTGGGAACATATCACTGGAGGACCTAATGGTAATTACATCTGAGTATATACTACGGGCGAGCACGCGATTATACCATAGTCTTAAATAGAAAAGTAAAAACCCTCCGTCCATTGGAGATGTTATATAGAAGGGAGCGCATCATGTGACAATTAACTGAATTACACATCATGATGCCAAACAGAGCATCAGTAATCCTTTCAGTTAGTTATTATCTATAATCTTTCATTCAAAAGATCACAAACAATAATATGTTGCTTCGAGCGAAGAAGCGAGGTTTTAATAAGTTCAAGTTCTCTGTATCGAGATAATTTTTACTAGGGAATAAAACTACCACCGCAGATTTAGTGGCTCTGCGATCAGACGAGTAATGATCAGCTGCTGATTGTTGTTTTGATTATGCAGAATTATATAGAATAAATATGTACGTAGTAATTCGTTTTAGGGACTTTTGTATTCCTTCATCATATTATTTAAACATACATTTGTAAAAACTGTTATTTGGTTTCGTTTATAACTATTAATATAATTATTTTCATAGGTAATTAAATTCAATTGGGTTTAACCTGTTTTTGCAATATTTATTTCCAGAAATAAGCCGTAAAATGGGCGACAGTGGACATAAAGAACTATTTTTAGGTTTTTATGGTTTTTAGGTTTAACTTAGTTAGTTTAGTTACTTTTTGTTTTCACACCAGTGCATTTCTGAGGACCTCCCATAAAATTACTGGCAAACTGATCTTAGAGGAAGACAAAGTAGAAATTTACATTTAAATAGATTGTCCGGGGAGTGCAAATGCATTTATGCTACACTTGAATTGAATTGAAGTATAGAATTCGTGTAAACCTGATAGTGCCTCATACCGCGTTTCAATGGCCAAGACAAAGACTGCGGCTTTATTTTAACTGCGGAAGGCGAAGACAGCGGGTATGAGTCTCTATCATGTTTACAGCAAGCTTCTAAAAAAGGCATATTAACCAATATATGTACAACTTCTTATTTTTCTTTTCTGTCGTTTTCTCTTTCTCTCTTAGGGGGCAACATTATTGAACTGGAAAGAAAGGCACTGCTGCTAAGAAATGTTATTAGTCGATACAAAAAAGAAAAGCATGGAAAATGAATACCTACCTTGTCCTATTATGGAAACAGATTGCCTTAAATAGCTTGCTTATCTAGCTTGCAACTGAATACTTCTTAGTGGAGTGGGTTCGAATCCCACGTAAGAAACATTTTTTATATATGCATACAATTTTGATTTCCGAGAGTTACTTAGGTGACTTAGAAGACGGTTAAAAACATATTATTTTCATAAATTAAAGTATTGAAAATATATGTAGATTATTTATTGCCAGGGTTCACAATAATTATAGCGATATTAAAATATACGCATATTTTTAGGTCCCTCTTTAAATTGAATAGAAACATTATGGAATTATATTAAACTAAAAAAATATAGGTATAGTAAAATAAATAGGTAAGTCATGGTAATATAATTTTTTATTTTTTAAAATTTGAATTTAAAAAAAATCGATACACCATTAACAAATTAATAATTCAATATCGTCTTTGATAAGACATGAAACTCATAGAAAAATCACCACTTGTCACTTGGGTAGGTTTTGTTTTGAGTCAGTTGACCTGCTGCAATATGTAGTTTCAATAAATCGTCAACACAAATGCTCTGACAACAGTTAGGTCTCGTACCATTACACTTCAGCACTGGCTCACATAAAAGTATTCAACATACCTACATTGTCCTCACTTGGTTTTGACGCGTTATTCGTTTCTCTTAAAATATTTCTTCTTTCAGGCTTTAAATGAAGGTGTGTTCTTCATTCTGTTTTCTGAACACAGGGCAAATTTAAAGAAGGAACAGCGGAGAATTTCAACCGTGGACTGATTGTACCTAAAAATAATGACCACATGTAAATCTTTTACTGTTATTACTTCAGATACCTTTTGTACTATAGCTTTGAGTGAAAGAATCTTATATAAGCCTCTGGCTTGAAATAGAGCGAACACATATGCATTGTCAAATTTACTGAAGAATATAAACCATAGACGTATTAATACAAGAGACAGATTTGTTTACATTTTTGTCCGAACCAAGATCGTTCCATCCTTATCGTCCGTCTTTTTCTCCCAAACGGCACGTTTGCCAGGCTTACTGTGAAATTCAGTTGAAGTCTTTGAATGCCGTAAGAGATGTTCAAATAATTTGACAATTTCAACGAATCTGATTCATTTTAAGACTAAAATGTTATTTAAAACAGCTTCTTGGCAAAAGTACTCTGTTGTATTGCCTTATTGCGTTAATAATATATGGTGAAAACCATAGACAACCGAAAATGTACTGTGCCTTGAACGCCGGCAACGTCGTTCATCGGTAAGTAATGTAAGTATTTTTAAGGTTACCTACAAGTTTTAAAGGCTTGGCTTGGCCAGGGGCGGCGTTGAAATTAAACATGAACTTTTTATATTGCTGCAATAATTAATCAATAATTATTTCATTAATTTTTATTATGTATAATCATTATCATAATCAATATGCGATATTTAAAATTATTTTTATTCGGGTGATGCAAAATACCATTTTCATCTCCATCTATGTATGTTGATGAACTACTGAATGACCACCATATTCAATTAGTCAAGTTGGTATGGAAAACATTTTTCAAAATATGTATTATGAAACAAAAAAAAAGAAAACAATAGGCGAAATAGAATAAGAAGTTTGAATACAAAACTGATATCATTTAGGAATTAATAGATTCAATAATTATAGTAGGTTTGATTAACAAAGTTTACTGTGTTGTTTGTATATAGGACATGAAGTTTGTAAATTTTAGAACCTTGTGATTTTTTTTTAAAAAACTGTTTAATATGTTCAGTCTATAGAATTTGACAAAAATGTTGCTTTTATTTTATTATTTATATTTATATGTTCATGTATATGTTCAATATATTATATTATTTGTTCATGTTGACTTTAGTATGATATACATTTATGAATTTTGTAAACCCCAAAAGTATGCTGAGATTTTATTTTAGTTATAGTATTTTCTTATGTTATTCTTATGAAAAATCCAGACGTTTTTCCGTTTCTTAGGTTAAATACAGCACTCATATTATTAGGATTGTTGCATTTATAATAGGTCGAGTAATAGCTTTACTTTATAATAACTTAATTTGCATGTATGATTAAAATTCTTAAATATATGATGTCATTTTATTATATGACAAATGTAAGCAATTTTGACACAAATGTTGTGTTCCCCTAAACACCATGTTCACATTCTAGAAGAAGGTGATGACACATGTCTATGTCACTATATATGCTACAATACAGAGAATGATGAGATGAGATAAGAATGAAGACAGCGCCATTGAAAATGAACAATGTGAATTTGACGATGAAAAAATTTAAAACGAGGATGAAGAGAAATAATAAATAGACAGGCTTTATGAGTTGTTTCAACAAACACGCAAGGAAAATTTTTACTAACTGATCACACACCTATTAAAGTGTTTTTTTTATAGAATTTAAATTATTTACAATGTATCCAATAACTAATATTAAACCATCCACTAACTAACAAATACGTCCAATGACTGTACTTTTTGCATGAAAATTATAAATAAATTTCTACAAAACACATGACAAAGTTTAATTGCAGTTATCAACTATTATCCTAATGTACACGAATTAAACTATACTCTGAATGTTTTCCATTTTCATTTGATTTATTGCAACGTTCAGATACAGGGTATTAAGTATTTTTCTTATGTAACTATGCAGTCTACCCTAAGTCATTCATTAAAGATAAGTAGGCACGCCACTGGATGGGCTTTGATCACACGAAGCGGCGTTGCCGAAAGGTCACCGGCGCAGAGCTGTCTTCCATTTTCTCTCTCGCACTCATTGCAGTTTTTAGAACAATAATAGATATAGACAATGAATCGTTGCGTCTCCCCGTATTAATATGTCTATGATATAAACAAACCCTGCCATCTTTTTCTTGGGAAAACAATGAAAATGGATTGTTCTGTCCAAATGTCTTTGATTGAATATTGTACACACAACGATTCATGTTATGCACCGTTTTCTTTGGCATATTGATTAAAAAATAATTAATTAAAACTCTATTGAGCAATTGCGTTGAAATATTTTTATTGTTTAATCCGTTTATTGGCCACCTGAGTACGATAAAAACTAAATCACATAGTCAATTAACCTATAAGTCTTCGGGCAACGTTTTTTTGCAAACTCCCGATTTCTTAACTCGCAATGAAAATATATGGTATAATATGGTCTTTTATAAATTCCCATGTGAATGAAATGAATATAACTCTCAACTTTAAGTTTCCGGAATTTACATACAAGAAGGAAATTTACATAACGATTATAAATCTTTGCATAGTGGATTAAAAGTCTGCCTTGGAATAATATTATAGCATTAATATACAAATGGATATGGCCGTGTACGAAAACAGATATTTCCTAATTCCCGCGTTGTGTATATTTTAGAAATTCGGTACGTTATCACCGTTATCAGTATCATTATTATTATAGGCCAGCGGTCTGGTGTTTAAAAAAATGTGTTTGATCCTAGTGATTGCGAAAAATTTTGGAATAATATGCAATCCAATGCCCCGAATGAAACATGAGAACATTAACAACCCGATTGTTTTTTTTTTCAAGATATCTCGCCTTGGTCATTATAGGTCAGGATATGTAAACTCATATAGCATATGAAACTATATATTTCAACTGCCAAAATTCTTGTGAACCGAAGAAAACAAGTAAAGGGATCTATTTTCGCTGGTAATAGACTTCTTTAGTAAGAAACGAAATATGTGCTTTACCACATGAGTAATCAAAAGAAAAAGAGTAATAACTAATTTAATGTATGGTCGCATTAAACTTGATTTAATATTATTACCCATTAATATTTTACCCATTGTATTAACAAGTCTAAACTAGGTACGAGGTATAGTACATTATTCTCAAAAATACAAAACATGATCAATTTTGCCTAAGTAAATCGCATGAATAAAAATCAGGCTCCATTTCCCGGCATATCTGAAGGATTTGGCAACGTCGCATTTGTTGAAGTGAAAAATGTTTAAATATTATTTAGGCGAAACACAATAAATAAATAAACAATAATAAATGTCTATATGCATTTAGTAATCCATAATGGTAAAATCCGTGACGAGATCTAAAAAAGGATTAGCTTAGCTTACGCTTTCACGGGGGTTCCTGATAGATTGTTGTATATTATTAGTAGCGACCGCCAGTGGCGCAATATGCGCATCGTGTATATAACGCCGTATACTTTCATTTTACGGTTTCGATTGCTTGGCGTCCACCATGTGTGCCCAGTCATTCGTTTGTGTGTATTGGATATGGCAACACTGGATATAAATCAGATTAAAGGACAGCACTTAAAATATTTATAAAAAATACATATAAAACATCGAAATATACATATAATACATCAAAACATTTATTCAAAATTAAATAAGTTAGGTTTAGGTAACATTATGACTTGAAGATATTTTTAACAAATTTGACGAAATAATAAAAATACATCTTACAAGTAAAAAGTGTAACTTCGTAACTCAAAAAAACAAAAACAAAAAAAATTACAAATTCTTTGGCTTTGTGCCAATAAAACACGTTTCCACGTATCCTTCATTAAACATAAATTTTAAAATTATTTCCTCAAATACAAATAAATCTATGACCCTTTTAATTATTTCCGTTTTACTGCCAAGGATATATATCCTGTGAATAGTTATAAGGGATAGTCCAGTAAGGCAATTTTCGCCCATAGTTGATCAAAACCACATTTAACTTTTCTAAGAGTGCTAAAACAGCGTTCATTTGAGCAGGTTCTATGTAGGTTGCAAAAATCTATGTAGGTATGTATTTATTGAAAACAAATTCCTATTTATTTAAAGCTAACAAAATCAAACCATTTTTACGTCTGCTAAAGAATCATCAGATGCAATCTCACAATCGTCCACAATTTCTTCGTGAGAACTACTACCACAGATTTTTTTTGTAAATTTTTGTCTTTTAACTGCAAATTTACTCTTTATGTTTTTGCCATCATCTCAATTTCTGTTTTTTCTGGAGTTTCTGAACAATCCTGCATCTCCCTGACTCTCTTCCCCCTTTCTTTGTAGACCTTCTTTTAATTTTTAAGTTTTAATTTTTAATTTTTTTATTTTATATGTTTATAAAAATATATAAAAACACATTCTATTTTATTTTATTTCAATAATATAGTTTTTTTTTATTTGAAAAAGTATAGAATTCCACAACTTTTATTGTAAAAGTCGTTATTTTTGTATAAATGGATTACTCATTGAAATTCTGAAGTGCCATGAAAACGCGTGACCTTGAAAATTTTCAAAACATTCGCCTGCGGCGCTACTGAGATATAACGGGGCAGCTCTAATATCCCGGTAGTGATGCTCTGACCCCCCCACCAAACAAAATGAGATCCTGGCTACGTCATTGGTCATCATCCTTCATAATAGCCTTCAGTCCCACCTAGCCCCCCAAAAAATAAAAGTCTAGTTACGTCTATGGTTTACCAAGATACCAAGCAATTTAAAACCAAATGTAGGTTGTAGTAGAAATAAACACTTTATTTATACATGCGACGACATCTAGGGACTAGTAGCAGAAATACAGGCACAATATTTTCAAGTGAAAATATAATTGGGAAATTTATATACAGAATACAGAGAGCCTCTAATACGCAAACATCTAGGCAAAGATAATAAATACATAGATAGCTAACCCCTATTAAATTTTATCTCTTATAATTTACTCAAGCTCAACAAATAATGAAACATGGTGAGAGGGAGGAACAACCTACCCTTTCATTTGGCATATTTCGTTTCACCTTCGTATCACTTTTCCCGGTGAGTTCCCTGTTTGAAAATCTTGGGTTCCCAACTTATGAACCAAAGTTTTACCTTTGCAGATAACCATCTATCGTGTGTATTATCTTTGATGAAGAAAATATAGATAGAAAATACAACTCGAGTAAATAATATTAAGTTTGAGTAGTTTTGCAATTCTATAGATTAAAATATATCTATCGATCGGTGGCAGCCAATCTATTTCTCTGAACAAAGGAGATGGCACCGGATATATGGAATTCTGGAAGTCACTAGATTTTTCTAATTTTAATATATTTATGTCGTTTATATCCACGAAAGAAACGCTAAAATGTAAAATTTAACGGAATTTTGGTGGTTTTGGTAAGGGAAAAATAAATTCAATATAATATTTTTTTTCGCTTATTTAAAATATATATATTTTTTTTTATACATTTTTTTATATTTATATATTTTAATATATTTAATATATAAGTATTTAAAAAGTATGAAAATGTATATAAGGATTTTTTTACAACCATAAAAAAATTCATTTGTATAAAAGCTTACAACTTCCATATTGTCCTATTTCCTAAAATCAAAATATTACCAATTATTTCTCCACAGAGTGGCACAAAACATATTCATAGCATTCGTTTAATACGTTTTCCACGATATAAGTAATATGAATTATTGTATTTATTTTAAAACTAATATATGTAATGTACTGTTACGGAATCGGCAAAAGCGAGTGTGCACGCTATATTGAAAATTCTCTAGATCTAGGGAAAAATTGCACAATCTGGCAACACCGCACCCGACGATATGGCAACATCGCATCTGGGGGTGCCAAATACAACCCCCCAAGGGCGAAGTCTCAACCCCGTAGGACTTCAAATAACCGAGATACACCTCTAGCACCATTTAGAATAGTTGCGGTATATGAACATGTGGACTACGCTGTAGAACCCTTCGAGATGCCTTGTATACAATCTAGAATGAGATGGCACAATTGAGAACAATCTAGAACGGGATGGAATAATGGAGAAGCTTCTAGAACTTTCCAGAATATTGAAAATAGTAAAATAGTATATAAAAGCCAACGGATCGCGACATGAGACATGAGTCTAGTTTAAGCGCTCTTAGAAACAAGACCAAGTAATAAGTAATTATTGAAAGTGTTCAAGTAGTAATTTAGCGTGGTAAACAGTTGTGACTTGTTGTGTTTGGAAGTTAATAAAGTGTATTTGAAGTTAGGATAAAGAATGTCATAACGACACCTTAGTTGAAAAAGAGAAAATCATCTCTCCTCCACTACACTTGATATGCAGCTGGGCCTTTTGAAGCCGTTTGTAAAAGCTCTTGATTAGAACGGACCATGCTTTGAATATATAGGGAAGGAAATGCCTCAATTGTGTATGGAAAAAAGAATACTTGACGGCCCACAAATAAGACAATTCATTAAGGATCCTTCGTAAATTCGATGAATGAGGCTGAGCGAACAGCCTGGACAGTTTCAAATCCCTTGGGTGTAACAGTATTAAAGTGCACACAGCCACTTAGGCCGTCTTCCTGAAAAAATTTAGGAGACACCAGTGAGGAACAGGTGAAAGATTTCACCAAGATCTTAAATCTATGGAGGCCCGCTACCAAGGAAGATGGAATACCCACACGATGGCAGATTACTGCTAGTGTTTAAAAAGGGACTGTTTCAAAATACTATCAAGAATGTCACGGAAAAGAAGCTTCCGAAGTGTTCAGTGATCTTTTTATAATATTTGTATAATATAATAATAAAAATTACGTGTTTAGTTTTTTTTTTATCCATGGACTTGTATGTATGTATGTATATGGGTCGGAGTGTAGTGGAAGGTAGTGTTACACTCCCATTCCACCACAGCACTTAGACCTCATTAGGCCCTTTATGCATTCCTCCTTTTTACTGGAGTACTTTTCTTCAAACCATCCTATTTATTACGGGTGGCCTGGTGGCAAAGTCTCTACAATTTGTATGTATGATTTGTATGTATGGTTCTGAGTTACCGAGATTAATTACTCTGGTCCTCGTTACCATTTATCTGGGACCACGCGTCCGCGGCAGATGTGTTGAGTGTTCCCAGGTCTCGGGCAGACGCCACAGTCCGGGCCCAAGCCTGCCTATGTCACCCATCCAAGTGCCACCAACGCCCGCCCAGCATAACTTTGAAGATCTTACCGGTCATGTCTAAGCGGCTAGGCAGTCCCATTCAGTCACCTTAGTCGCCTCTTACGACAGGTAGGAGGTACCCTGGGTCTATTCTACAATTGTGGCCCCGAACCCAGAGGGGGAGATCCATGGACTTAATTTAATGTGTTGTAACAGAGGTATAATTGCACTATAATGTTACATCGTAAGAAATTGAACTCTTAGGCAAAAACTAATGTCATATTTAAATTCAGGGCAATAAAAACCTATGAAATCAGCTCCAAATACTCCGGCACCAAAACACCTGTAGGCCTTGGGTACCCTCATGCCACAAGTCAATTGAACTTACATACAGAAAAAAGCTTATTGAACTTCTCAATCTAGTGATAAAGCCATATTTGGCAGTTTATATAAAAATATTCGCCCTTGATAAATAAGTGAGATTGTGCGAATCTTAATCATACGATTAGATTTTGTTGAAGTAAAATTTAATTACAGTGTTACGTCGGTTTCCAGAAATTTTCAGTTTACTTATAATATAGGCAATCTCATAGCTGTCGTCCACATTTCCCCGGTTGATGCGTTCTTATTAAAATCAATCTCCGCAAGAAAACTCTGACAGAGGCTGTATGAGCCGTCAAATCAGCTATTCGCTCCCGGTATTACTGCTTATATTTACATTAAGCTTGTATTGTGAGATTGAGTTTTGAAACAAAGCGAATTTTAATATTCGCTTCTTCCTATGCATAAAGAATCCTTCATATCGAATACCTGTGCTTACAAGACTTCCTAAGAGAAAATGAAAAAGTCTAATTTGGAGAATATTCATTTCAAACTGTTTCCCACTGGCTTTATTGAATTTTATTGAATTTTTTATATACGGAGTATGAAGGGAAGCAAACGCTTTATGTATGATACTACATATTCTCTATATATTCATATTCGCGATGCTAGATTTTTTATTGGAGCCATCGATAGATAAAATGATTAAGGGATCACTTCTTGCAGTAGGTGGCGCCACTATATTTTTAAAGATGTGAATTAAGACCGGCGTTAGAAGCACTTACTTACAGAAACAGCCACCAGGGGCCAGACGTCATTATTTTATATACAGTGACTAAACATAAAATAGTGGCTACAATACATTTAAGACCCCCCTCCGCAGCCATAATCAGGCATATGTAGGCCATATTGAATTTTTCCTTCGCGGGATTTAAATAGGCATCCAGCAATAAATGAATGTACCTAATTGAAATGTTTTCATGAACTATTTTACATGTTCTCGCCATTTATTTATTTCTTAAAAAATAAAATTCGTGGAAAGATAAGTAAAAGTAACTAAAATTTAAAGAAATAGATTATAATTCTGGTACAATATTTTTGCTTACTTCAAGAACACAGTGTAATGATTTGGCATAGATTTCTTCCCACCACTTACTATTACCTGCTGAAGTCCTATCTAAGTGATAGAGAATTCAATGTTAGAATGAGGCTACATCCAATAACTTCCCAGAAAATCTGGGGTGCCCCAAGGCAGTGTCATTGGACCTCTACTATACCTATTATATACGGTAGACCTACTAATTGACAGAAATACCACCACGGGAACCTTCGCTGATGACACTGTCATCCTTGCATCTCATGAAAATCCAGTACTGGCCACAAGAAGACTGCAAAACCATCTAAATCAAATACAAACATGGCTCCATAAATGGAAAATTAAGATCAACGAGACTAAATTCGTCCAAGTGAACTTTACACTTAGAAAAGAACAGTGTCCACAAGTTAATTTGAATAATGTAAATATACCTCAATCTTCGAGCATAAAATACCTTGGTATTCACCTGGATACGAGACTCACTTGGAGGAAAGATCACGTAGTCAAGAAACTCAAACAAATAAACCTAAAAACAAAAGATGTATATTGGTTGATCGGAAGAAATTCCAGCCTATCCTTGGAAAACAAAATCCTCCTCTACAAGACAATAATTGAACCTATTTGGGTTTATGGAATTGTACTGTAAGGATGTGCTAGCAATTCAAACATATCTATAATCCAGAGAAGCCAGTCTAAATTCCTCCGAACCATAACAAACGCACCATGGTATTGTAAGTCAAACGTTACACACAGATCTGAAAGTGCCTTATGTCATAGATGTCATCAAGGATAGAAGTATCCAACACCACAGCAAGCTAGAACGTCACCTAAACGCCACACTTCAGCCACTGGTAGCACCTCAGCTTAATAGAAGACTCGAAAGACACTGGCCAGCCGACCTGAAAGACGACCAGAGGGGACCTCTCATTGGAGAAGTGCCCCATCACGCCATTAAAGAGCATCACAGCTCTTACTCCAGCACGTTGAGTTATAGAAATGTAAATTCTGATTGTCAATATAGAAAGCAAATAAAAAAAAACTTCAAGAACACGACAGAAAAATAATTATAAGAGCAGAAACATGGAGAAAATCTAGCATACGCCTTTATATGTAGTAAAATAATGATAGTTGGTCCGAAATCATGGTAGTCGGTAGGTAGTTGAAATGACTCGTTGCTTAACACTCTCAAAGAATTTTATAATATATATACTGTACTGTCCGCCACACGTTGACCGTACACGCCCGTGACACAGATGCGTCAGGCAACTGGCGCTAGACGCGGCCCCACTGTATGTCGCTCCAAAATACCTACTCATAGTTAGTAAGTACTGCGACGGGCCATCACTTCGGCAGTCGATTCGATTCAATCCATCAATTCAATTCAATTCGATACAGAGAGGAAAACAATTGGACGGAAACCCTGTCTTCTAACGTTTCAGTATATAAAATGGTCGTACTGATTGCTTGTTTTCAGTGGAATTTAAATTTCAGGTTGATTTTCAAGTATTCGGTCATCCGCTTGTGGTTGTCGAAAGCCCCATGCACACTGATTGGGGGTTTGATTTCTTTTGGCTCAATTCACTTTTGCCTGCCGTGTTCAGGCCTTGGAACTTGTTTTGCGTTTTTACTGCCGCAGCGGATTTTGTAGCTGTAATGTTTGGTTTCTTGGTTGTTGAAGGGTTTATGAAGGACGTACCTTGCTCAGTGATATGTCTCTTCTATGCAAGTGTGCACACATCTTCAATTTCGGTGTTGTTATCAGGGCCTGTGTCCATTTTTTTAGGTCAGTTCATGACGTACATGTCAGTTCATGACATGTACGTCAAAATTTTTTGAATTTGCTTTTTTTTACGGATTTTCCGGGGTGATGGGCATGTACTCGATGCCGCACTGGCGAAGGAGGTTGTATACACTGTTTCTACCACAATAAAGGTCTTTGAAATGCTTTAAAAGCTTGACCTGACTTTATCCGCAGGTGCGTTACATAGCCGAGCGTGACGCGTGACGCGTGCCGGCCCAGTCTCATTCAACACCCACAAAAATAAAAGTGCAGAGCGCGCTTAAAGCAGTTTTCACTCGAGCCGACTTTACCCGAAGGAGCGTTACATAACCGAGCGTGACGCGTGATGGCCCAGTCTCACTCAACACCCACAAAAATAAAAGTGCAGAGCGCGCCTAAAGAAGTTTTCACCTGAAAAAGGTAAAAATACTATGTAATATCATATCTTATAAGTTTGCGAAGGAAAACTAACTGATTAATTATGTATCGATTCTCTAACGTGTCAAATGTGTGTCTCGGAAGTAATTCTTCTTGCGAAAATCCCATCTCTGGATTATCTTCCCTGTAACTAAGATACTTTAGAAATCGTCATTGGATTCTCTCTAAGTCGTGAATATGAATATTGAAGTGGGGATACTACGTAATGGATGGATAATCAGCGTGAGGTTTGACAAGAATCAAATTTTGAAATTCACGAGTATTTCGTATCACAAAACCTAGAGATCTGAAGATTTTTAGCTACTATATAATTTACATAGGCTGAGAATTATATGCTTGTATCGAAAATTATGCCAAGGTCACGGATTGTATTGTTTGTGTCGATGCAGAATGACTTCGTCAACCAAATCATATTTGATAACATCGTGTTTAAGATAAAAGGACATAACGTTATATTTAGATGGATTTAACCTGTTAAACGTGTCGCTTATAGTTTTAATTAATAATGCCCAATTAATTATATTATCCCGCACAGTACCTTCGTGTCTCGTAAACTAAATTCGCTCGTTAATACTTCGTAAAATTAAAATGTAATAATATGGAATTACTTTGTGTTTGCTTCCTAATAAAAACCGCCGACGGGGGTGTCCATCATCTGCCCAGCAATGTGCACTTCCTTATAAAGAGTGGTCACCTCGGTTTTAATTAATGCCACCGCCACCTGGCGTATTACAAAGTCAACGCGTCATACAGACACTTCACCTGCTTCTTAGCATGAATTTACCCGCCTACTCCTCGAGTGATATGCAGTTAATCAATTAGTCCAACACCAACAAATGAAGCAACAGATGAAATTAATATTATGTAATTATGTATATTCGCTGTAAGAGCCCTTCGGCGGTGCTCTTCTGAGTGACTGGTACTCTAGCCACCGCGTGTAGGCCAAGCGATAGAGAGTTTTTGGGTAAAGGGTAACGAACTGTGCAGGGTTTTAAAGTATAATACATAGTTGAAAACATATATAAATTAACAATAACGTTTTGACAACAATATAAAAGTTGTAGAGAATTGGAAAATCTACAAAATGAGCTCTACCAGAACTCGCTTGATATATTTTCAACCGAGGAAAACGGGACAAACCCCGAAAAAGGAGGCATTTTATTGCAAATTCTTAACTTTTACCATTTTTAAGCTACGGCGTCTGCGTTGCGCGTAGTATAACTTTATAAATAGTAACTTTATACATGTAAATTGTTTGTGCAAAAACCTGCATCTGTCGGACAGATAGTTTTGCTACAGTTGTCAATTAAATTTCTGGGGCCTTTTATGCAGGTAATCAACCTTGCTCGTACGGTGGTCTGATCGCAACAACGGTTTTGGAATCTGCAGAACATTACCTAAAATTCGTACATTCATATTTGTATGTTAAAATGATGTTGAAATGGTTTAAAACGCGTCCGAACATTGGAGTAACATGTGGCTGAAAACAGCAACGGAGTCAAATTCGAGAATCGATTATTTACAGTGGACCAGTTCGTTATTGGAAAGGAATATAGAAAATCAAATAGGTGTGTCCACAAAAAAAATAATATAGATACATTAAAAGTACTGAGGAACGAAGCTTTTGACCTAATAATAGCAATATTAAAACAGTGCCTGAAAAAATGTCAATCCGAACCACAACAGCGTCCGTAGAAAGTGCTTGCTTTATTTGAATCGGATAAACGCGTTGTCATTGGTTCGACGTCACATGCTTGCTAGGTCTGCAGGCGCCATCGTTCAACCGTACTTTGTACTGTACACCGTGACGTTCTCGTTAGAACGAAGTCTGCATATTAATCACAGTATTTTGTAGTAGTACCTTTATTATTTAGAACGTCAACTATAGTTTGTTTATTGCTTTTGTTGTCAAATATGGAGGAGGGTTTCCAGAAAGGAGGTTCACATAATTTGCCGAACGTAGACGTGATTATGGTATCCGATTTTCTCGCGTCAAATACCTACCGAGTTCAACCAGCCCCAATCCAGTGGTGTGAAAGCTAGTCGGCATAATAACTATCGGCATAAATAACCTGCCCGTCCTAGCTCATAATAGTCACCTGTGATAGTCACTACAGTTCGTACAATGTGTATGTATAGTTGAACGACCGGCAACCCTGACCTACACAATGTTTTTCATTGGCGTAGACATTTGTTTTTTCTTAGGGGGGTGAAAGTAGAAGGTTTTTATATGCATATTTTCAACAGCACAGCTGATATTGAATGCAAGTTTCCACACCACTCATGAAGTATTGCTTTTAGCGCGTTACCATTTTTTAGTGGGTGGTTCGCCAGTAGCCATATTTCCCACAAGTAACAAAAATAAATATGTAGAAAACAGCTAAGTAGTCGAGAAAAATAAACTTTAAAACGGAAAAATAAAATAAATATACTTGCGATTCAAATACAATAATATTTATTGTGTAAGTAGGTACCTACCTAATCTACCAAATTGTTAACACTCAACAAAGACAAAGATTATTAACAGACAAGCTTTGACAAAGATCAGAGCTTGTTTGTTAATAGGTACCTACATAACTAAACCGAGACTAAATTCAACAAAAAGTTCATTTTTAAAAATCAAAATTCATTTTTAAAAATCATTACAAATGCAATACATACCTACCTACCAGCTTCTCATCGCAAAGCGATTTCCAACACACTTACACCACACTCTTTACAGCCAATTAAAATTAGAAACTGACCTTGAGGTATTTTACAGTCATTGAAAATTTTCCTTTCTTTTGTGGTTAGGTAGGTACACGGTTATAATTTTATAAACAGTCAATAGAACTTTTAATTTTGCCCACTGATGTAAATTATTAATTTTTGTGATCTAGGATGGTAGGTACCTACATAAAAATAAAGTCAATGGACAATAGGTACCTACTTATGTAATAAAACAGAGAGCGTTTTCAGTTTTGTAAATCCCAATAAAAACCTAACTTATATCGTTGCATTTAGCATTTATAACCTAGCGGCCTCAAGCACTGGAATATTTTTTGGATGAAATTATTTGTGAAATGTCTTAAGTGGAGGATGTAATAGGTACCTACCTACCTCAGTACACGTCAGTACCTACTTCGAGCAGCCCATAAATCAACTTTTTTTTTGTTAAAGTCGGCTCTGCTCTAACACCCACTATCCATTTTTGCCGTCAAATAATATTTTCCTTAAATTTTTTTAACATGCCTATCCTATCTCGTAAATAAAGCGAGGTCTGGTGGAAATCTACGTTTTTCAGGTTTCATACGAAACGAACAAACATGTTTGCTAACCGCCATACTCTTTTATTTCAACTCTCGTAGCGATGTATACCTACATAGGTAGGTATATAAATAATATATTAGCAATTCCCGCGAACACGCCACTGTAAGATATGCGAATCTGATCCTATTCGATCCGAGAATCCGATCCCGATCCGAGAGATACGATTCCAATAAGTTAAAAAGAGATATACTGCTCGAATATTCGTTATTGGAATGGTCGTGGATCGGCGTTGCCGCTTTTAACTATAAAAATAGATGTTTACGTAATTGTCATATTTAAAGTAGACGAAAATAAATGTAAAAACGTAACATCTTGGCCTATAATATATTATTGTGTGCACAATTATTATTTAATAACATTCATAAATAATATGTACAACTTTAATATAGTATTGTGGAATTTGATATTTTAATTGAATACTGAGATATTGAGAATTACATGTGGCAACTGCGCGGTATCTTATAGGGGGTCAGTTAACTATACATACATATTGAATGAACTGTAACCTAACTATAACATCCAGTCTGACGGATACAGCTGGCATGTGATGTCATCGGCTTAGTCTCGCTCGCGGGAGCATTTTCCTAGCCTCGCTGCGTTGGAGTAATTGCTATTACGAATAACGTAGAAAGCAAATAACTTTAATTGTTTTTACCTTATAGGGGCTTATAATATCCATAGATCTATCATTTTCAGTTGAAAGCAAAATTTTGTGGACAGATCTATTAAATTACGTTTAATTTATTTATATATCACCTTACTATTTCTGTTCATCAAAAATTATACATAATTTTAGGCGTTAACTGTCTAATAAACTCTATTGTCGAAGCGAAACTACTGTCACACCTCTTATAAGATCTTCGCATTATATGTTCTCTATGAGAGTAGCAATGTATGGCTACCATAAAAAATCCGGGACACCCCTGTTTCTGGTTACTACGATTGTTTTAACTTTTCGAAGCGAAATTATTGTCACACCTCGTATGTTGATTTGATATTATTGATAAGTTTGAGGCAATAATTGTATTGAGTGACCTTAAACACGTCAAAGTTGCAAGTTTGAGACAAATTTGTTCATAAATGGGATAGTCAGCCATTTCAATTTCTTTAAGTTTGAGGCTAAAATTGTATGTGACTTTAAACATCGCAAAGTTTCAAGTTTGAGGCAAATCGGTTTAGATAGGAAAAACCGCCATTTTGATTTTTTTGTAATAAAAAAAAATTAATTGCATTATCACCGGAGCACTATACACCTACCAAATTTCAAGTCTCTATCTCATCGGGAGGTAGGTAGTTAAAAAAGCTTTCCAAAACCGTCGTAAAAATTACGATCGGACATCGTACGAGCGAGGGTGAATTACCTGGACCAACAGATCCAGGTTTATTCACAAATAATTTACATGTCTAAAGTTACTCTTACGCGTAATGCGGACGCCGTAGCTTAAAAATTGTAAAGTTGCGAATTTTCAATAGAACGCTCTTTTTTCGGTTCCGGTAAAGTTCATTTTGTAGGTTTTTCAATTCTCTACAATTTTTGTATTGTAGTGAAAACGATTATTGTACTTGTAGTTATTGCTAGAAACTCAAAAAACTACTTCTTTACTGGTTTTCGAACGCCATTTTGTTATAAACAATTGGCTGTTTAATTTACATACGTTTTCATCTATGTAATGTACTTTAAAGCTCAGTATACTTTAAATATCATTTTCCGTCAACCGTGTATTAACGAGGTTAATTAATGTATACAAAATCGTTTATTAATGACCCCTATTAATGCATGATTTTCTATTAATAAACGATTTTAGTGAAACTTACGCATAAAATTAAATTTCCAAATCAAGATGCCATGTCATTAATCTGTCACTGTCACGCTTAATATTTGAAATACCTATAGTTTTGTAAAACGCCTTCTTCTGCTACATAATACTTTCTGACAATGGTGCACACTTTTCAGCCATTAAACGACTGGGTGGTTGGAAATCCACTGCTGTTGCAGAAGGATATATTGAAAATTCACTACAAAATAAAGTTGTCATAGCTAAAAAAAATTACGAAACTCATAAAAACTCCTCATACTAGTTCTACCAGCGCCGAAACAATCATCCAAGATAACGATATAAACGTAAATTTATATTCAGAATATCATAAAACTGATCATTTATCTGTACAAACCCAAATCAGATGTGTGATACTTTATAATAATTAATGAATAATTGAATTTGTACTTAGTCTTTGTACTTGTACTTTCTTAAATAAAAATTTAAAATAAGATTTTCTCCACTTTATTTAGAGTACAGTCGACGGAAAAATTTTGTAACTAAACGCGAATAATAATCTCAACAATTAACGCACGAGCGTAGCGAAAATATCTCGATTATTAATCGCTGTCATTAATACCCTAGTTCGTTAAATAACTATAAATATCATAATAATTATCATCATATCAAAAACGAGAACAAAACAGACGTAGGCTATGCTGTGGCTATAATATACTTAGGTATACCACAGAAAATTAACACTGTAAAATGCGTTACTAATTGATACCTAGGCGTGAAATAAAAAATCTTACCACAATGAAATTAGAGTCAGATGTTTATAACTAGCTATTGTAAAGAAATTCGTTAAATTGTATCTTATAACTAGATAAATCCAACAAAATTACTGAAGTGTGATTTTAAAAATACCACAAGAATACGTGTCTCCGTTACGCGAAAATATCTACTTATTTATTATACCTATAGGTATGTTAAGTGTAATTACAATAATAACTAACCATAACTAAGGTATACCTTTGTAAAAAGGTAGTGTTTGTAACATCGAAATATGAGACATAAAAAATTTTCAAAGGATACCCACAATTGCCGCAATGGGAGATCGGGGCAGTATAACTTTTCTTACAGCATGCTAAAATCCGCACTATAACTCGCTCAACAAGTGTAACTCGAACAGCAAGAAATACCGAGATTTAAAAATATTTTGAGACATCATAGTATTGATTTTCTCATAATTTTGGAAGCATATCCTTATTTGAAGCTTAATTGAAATCATTTATTTATATTGCGACTCCGCTGGAATCTTTCATCAAGCTATGCTCTCATTCCTTCTAAATATATTATTATATTCACATTTTACGAACTGCGGTTTTGGAAAAAAACTATAAACCCTCTTTTTCACGGAGCAAAAACACCGAATGGCTATACCTATATAAAATCCAGAATATAATATGAGTAGGTATATATAAAATCAAACATTGAGTATTATTTATCTCGACATCATCTATTATTATTAATGTTGGCAGGACTTGAATTTAAAAGTTTAGGGCGTTTATTCGTCCTCTGTTGAATACAGTACAACAATTTTAAAGGTTATGTATAGTTGTCAGGATTGATGTCAAATTGAGATTAAAACGTATGGAATGGAAATTTGGCAGAGGCTTCATTAAAATTGTCTCAAATAGGACAGTTACATCAATACTTGCTATGTTTCATATTTAGTTAAATATCAATATAGCTCCTAAACAATCAGAAAATATGTCTTGTCTAAACAGTAATTTATAAATAAAATCATTAGTTCAATTAAGTCCATTACCAGACTGGACATAAGATTATTTTCTATCACAATATCTATGGCGTTCAAAATTACCTAGTAACCTAGTTAAAAAAATTGAAAAAAATAAATATCATTAAATTAGTGTCAAAATTATTGTATCGTTTTAACATTTTTGGTAATGTATTATTGGTAAAATTCACGTATAAAGAATTAAAAATTTTAAGTGTCTTGCAAAAAAATCACCATGGTTTTTGTGTGTGCAGAGAAAAGCAGTCAACGAAAATCTTTATTGTCGAAGCTTAAGGATCTGGTTTGCCAAATTGACGACTGTGCACCCCCCTGCGGCCCCTGTGGTCCCTGTGGTCCCTGCGGTCCCTGCGGCCCCTCACCGTGCGTAAATAGTTGCATTGGACCTGTAATTGAAATTTATGATCCTTTACCAAAACCTTGTTTACCTATTTGCAGCCCTTGTGGTCCGTGCGGTCCCTGTGGTCCATGCGGCCCTTGCGGTCCGTCGTGTGGCCCGTGTGGTCCTTGCGGTCCCGGATGTGGTCCTTGCGGTCCCGGATGTGGTCCTTGCGGTCCCTGTGGTCCTTGCGGCGGTTGTTGTCCTGGAACATGTCCACCTCTAACTACACCGGTCCCAGTTTGCTGTCCTGCAACACCGGGCCCTATATGTGTGCCGCCAATTCTACCAATATGTAAACCGGTACCTCCAGCATGTGTACCCCTGTGTAATCCATGTCCCGAAGAGCAGCCATGCGTGCCGTGTAATCCTCCTCAGATGATGGTGTGCTACAGAAGACCAAAAGGGTGTTGTAAGCCACCAAGATCGAAGTCCAGGGAGCTGAGAGCAAGCATTCTGTACACGGGTTGCTTCTGCGAGAGGCACAATGGTTTACAAGATGATTGCCGTAGATCCGAATGTTTCGGGTCTCCCGAATGTATCACGAAACCCGATCCTTGCTGTGGACCCAGTGCTTATGCAGACGGAAAGCATTTGGGTAAACGTAATAAGGGCAGCAGTGGCCTGGAAGAGTACCAATGTTATCCCGCCTACGTTAAATTGCCTACATGTCCACCTTGTGGACCAGCGTGTGGACCTTGCGGTCCCTGTGGCCCTTGCGGTCCATGTGGTCCTTGCGGTCCCGGTCCTTGTGGTCCCTGCGGTCCTTGCGGTCCCTGTGGTCCTTGCGGTCCCGGTCCGTGTGGTCCTTGCGGTCCATGTGGTCCTTGCGGTCCATGTGGTCCTTGCGTGCCTCCTTGTGTTCCATTAGTTGCCCAAGCACCATGTCCACCCCCCATTGTACCTTGTCCCCCACCATGTGTTCCTGTTGGACAAGTCGTACCCGTCGCTCCATCTATACCATGTCCTGTCCCTTGTCCACCACCAATGGCGTGTTGTCCGCCTCCAATGCCATGTTGTCCTCCACCTTGCTGCCCTCCACCTTGCTGTCCACCTTGCTGTCCGCCTTGCTGTCCTCCACCGTGCTGTCCTCCACCGTGCTGTCCTCCACCTTGCTGTCCTCCACCTTGCTGTCCACCATCTTGCTGTCCTTGTCCGTGTCCTTGTTAATGCCGTAATGTTGTCATATTTAAAAAATAAAACAATGTTTTTAAATGTCTCATTGTCTTTTATTGTACTTTTATAACAGTACCTATACCTATACTAATGTGGAATAATCCTTTACGTGAAAAATACAATACAATACAAGAGTGAAAAATATATACTTACCTATATATTTATTGCTTAAATTATTATTAAATTGTTACTATTTCCAGTAAACAGTTTACTGGAGTAAACTGTAAACTTGAACAATAAATAAATTGGGGAGTATGAATAGTACACACAGTGAGACGGATTTCACATAAATTTCTTAAAAACCGTAACCAAGAACCTATATTAGGTACCTATAATAAAATCTTTTATTAACAGATTCACAATATATTTACAATTTACAAACATGAATACCTTATAGACTTTTTATCAGGTACTGGATAAAAACCTATTATGAAATTCATTTAAGTTAGGTAGATAATGAAACATTATCTAAGTAAGGCAATGAAATAATAGATAATAGTAACTGATTTTGTTCGAACTTTCTAGCAACAAACAGAGAAATTATAGAATTCAAAAATTTCACGAAATTTGCAATGTTTGTTAAGTATGTACCATTGTACCTACATAAAAATTACTGGGCTAACGCCTCGCCCTCGTCTTGAAACTTGCTATTTAGGCGCCAGATCCTGGCAAGCGAGTAAGGTCACCAGCTACCTGCAGGAGGCCGCTTCGCTTCTCGAGGACTGGTGCAACCGATGGAAGGTGGAAATCAACGCGGAGAAGACCCAAGCAACGAAGACGCACCTCAAGAGGATCCAAGCAGTGGAAAACATACCACTTCGGCCTGCAGTAGGCGCCCCATAGTATATGAACAACCAGATCATCCGTAGGGACCTGAAGTACAAGATGGACACGGAGGTGATCGAGGATCACGCCAAGAAGCTCTCTACGTTATCGCAGATGACCACGGGAACCCGCTGATCCGGCTGGCAACGGACTACGATCCAAAGGAAGCCGGACCTCACAAGCGGCCAAAGGCCCAGATCCTGGACAATGGGTTAGTACCTATAAGATAATCACGATTTTTTGTTATAGCATGACTCATGCGAGAAGAAGCAGACGACACCGAAGAAGAGAACAGGACCAAAGAAAACGGATCGAGAAGGAGAAGACATTAAAACAGCCCAATCCAGTGGACGGCGTGGCCGACTGCCTTGCAAACCACAAACCCTTACCTTACCTGACGAAGCCAGCTGATAGCTGATCATCTGGCGAGCTCCGTCATCCTGAGCTACAATGCTCATCCTCCCTCGCCAAACTGAATGCCGCCCAGCCGGGCTCTAGCAAGCCCGGCGAGAGGCAGGAAGGATCCCTCAAACACCCGACACGACACCCCCGGGGGTAATACACACCGGCGAAGAAAGTCAAGAGCGCCAGAAGCAAGGCTCTGCCAGTGGGGCCCATTAACCAGGACCGGGGGAGGCTGCGTAAATTCACGTGACATTGATCACATTTGTTGGAAGGGTCACGTGGAATACGCGGCCTACCCCTTTCGAGGCAGCATCGACCTACATAGATATTAGGGGTAAACAGCGATGATACCGCTCGGTCCCCTCCTATGGAGGTCACATCTTTAGCCAAGAATATTTGCGCGTGGGTGTATACTCATTCGGTATACATATAAAACATAATATAATATAATCAATTAATCATATCGATATATATTCTAGGATCATATAGGTACCTATAAATCTACAGTCAAGGATTATAAATCATTGAACAACAGGTTCCGTAATTTTGAAGCAAATGTCTAATCTGACACTTTGCTCTAGACAGTTAGTTCCTTTTCGTTTGATGCTTGTAGTATTTCGTTATGATTTCGAAATTAATTTATCACGGGTATCTGCCAATTTCTCATTGGATTTCATTTCCTAATTATGACGGCGCACGGCACTGCCATCTATGATCCAGTGGCCAGATTTCGTGTCGCGACCGAGCGACCGTCAACACAAATTTCTTTATTTAAAACCACTAAATTTGCTGGCACAATTTTCTATGCACCCTGAGACCCATTTTCACTACCACGGCTGTAGTCGACACTCTTGTAATCTCTGGTCAGCCATCGTGCGCGACGCGCGGTGGTTTGAGAAAACCGTATGTAAAGTAAATCATGATACAATTGTCTTTGTGTCATGTATAAATATAAAACTTGTATAAATATATTAATCTATGGAGACAACGCGGAGCAGTGGATAGACAAAGTACCGCAATCGTTTGAACCGATAAATGCCGACAGGCGGCCATATTTATTACAAAATTAACGCTATATAACTTATGGAAATAGGCTCAGCTCAGGTGAATATAGTATTTTGAAACAATGGCTCAAAGAGAAAGAGATTTTCAAACGGTAAATATTGTAATACGCCACGAGTATCCAACTATGCGGTACTCAAGAGATATGGAGAAGGTACTCCGCTTTGAGGAAAATTAGAAGGAAAATAAGATACCAGCGCCAATGTGGTGAATTGTCAGAATCCTATGTTATCAGCTGTCAGCTGCACAGCATAGATATTTGCTGCACAGAGCCACAGACGACCATGGTCGTCTGTGGTCAGCTGTCTGTTTCGTTTATGGGATATATCCTATTTTTGGGAAGATATTGTTTGGATATTTTAAATAATATAAACTTTTTCGTCGTGACAGTATTCATAGACATTTTCCCTCATATTTCTGAAGTTGTGGGTAAATATATCATGTGATTATTGTAAAAATGAGTTATAAAAGATTCGATGTTTATTAGGTTCCTTCGTTATTATTTTAGTTAAGTTGATAATCAAGTTTTATTAAGAATATAAGTAGGTATTTTTTTAATTTTTATTTAGTTATTAAATACATTATAAAAGACCAAGATACATATTATTTACATGTCATTCAAAGTGAGGTTATATTACCTAAAAACATAATCTTTTATAACGCATTCCATACTGTTGTCAATTATATCATTTATATACTTACCCACAACTTTAGAAATATATAGAAAAATGTCATAAATATTGTTATCACTTCTTAATCTCCACTAGGTGCGTTTCTGCACTTATATTCTAAAGATCACAGAGCACTGTGCTCTGTGCTAAAGATCTAAGATCTAAAGTCCCTAGATAGAGAAAGAGACACAGCAATTGGCAGCCATTTTGTTTCCCCGCCCAATTTAAATAGCACAGAGCACCTTTTAAATAGGACATGTGATAGATACAAGGATAATGTATAATGATAAACAAATCTAGAAAGGCTTCTCATTCTTTGCATTCAAAGCAAAGTAAGTTGAACATATATTTATACAGGGTGGTCTATTGATGCATGGACAGGCAATTTCTTCGTTATATTAAGAAAACAAAAAAAAATATCTTAAGTTTAAAGTAAGTGCTCCCTTGAACAAATCCGGTACAGCATTGTTTGTCTGTCTTTCCGAAAAATGGAGCTGAAATGTGTAAATTGAGCAAATAATGAGAGTTTGAAAACATAAACTAAACATTTAGAGTTCTTGGTCTATGGTGGCTACAACTAACTGTTGAATGACATTTCTCATTGAACAATACATATATTTATTTATATAGATTTATTGCGACAAAACAAAAAAATTTGATCTTTCTGGGTGAATAGTATGATTCGTTGGGATTGTTTTCCTTAGATGCTTTTGTTATGATTTTGAAATTGTTTTCTTATGAAGTTCTGCTGTTTTACCATTGGAAAAGTTTATTGCAAAATGCAAGTAAGGAATGATTAAGTTTACATCCCTGCATAGGCAGCTGTCAAAAAAGATTGTTCCCACTAGTCGTTGTAATTGGAAGTTGCAAAAATCAGTCACAGATTTATGCATGGCTGCAAAAATTTGCATTCACATCGTGTAGCATTATACAGTATGGGAAAACCCGCATTGTATATGTATAATTCCTATAGCAATTTCAAAGATATACAACACCGTTACATTTTCAACTTTATTTATATAAAACATGAGAAAATACTGGGAGGCACCTACATTACAAAATAATTTTATATTCTTACTGGCGTAACTATAGACAGAATGAGGCGGCAAGGCACTCAGATTGCAACATTTTCAGATTGCATGAATGGCCTCGGTCAGTGTGCAGATGTTCCACAAACTTCTAATTTCAATTTTTTTTTAAATAAAACAGCCTTGAACCAATAAAAATGTCACCTGCTGTATTTTATTTGTAATTCTGCAAATGCAGTCATTTTCAATTAGTGATTTTCACTTGTTTCGGCCAATACTAATATGATGTGGTAATATGAAAACACCGAAATTTTACCCTTACTCCAAGGTAACCATCGTTAGTTATGCCACTGTATCGTGTAACAGGTAAAAATGTAAAATCAACAGTACTCTATAAAACATATTACACATATTAAGTACAATGTTACTTTTTAGTGGCTTCCTGATATTTCTTCATCTCTTCAACATAAATATTCTGCTGGATATAATTTCGAATTCCGTATACCTGCGCTTGCCATTCGTAATAGAACCATTCGTCGAAATGGTCAACATTTTGAAAAGTTAAACCCTTTTGCCACAACAAGTCGCTACAGCTATTAAAATGCGTGTGTAAATGTTCCCATCTTGAAGTGTCCGAATCAGCGGTAGGAACATAATTTGAACATTGAGCAGTTCCTTGGTTCTTCTCCACAGGCACCCACTTCATAAAATCATCAGTTGGATGTGCTTCGACTGCTTCGTTCTCAGAGGTCTGTACATTTGATGTTAAGTCCATATCGCAGTCGCCATGTACAATTTCATCTTCAACATAATTGTTACCTTCTATACAGATTTGTTCTTTTAAATGCATGTTTTGAAATTGCACGATATCTGCTTCTGGCAAATACGACTGCCAATGTTTACAATCGGACTTCGTTGCATATTCATAACCTAATTTAAAGATACTCTCGATATTACTTACATTTTCCGTTGGCTGAGCGCTTACATGAGCCTTCTGAATGTTCCTCGAAGAATGTTGAATGTTATCAATATTTTTTAATATTTCTAATGCATTTTTAGTTTCGTTTTCCCTCATTATTTCAGATAGTTCTTCTCCGTCTTCACGCTTTAAAAGGTTTTGGTAATATTCCAATGAATCCAAGTCATAGCGCGGTTTTTCATTATGATATGTATCAGCGAGAATCGTTGACACACATAGTAAAGCTTTGTTTTTATATAGAATATTTTCCCGTTTCTGATCCTCGGAGTGAGTGTAACTCACGGAATTAACGGACGCCGAGTCTTTAATATCAAGTGACAGCTTTCTCTTTTTAGACTCATCTAAGTTAGGAAGCATTAATTCCTGCAAAGCGAGACACGGTGTAGGGGCATTAGCGATAATATTTGTATCCATTTTAAAGTCGCCTGAAGCAAGAGATTTTAAAAGAATTGAAGTGTCTATATTTGTTACTTGTTCACGGATTAATTCGACGTCTTTTTTACTTTTATCGAGAAAATCCATAATATTAACCTCCTTATTTTCACACTGTACAGCGTTGCTTACATCACATTTTTCTTGTATTGGCTCTTTAATATTTTCACAGTCACTTTTCTTGGGCAAGTCCTTTGTTTCTTTGAGTTTCAGCAGTTCCTTTTTAAGAAAATCACTTGAAACGTTGGCTTCCGATGTATTCCCATAGATGCAATTCTCAGAAGGAACTTCAACCTTCGCCAAATCTAATACATTGCCAGAAAAGTCGGGCAGTTTAGGAATGAACATGGACGGCCCCCCAATTTCTCCCATTATATTTTGTAGTTTCCCAAGTTCCTCTCCGTCACATGCCAAATTTATACAAATGCCTAACGATCCATAACGACCCGCCCTTCCCATTCTATGTAAATACGTCATTGCGTCCACAGGTATATCGTAGTTAATTATTAAATCAACATTTGCTGCGTCTATGCCCCTTGCCGTTAAATCAGTAGATAACAATATTCTGTTTTCAAAGTTTTTTAAGTTTTTCAACGCCTTCAATCGTTCAGTTTGCGATTTTGCAGCTGAGATGTACGTAGAAGCCCACCCCTTTTGATTAAGAATATTGCTAATACTCTGTGCTCGAGTTTGATAATTTGTGAAAACTATACACTGAGTAAAAGAAACGTTTGTCAATAGCTTCACAATTTCTTCGATCTTAATCTTCGTTTGCTGCACTACATTTGTGAGTAGTTCAACTATTTTCACAAACTGTTTTAAGCCCAATAATAGTGGCGTATCATATTCAGCAGAAACGTAAGTCGGGGACAACATATATCTACTTAAAAAAGTGTGTAACTCGTCAGGATACGTAGCGCTAGTGGTAATAATTTGTTTTCTGTCAGGTAGGGTATTATATATTTCATTGATATCGTCTAAGAAACTAGATTCCATCAGCTTATCTACTTCATCCAGTACAAACAGTCGTATAGAGTTTGTTTTTAAAGTACCTTCTTTTATCAAATGTTTGACTCGACCTGGTGCCCCAACCGCTATATGACAATTTTTACATTTTTCTCTATCACCCTCTATCGGTAAGCCTCCTATGAATGACTGCACCTTAAGACCTGAAATATACATTTTCATGATGAAATACATAAATATCTACTCCATTCTTAAATCTCAAAACAAATACGTTTATTAAATTACTACGACATATTCACATAAAGAACTCCAAGAACTAAATATTAAAACAATGCAAGATGATTTGCAGAAAAAAAGTTTTTGGGTAAACGAAGACCTCTATTTTTTTTAGCAAAATGCAATAATGACTAATAATAAAAAATATGACAAATATAACATGTCGTAGTTCTGAAAATGTTCTGCTACATTAAGATGGCCATGCAGCATAACGTACGAGATCTTCATATCTATCTATCAATCAATAGCTTGTTTATGACGTTGGAGGTGGATCCAATATGGCAGAAATTTTTGCCGTTTATGTTTCTAATCAACTCAAAATCGGTGTTGCGGGAATATTTACTAATTATCTAATCAAAATTATATTTTAGTAGATACCCTATAAAAATTAAAAAATTACCTGCTATTTCACTTCCAATACTTTGTAATACTTCTTGAACTTGTACAGCTATTTCTCGAGTTGGGGCCAGAATTAGAACTTCAGTCTGATTTTTAGATACCTCAACAGTTTCAAGAGCGATTACGGAGTAGACCAAAGTTTTTCCTGTACCTGATTTCGCCCCTACTATTAGATCTGTAACACATAATATATTCTATTGCTCCTTATTGAGACAACTTGATTCAGTCAGTTCAGCCTATTCCTGCAACTATGTTCAAACACGAACGCCAAGGGAGAAGGCTCATCTACTGGCATCACTTATCCCTGATAGCCTTTACAGTTGCAGAAAGAAGCTGAGAAAGAATAGAGTAATAGCAGCTGACGTCTCAACATGTCAAAATTTGACCGAGAGTAAATTTGACTAAGAGTCAACTCTCATTATATTATGCTTGTACGGTCACGTGTTAAAATTTGCTCTTTTCTAGTGCAGAGCCTTGTTGCCGAGAAAAACGTGGTCTAATGCAGTGAGAAATGATACTCTTATTTTACCTGCCCTTTCATAACCTAATAACTGATTTTGACAATCAAATATGACGTCACTGCTAGTACTTGATATCGATATATTCTAGAGTGGAGTAAAGTATATTATATTATCTCACATAGCACACATATGCCTTATTTTTAACGTTTTACTAACAATGCAGCTGGGTATTTCTATTATTCTTACCAAAGCCACACCTGCCAACAGGAATTGCTTTTACTTGGATTGGGGAAGGCTTTTTAAAGCCACTTTGGGTTAAACCTTTCAAAACATTTTTCTTCAGCATTAACGTATCAAATGAAACGTTTCCGTCTAAATAGATTACATCTTTGGTTCTGGTACCAGATTCCAAAGAATGGGCCAACGTTTGAGACATTTCTGTAGCAGTATTTAATATTTAATGAGCCCTATTTCCAAGAATTACAAAGTATATTCTAAAACCATATGAAAATTTGATGAAAAAGATATATCATATTTGTTATTTAAAAATTCAACTACTAAAACCACAACTAAACTTAATAAATAACATTTATTTGTTGAATTTGTTCGTAGTTCGCAGGTTAGTAGGTTGTAGGTTAGACGTAGGCACAAAACATCCTACAAGCTACAAATTCAGAGAAAGGATATAATAGAAGAAGACGCGTAATGTGTAATATACAGAAACTACCTACTCTGTGGTCGAGTCTCCACCTCCACCACACCCTCGGCGTGCGGCGTACGGCATGCGGTGATCTACCAGCTTTACAGTTTTTATGTAAAAAAAATCTACTCGCGGGTTTATAAATCAGAGCCGTCGAAAAGTTCACCAATATTCAACATTTTTGCGTTGTCACCTCGATGCCGGACGGATCTCTCCCTCATTATATTGTCTTCTTTGTTCAAAAGTGGGTTCCAGTCTCCATATCTCTGGTTTCAGTGGAGGAGTCCGTAGTATGCAACGATTATAGACTAAACAGGATTGCTTATCCCCATAAGCGCAACGTTAGACAAATCTCGTAGGCCCCCCACCAAGCTTTTGATGTCAGCGGATACGTACGGCGTATGTTCATTGCCCCACCGGTGTATTTCCCGGCGTTTGTGTAGTGTATCATTTGTACATTAACATCGTGCCTAGAGTCCCTAGAGACGCCTAGCATCAATTTGGATGCGACCGTTGGCGCAAAAGGATGCCGGCCGAACTTAACCGCTGACGTCAGATCTTGTCTAACAACACGTGGCCGATAAGCAATCCTGTTAGTCTATACCTAATCCTTGCGTAGTATGGACATATATTACATAGATTGGTATGGATATTGGCCATAAAAGCACCAAGCAGCGTAGTGCTTTGAAAAGCACAGAAGCGGAGCTCCCTCTTCTGTGATAAAAGTAAGATTAATCCAACGATTATTAATCTACGACCACAGAATAAGGAGCTTTAATTCTTTATTCTGTGCTACGGCCGTGGGTTACACAAAACATTCGAGATGGGACGAGACATAAAAATATGACCAATGATTTATGATATATGTGAATAAAAGTCTCTGATAAAGCTTTGTTCATTGTTACATTAACCAATAATCCACATTGCTTCTTATCAGTGATTACGTTCTCTTCCTAATTATGTTCGAATAAAAAATCCCCAATTAGATTATATTTCAGTGACGTCATAAATATCGATTGTTAATGGGGACCTAGAAAATTGTACATATTGAATTCCTCGGTGGATTTACTTTGTGTAGAAGAGTGGAACCTCCTAAGCTTAGGTGGGTTGTATGTTGAATAGTACACACAACCGCCAGGGGAGAAAGTAGTTTAATTATTCTCTGGTTTGGTAATAATGTGTTCGGCGAAAATTCGGCTAAGACTTACCGATGACCAATCACATTCAAATATTTCTGGCCAATAGTGGTTAGGGATCAGTTTAACTTCACTAACTGGTCATTGGTTCTTTTATCTTTTAACGTTTAACGTCTAACCGTCTAACTTATGTTTGTAATTTGTAGGTGTTGTCATTTGTGGCGTGTGTAGTTGAATTTGGAGTATTATTTGTTTCATTTGTATTAATTTAAGTAAGTATATCGTTTTTACATTAAATATTTATAATAATTACTAGAATTTGTCACAAAAATGATATTCCCACAGTTTTCTTATGAAAATAATGATATGGGGACACCTATCCTCAAAATAGCTCCTCTCTATGAGCATCGGGCGTGTCTTAAATTTCAGACACAGCAGTCGTTATATTGAAGGCATATTATACATAGGTTTTATAGAAGGTAGGAGAAGTGTATAAGCGTTAACAAGGAATGTTATACTATTGTGTAGCTCTGCAATCACTATCTGATAACAGCCAAACGAGTGCAAATTAATATTCAATTTTTTGGCTAGAGTTAGTTTAATATGTGCTTGTGCTATATAACAACAAATCAGTAAGAAGTGAGTACCTACGCTGTATTAATTAATATTGTGGTAATCCATATAAAATTCTACAGAACAAATAAATAGACAATTTAACGGTCAGTTTTTCTGGCAAGTTTTTGTGCAGATGTGTTTTGCTTCTTTATAAAAACTAAATCTTAGAGACCCTTTAATCTAAATCTGATATGCTGCGGACATCTATTTATTAGAAGTATAAACATTGTGAGCTTGTCTTATTAATAAAATAGCAGAATACAGAGTGCTATCAGTTTCTGCGTCTGGAAATACTAACTGCAAGAATCTGTATTTTAACAAGAAATTGTTCAACCCACCTAATAATAGATCTATCTAATAATAGTAACCTGTAAATTTAGTAACCTGTAAATAATTTAAACAGAAATTTATAATTTAAATAATGGAAGCAAAATTAGATAGAATTCTCTTTCGCATTGACACAGTAGAACTCAACCTCGATAGTAAAATTGAAAATTTGAAAACAATATGTTTAGAAACGCAAGAAAAATACAAAGAACTGGAATCTCTTGTGAAAAAGCAGCAACAAACAATAAATGTACTATAACTATACCGTACTGTCAATAAAAATAATTTAATAGTGCATGGTTTAGAGGAAACCGAATTGAATGATAATGATTTAAGGGATAAATTCATCACTATAATCAATGAAAAATTGTGATAGATATTGATGTAGGCAATACACAAATTTAGAAAGTTAATAATTTTTTCGCTCCTTTCTGTTTATTTATTCTCAGCCCTATTTCAAAACTAGAAAAAATCATGTATGAGACACATGTTTCATAGAGCAAATTTTCACTCTTTACACAAAATCATTCATTTCCTAACTGGATACAATTTCTTGTGTCGTTTCCGAATTGGAGCATATTAAACATAAAAAAATAACTGGTTTACCTAGTTATTTGTTCATATTTTTTGTCGTTTATATCGATCCTGAACAATTCAATACGCCGCGCCGCCCTTATAATAGTAGCCCCATGGCTAAAGTTGAGCCGGCGGAATATAATAAATCTAATAAGCGCGTGCCGTAGGTAGGTATGTTTTCTGCATCATAGTTTGACAACAGCGCTGAAGTTATCGGGGGTGATTGTACTCTAAGGAACCGCGGGAGCATCGAAATAATGTAGATCAGGCAGTGCCACCTATTCGAAGGCAAGCATAATAAACGTACTGTAATGCTGATGAATGATCTAGGGTATATATAATCAAAGCTACTACATAGGTTTTATATGAAAATAATATTGAAGTTCACCGCTAAAAAAACCCTTTGTATAAACTCTAAATGGTGGTGCTTCTCAAATATTTAGGGTGACAATTATTTATATCCATTATTGATACCACAACTCGTTATTTAAATAGTATGTGATAATATAGGTACACCTATAGTATGAATTATCTTTGTTCATAGCAAAACTGATTACTTTTTGTGATACAATAGTAATTATAAACTTACATACCTATGTAAAAGGTTTTACCTGTCTTTGTAATAGAAACATGGAAGCATCGAAAGGATCCAGATTACCAAAGCCATCTGCATCGGGATCAAGAGTACCTCAAATTAGGATACCACCAAGAGTACTCTCTGAGAATAGAGTGCCCCCTCAGATAGAACCAGTCAATACAAAACTTGCATCGTTGAGAAGATCCAAATCAGTGGCCGACTTGCGCCCAAGGAATTATCGGGCAGTACCGCCAGTACCTAAAACAAATAGGGTACCTATTTCCAGGCCAGTAGCGCCCTTAGCTGCAGCTAAAACTACACAAAAACGAAAAGCGGAAAAAGCTTCTGTTGAAGAAGTAAAAGCTAAAGTTATGAAACCACCCAAAATTCCAGATTGGGATTATAAAGCCCGATACAACCAGTTACGTGAAAAACACAGTGTTTTACATAATGAACACAAGAAGCAGTCTTCCAGAGTAGCGGGTGAGTAATTCATAGATTTAATAAATTCAGTATTTAATTAAATATGGGAATTTTATTCCCATGCATGTTACATTTTCCAATTAATTTGCCAATACCCAATATTTTTTTCTGCTTTCTTAGTATCTGCAAACTGCATTAAATTACCGGGTATTAATTACGACCCATTAAATATTAACTTTAGTAAACGTTTTTAGAGTTTGGAGACCTTGAAACTAAGTACAATGACGTAATGCAGAAGCACCAAGAACTTAAGCAAAATTTCTCAACTGTAACAAATTTAAATTCTGCTTTAACGGAAGAGAACAAGATTTTACAGAACAACAAAACGGAACTGGAAACAATGTTTCAACAATTACAATCTTCCACAAAACAACAATTAGCTAGTCTGACCGAACAACATGAAGTACTTTTAAAAAAATATGAGGAGCTAGTGGTAGTGGAAAAAGAAAAGTCTGATAAATTATATACATTGAATATGATGTTTGACGATTTAAAAAAAATTAATTCAGAGTTAAAAGAGAAGCATGATAAACTTGTCGAAGCCCACTGTGCCTTACAAGAGGATTTTGCAAAATATAAATCGGCTTTCGTAGATTTAGAGATGCAGACCAGAACGAACAAGAATTTATCAGAACAGATTGTCCGCCTTCAAGAAGACTTGTTGAAGGGTGAAATTTTAAGGCGGAAGTTACACAACACCATTCAAGACCTCAAAGGCAATATTAGAGTATTTTGTCGAGTGAGGCCTCCTATTAATACGGAAGAAGAACAAAGTATGCAGTGCCTTATAAATTACATGGATGAAAAAACAATAGAAATTCGAAAGAGTAGGGACAGCATAAATGCAATTAGTGGCAAGCCTTGCGAGATAAAGGCAGAATTTACTTTAGACCGGGTATTCGAACCTAACAGCACTCAAATGGAGATATTTGAGGATCTGTCCCAACTGGTACAATCAGCTCTTGATGGATATGATATCTGCGTATTTGCGTATGGACAAACGGGATCCGGAAAAACGTATACGATGCAAGGAGTGGACGATCCTGATCAAATTGGTAAGATTTCGTCAATAATATTAGGTTTAGTAGGCTAAGTTTTCGCCATATTACATTGTTTACGTATTACATTCTAGCAAACTCAATTTGCCCCGGTGACGAAGCGTACGGGTAGACAAGGTAGACATTGTCAATGTTTATTGAAATTAGTTGTTTAATTTATATCTGTCGATATAAATTTTGCTGTAAATTTTTAAATATGACCTGTTAGATTAGGTGGCTATGGACGGATTTTTGCGGTTTTTTGTGAATATTTCAATGCCAACGCAACTTTTTTGGAACCTGCAATTATTAGGTACGCTGTTTCGGCATTATTTAGCTATAGATTTACGACAATTTAATAATTAAAAAAAATATTTCTTTTTTTTTAAACTTCAGAAGGTTTAAAGGTACAAAAATATATTTTCATTAAACAACGAACAAACTTATTACATACAAGTTGGTTTAGTAACAAAACAATTGTTTAGAACATTTTAAAATAACATTTTATATAACGTACCTATAGACCAGGGCAAGCCTTTGAAAATGGTAAAAAGTGAAAAAAACTAATAGTAGGATGAAACCCATTTGGCAAAGTTGTAGGTAATAAAAAGATCTACAACTTTTGTATTTACACTTTTTTCACATAACCTCAAAATTTCTGTGAAAAATTCAAATAATCAAGTTTTTGGTTTTTTGTTTTTACAAAAAATATTTTTTTTTAAAGAAAATGGTGAAAACTTACCATTTCGTGTCCCAAATACACTGTAATTTTTTTGATTTATAATATATATTTTTTCACCTTATTTTGACTTAATTTCGAAAGAGCACCGTAATTTTCAATCGAAATTTCTCGCATTAAAATATCTGCTTTTTTAAAAAAGTCGGTGGGCTTTTTCTGAGAACATTTACCATAGTAATGTATATTTTTTTACACCATCAGAAAGTAGATATTTCAACGAACGATAAGGTTTTCACCAAAATATCTTTTAAAAATTTTTTTTTGTAAAAGAAAAATAAAAACCAAAAGCTTGGTTATTTGAATTTTTCACATAAATTTTGAGGTTATGTGAAAAAGTGTAAATACAAAAGTTGTAGATCTTTTTATTACCTACAACTTACCATTTAGCTTTTTTCCGTGGGAAAACTCACCCCCTTCAACTTCCCGACCTCAGATCGCCCGTAAATTATTTTTCCTTTCATTTTTGTTATATTCTCTTCCTTTTCCAATGGGTTTCATCCCACTATTATTTTTTTTCACTGTTTACCATTTTCAAAGGCCTCAGCCCTGGTCTGTGCGTGATATCATATCAATTGTTATAAATATTTCGTTGATATCACCCCACGCTTTTTTACAAAATCTTAATAGTTGGACATTATTTTTTACTTTTTATTTCGGTTTCCCTTTAGAGCGTGATTTTTTTAGTTTTTTAAATTATAATTTTTTTTACTAAAAAATGTTTTATTAGTTTTACTTTATGCTATGAAAATGATTAATTATTGTGCTGTGTGGTCCGAGATTTAATGAATGTAGTAATATTCTATATTGTGGCGAATGCGCCAACGTGAGAATTTTTTTTATATCCTGATTTTTTATGATCCTGGTGACGAGATTAGTACGAAGTTGTCAAATTATTGTATTGTCATTGGTCCTTGATAAGTGTGCAAAGTTTCAGGTTAATCTGTCTTTTAAAAGTGGGTAAAAATCTCGTTCAAATATTCCGTTACATACATACATACAGGTGAAGCTAATATAAGCGTATAAAAAATGCTCTATCTTTGAAGAGCTGTATCTCAGTAACTATTTGACTTACAATAATTATTTAGGTCTCATTTTGTAACAAGTTTCATCGGCTTTAAATATGAAAATTATAATTGTTTCCCAAAGATGCGTAATATGGGAGATTTTGTCCAAAAATCGATAAAAATTACTCGCTGTTTTTCGACTACCATTCCGTTAGTACAGGGCTTTCAGGGTTGCAAATGGATTTATACTAACACTGTCCAAAACACAAACAAAAGAAACACTAATGCTTCATTTAATATAGGTTCATACCTTTTTTGTGTAGTTTGGCTCTAGTGGGCTCTATTATAGTAATATGTAAAGTCATTATTTATGATCAATTCCAAAAATTTAGTTCCTTTACAAAAAATATTATATATTTTAGGTTTGATACCACGAACGGTGGATTTAATATTTAATTCCATAGACAAATTAAGTAGGGCCGGATGGGCCTACGAGGTTAAAGCATCATTTCTGGAAATATATAATGAAAATGTTCGTGATCTGTTAAATCTAAATTACGCTCAAAATCTGGAGATACGCTGCAATGAAGGCAAGGGAACCACAGTTACAAATTTGCACATACAGCCGATGAATTCTGCAGAGGAATTGAAGACGTGGATGACTGAGGCTCAGAGAAATAGGGCTACTGCAGCCACCGATTTTAACGAGCATAGTTCCAGGTCACACGCTGTTACCAAAATATACCTGTACGGAGTAAACGAAGGAGCAAATATGAGGTATACTGGGTCTATTAATTTAGTGGATTTAGCAGGTTCGGAGAGTGCCAAAACTACGGCAAATGAGAGACTGCAGGAAACTAAAAGTATAAATAAGAGTTTATCCACTTTGGGAAGTGTAATGTTAGCTTTGTATAATAAGGAAAAGCATATTCCGTACAGGAATTCTAAATTAACTTATTTGCTACAGTCAAGTTTAGGGGGTAACTCGAAAACTTTGATGGTGGTTAATGTTTCTCCTTTTGAGGAATGTTTCTCAGAGAGCGTTAATTCCTTGAGGTTCGCATCAAAAGTGAAAGAAGTTAAAATGTGTGTTAAACGAAACAAAACTAACTTTCACTAATTAAGTTTTCTATTTTTATTGGCAAACTCTTATCTATATTGTTATAAATAGTAAATAGTAGTACGTTTTAATGTGTTCTATTTTAGTAGTACATTAATTTAAGTGAAAATTATTTTATTTGTATGTTAATGTATTTTTTATATAATAGTGTTGTTGCTAGATTTTTACCGAAATAACTGATTTATACTAGATTTATAGCTAAAATGTAGGTTAATCATTTATAACCAATAAAAACATACAAAATAAAAAAAATATGTGATAAGGATAACTTAATGTCTGTCTCAAGAGAGTTGAATAAGGTATGAGTTTGTATGTAGTTCGTTATATCAAATGAATTTCTAGATCAATGATTTTGAAAATGGTAAAAAGTGATAATAAAAAAATAATAGTAGGATGAAACCCATTGGAAAAGGAAGAGAATATAACAAAAATAGAAGGAAAAATAATTTACGGGCGATCTGAGGTTGGGAAGCGGAAGGGGGTGAGTTTTTAAGGGTAAAAAACGGTTTATCTCGATTTCCGGCAAAACTACAAGTCCTATGGAAAAAAGTTAAATGGCAAAGTAATAAAAAAGGTAGGTAATAAAAAGATCTATAACTTTTGTATTTACATTTTTTTTACAAAAACAATTTTTTTTTAAAGAAATTTCCTGAAAACACCTTTTTATGTCCCAAACACACTGTAATTTTTTTGATATAAAATATTTATTTTTTCACCTTATTTTGACTTAATATCGAAAAAGCAGCCTAATTTGCAATCGAAAATTCTCGCTTCAAAATATCTGCTTTGTTAAAAAAGTCGGTGGGCTTTTTATTCGTTGAAATCTCTACTTTCTGATGGTGTAAAATATTCATTACTATGGTAAATGTTCTCAGAAAATGCAATCGAAAAAACTCGAATCCGGAAATTTTATTTAATCATGAGCTATTTATTACTATTATTACTAACTTATACTTACTTTTACTACTATTACTATTATTTATAATACTATTTTTATCATTTTGAGCTATTTATTAAAATTTACACTTTCTTTGCTCGAAAAACGTAAGATTCCATGTTACATTGATAAACAAAAAAGTTGCAAATCGAATTTATATTACCCCTTAATATATATTTGAGTAAATAATATTCTCGTTATTTAAATAAATGAAAGAAATTAAACCCCGTTAAACCGTCAGTTAAACCCCGCCTCTCGTCGCTCAGCGTTATGAATGTTCAGGATAGGCAACTTCGTACTGTGCCTAAACTGCCTTATTAAGGCATTCTCCCGTTCGCTAATGACAATAATAGGGAACACTCCCCTTTTTTATTGCATAAGAATGTTCTACCATACCGAACAAGAAGATATGACTCCTTAATTCCCACTAATAAATTTGTTATAAATTATTAAAGTCTCGCCTGCGAGAGAACCGTTTCAAACAGGTTCAAAGTCGCGACGCCACAGCCTACAATAATTTCATAGTTCATTCGGCGCAATTTTACTCTTTCCGACGTAACGCCTACCGAAAATTGTAGCTTGTGACGTCACAGCTAGTTTCGCGCCGCTCCAATTTTATCGTCGTTTAGATCCTTTATACTGATTGCGCGGAATTCTTGTCTTCTTTGGTAGTACACGTTTTATTACAACGTTACGCCATGTTTTCTAGTATTATTTTTATATTTAAAATTACTGTTGTAAGGCGCGAACGGACATAGCATTGAAAAGGCGAACCCAATTGTCGCCTAACGGCTTCGTGACAGATCGGCTACCGCGGTTTTTGTTTAGACAACGCATCTGTGAGTTGAATGCTTATTCTCTAATAATATTTGAATATTGACGGGTGTTTGGTTTTAATCGTAAACAGAAACAGGTGTAAATGACGTTAAATAATAATTAAGTAAGTGCAACAGCGCAGGTCACGAATTTCGGAAATAATTATTAAAAAATTGATTTGTAAACAAAGGTAGGTGGTAAAATCTAATTTATTTGTGTATACGGACTACGGAGGGATATTTAGAAGAAGGGATCCGTTGCAGTATGCAACTCAGATTTAATGGCTATTAAAACACTCACATTCATTATGACATTGGCCTACGACTCGTCATCATTCTCATGCTCGTGTCTTACTAGCTGGTCTTTGCATAATATACTATTATTTTTTCAACACTAAATTGATTGTCAATCCGAATAAGGCAGGTTTCGAAAACCAGAAAGCATTCCTCGCATGCCGTTTAGCCATACATACAAATGTTTAGCCTACTAATAAAATAACAACGCAAGGTATACCGTAGGATCAACTCCAATAGCGAAGTTGTTATAACATTATTTCCACAGATAGCAAAATAATATGGCACTTTAAGTTGAAAAATGATCGCGGTACGATATGTATCATACTGTCATGTGTTTGATCAAAAATACCTACCTATAGATCTATAATTTCCATTTTATTATTTTGTTCGTATTAATAACATTGCATTTTTATAAAATATTGCACAATTCTTCTTAAAGTAATAAAAGATTTTCAAAAAGATAAATTCATAGATTTAATAGTGGACGTTATTTAATTTGAATGCAAAATAAATATACACATGTTCTATTTATCAGGCATGCAAAAGTATACTTAAAATTGCTTAATAATTCTATAAAATATATTCAGCATATTATTTTATACAGTAATAAGATAAAATTTCACCGAAACTAGTACCTACTACAGATAATTTATATCTATTGCTAGTGAAAGTAAAACTGTTCTACCAAATATAAAAATAAGAGATATTTTGTAGATGTATCTATATATTTCCTTTTAGGCATATTTTTTAATACAAATTACAAAAAATAAGTAGGTACTTACATGTTGTAAAAGAACAAAGATCCATTTAAAATTCCATACAACTAAAATAACATTTTGTATTGCTGTATTCATTGACTCTCATTTATTAATAATTCAATATTTTTTCTAAACACAACCTTTTAATCATTGCATAAAAATTTAACTTCAATTAATTAACAACAGTTTTTAGTTATAATTTGATTAACACATTGTAACTCACTGTATTTTGAAGATAAGTCTTTACACGGCAACAACAATTAATCTTATCTTCAAAAAGAACACCTCACCTATCACTTGTAAACTTTAGCAAATATGCAGTTTACCACTAAGCATTGCCTTAGTTAGACTTATTTTTAATTCGTTTAATAATGTGTGATTTTAGAACATACTTGTGGCAAATATAACAATAAGGGTGATTTTTAAATGACCAACGAGAGATCTTCTTGTAACAAATAGCGCCCATGAATAGATACCATCTCTATAGTGTATGTTTCGGTTAAATGTCATCCCTTGATTTTCAAGAATGCTACATAACAGAACATCTTCCATTCTTGGTTCCTCCACTTCTTGTTTTCTTAAGTGCGTATTAAAAGACCATCCAAGTTTCTGAAACAAGTAAAACATTTTGTTAACAGCTAATGCAATTAGTTTATTAAATACCTACACTTATAATAAATAATGATACATAATTACAATATATTCAGTATTAAGAAGGGTAAAGGTAATTTACCATTCGAAGACAATGTTTGGAACTCTTTTGGAATTTTTTCTGAGATATAGTGTGGTATAATCCTTAACAACAGTGCCTTAACGTTTGTGATGCTTATACTATTTTTTGCAGAAACGCAATAAATTAAGTTATACATACGTATTTAATTTTTTATGTACTGTTAAAAATGACGTTAAATAGAAATATAACAAACCGAAATAGAAAAAACATGTATTGTATAGGGTGGGCATATTAGGATGCCCATCAATGGGTGTTCAGAGGAAAGTTTTGATTTTTTACACCCTCTATATTTTTTGACCCAAAACCCATAGAAGGTGACAAAATAAAAACTATAGCAAAACTCCTCTGAGAATTATAATATGCTTGGGCTAGTACTGTTCCAATTTCTGTAAGTACACTCCAATTGTGTAAACCGGGCTTTATGTCTGTATGTTGTATTTGAGCTGTCAACCAGAGACAATTCTAAGTGTCAACAGAGACCAACGATTATAGACTAAACACTAAACAGGATTGCTTATCCCCATAAGCGCAACGTTAGACAAATCTCGTAGCCCCCACCACCCTTTTGACGTCAGCGGATACGTACGGCGTAGGGTCATTGCCCCACCGGTGTATTTCGCGGCGTTTGTGTAGTGTGTCATTTGTACATTAACATCGTGCCTAGAGAAGCCTAGCATCAATTTGGAATCGACCGTTGGCGCAAAAGGATGCCGGCCGAACTTAACCGCTGACGTCAGATCTTGACTAACAACACGTGGCCGATAAGCAATTCTGTTAGTCTATAATCCTTGAACAGAGACAACCCTGAGTCGGTCAAGGACGTGTATTATTAAGGAACGCTAATTACAGGAAACGATACTACATACAGCTCATGCGCACAGTGAACAAATCTGGGAAATTTGAATTGAGTTAGGTTATCAAAATCCGGGCGCGAAATTTGAAATAAGTTCCTAAACACACTTCAGCAAATTTGACTGCCATGTATTTCTTATGGGCGATTCAAAAGTGTGATTTTCAGACGGGAATTTCTCGGGTTTTGGGCATTTCTGAGTATTTAAACCTATTATACGTCAAACTTTAAACATATTTCTCTATAATTCAAGTCCTAATTATTTTTTTAGACCTATGAGTTAAATAAATGCTTTTAAGTTAAATTGTCTTTTCCATGGACGTACGTCGCGTATTAGTTTTACCATTTCTTACACAAGAGCGCCAGACCAGCTGTAAAAGTAAGGTTAAGGGTTATGTTATGATATTGTCGGTGTGTTGTTTATTACTATTTTGGTCAATGTTTATCGATTTTTTACATTAATGATGTAATAATATACCTACTATGTACACTTTTATGAAAGGATAATGGAAAAAATGGGCTCAAATGTGAATTTCTCCATATAAGTACCTACCTAGATACCGGATTACTATTTTTATGGACATTTTTGTATGTGAGGTTTTTCATTAACTAACTAAACATATACCGCACAGCAAACTTGATGATACTAATGAAAAAGCCTTGGAAAAACAATGGTATTGTGCTTTGTACCTTTGATCGAATAGATGTTCTGCGCTTATTCCTATCATATGCATACTCTGTTCAGGTCGGGGCAGCCAAGAACAAGATACATCAGTTGATGCTGATGCTGATACTGAATGATGTACTTAATTAATATATTACTTAATAATAAATTTAATTAGTCATCAAATTGAAAAGATTTTAAGTTAACTTAGACTACACCGAGTTTCATTAGGTAGGTACTCTATTTTCACTCATTTTCTAACCAATCCTCAAAATCAATTATTTACAATCAGGAAAAAACTGTCTGTGATGAAAACTGCAAAACGTGAAATACCTAGGTAAATCAAAATAAAATGAGATTAGAAGTTACCTAGGACACAAATATAATACAAATTCAGCGATGTTGCCACAAATATTGCCGGTTTTTAAATTAACACAATGAAATTATAATTTATTATGTAAGAAACTCTTATTAAATAAGTTTATCCAAAACTCAATATCTTACAGCACCTACACAGATACTGTGGTACCACCTCTCAAGGACCATATATTATGTCAAACCCCTTCCTCTGTGAACCATTGGATCAAGCAACAACATACGTTTTTCATACAAACATCGCCTTCTAAAATTGGTAATATTTTTATTTTGATAATGTTTAATCAATATTTTAACACTCTCTCAGTCAAATAAAATATCAAACAATATATTTATTCAACTCTTTTCACTAAGAAACTTTCTATATCACGTCTTCAACGCCCTGAACTTGAGTCCCCATAAGACATCAATACATTAATTTTTAAACTAGGAACCCGTGCCAATTTGAGATCATAACCTAACTAATATGGTCAATTAGTAGGTAAGTACTTATTCCTTCTCGCCTATGTGCTAAACTGAATTAAATTAAAAAAAGTACCTATATATGATTGTATGATACGACAATAATTTATGTAAAAATATATATTTTTACAAAGAAATTATACAAAAATTACATTACAGGGGCGAAAATTATCAAACGCCCCTAATACAATAAGTCATTCGCTATTTATACATAACATTTTGATTTTCATTAATATATTTTTTTGAGTAAAATTGTAAGATTTAATAACAGTAAAAATAAGAAAGGATTTGCTATGTTCTGTTTTAATAAATGTCCAATATTTATATTAGCTGAATGGTGAAAGTTCTCTATCTACGAATCAACAGACTGAAATAAAAGAAAGTCATAACGCATTGTAAAAATATTTATTTAAAAAAATACTAGCAATCCTGTCTTTGTAAATACAATATGAGTGATCAAATTCACTATTACTTGAAATATATAAAGATTTTGTTAATTCGTTTATAATTTTCTGTTCTTTTATACGTATCAGGCTTTGTATTACGAATGAGTCGTTTAAATTTTTTTTTCATTGAGAAAAATGATTTTCTGTCACTTCATGACTTAAACATGAAATTGAGGCAGTAGTTTTTAAATTTTATAATATCAATTTTAGCTTTTCCTCGGGGTGATCCAGCATCTTAGAATTATTTATAATCTAAGCTGTGGATTGAATTTCATTAATTGAATCGTCCCTACTCTGTATTTTCGAATTTAGTCCTTTTCTAATTCATTTCATTCTGTGGCAAACAGGCCGGTAAGTCTATATTTAAAAAAAATACAATGTTTATAGTTCACAAATCAGCACAGAAACAATTAAAAACACACGAAAAACATAAACTACTTGCATAAAACAAGAAAATAAACAATATGGCGACTGTCACAGCAACACGACAGATGCCGCGCCATTAGCGCCACCTGCTACAACTTTCCCACTTTCAAGACAAGGTTAGCAGTATAAGACTGTTATTTAGCCTTAAAACAAAACCAATTTTAAGGGTCGCTTGACTTTTGACCGTCGTAGGTGTACCCCGCTGTCAATAGAGAAATATTAAATTTGGAGGGAATTGTTTTATTAAAAGGGTAAATGTATAAAATCCACCTTCTAGTGTCCAATGAATTAACATAAATTCAATTAAATTAACTGAATTCTAGAAAACCCATTCTAAATCAATGCGACGTTAAAAATGTAAATTTTGACAATTATTTACTCACCGTTCTAGAATGGCAAGTGTCACTTACCAATTTTGTTAGCCTTTAAAGCCAGTAAGAGCACCCTACCGACTTGAAACAAACACGGTAAATGAACAAAAAAACCTTGATTGTGCAAAAATGTGTCTATAGGTTTTCTCAAGTTATTTGACTAATTGTTGTTGTTACCTTTGAATGCTACGAGGACGGATTGTGTCCTTTAGATATCGAGTTTCTCTGCTGCGGAACATCTACTGAAGATTGAAAAAGCAGTCTGGTTTCCTCGGTGGGAGAGTTATCCATAGGTGGCGGCGGGGGACAAATATAAAGGGGCACTTCACTATTGTCATCACCGCACGTTCTTAACTTATTGGAGTCTATCACGGACTCCTTACAAGTCTGTTTTTCCTTGCTTATTATGTCGTCTATTAAGAAAAGTTGCGATTTTAATGTCCTAGTCCTTTCAAGTTCCAGCTGGTATGTAGGAAGATTCTTGGAGAGCGTTTTCTGGCTCAACGTGCGCCGCCGCAACGGCGGAGATGACAGTCGCTTGTTTGGGGAATAGTCGCTTCCGAAGCCAAACTCGAATCCGGACATGTTATCTGAGATCAAGCGTTCGCTTTCTGGATCGGCGTTACGATTTCCACTGCTGTCCGATTTCTTCAAGATTGATTTGGAGCGTCGATTGTGTTCTAGTTGGGGACTTGTACGACTATCAATTGAATCTGCTGATAGAGATGATTTGCTTCCATTATTTTTACCTGAAATCACAATTGAAAAACGTTTATTATCATTGTTACAATGTTACAAGAAACAACCAGTCATAAATTGACAAGTATTCACATGTTTAATGCAACATATTGTACAGTCCGCCACACGAGAGTTGGACAACGGAAAGAATGCGGGATAAAAATTCCGATGACGCCGCATTCTCTATTAACAAATTAATTACAAAGCTTCCTATCTTATTTTTGTACTATAGTCACTTACACAAAGAAGCCAAATTTCCATTGCGCTATAAGCTCGACAAAAGCTTCTATTCCATGTTGTAATTATTTTATCATCCTCCCCCTCATACGTCATTGTTCAACTCTCATGTGGAGGATATTATAGAGATAAATCTAAGAGTTAAAAGGGGCGCCCCCTAGAACCGCCTCTGCACTGTGATTATATACATATACCTACAGTTGATACAAAACAAAAATCGTTGCACATCTATAGTGTAACTCAAAGACAGGACACTGTTCCAAGTGTCTGACTGTACAACACGCGACGGAAGGTTTCTTTTAATTTAAGTCTCCACGATAATAATAGTTTCAGAAACACCATGGTTACCTACAGCTGATACAAAACAGAAACCGTTGCAAGTCAGCGACTGTATAACACGTGGAAGAAGGACACTGGTCCAAGTCTCCACAATAATAATAGTTACAGAAACACAAGTGTGGTTACCTTACCTCACAGATATATAGTAATAACAATATATAATCTCTGTGGGTTACCTATTATAACTGATACAAAACAGAAACGTTGTACGTCAGCGACTGTATAACCCGCGACAGAAGGACACTGGTCCAAGCCTCCACAATAACAATAGTTTTAGAAATTTCATATAAAATTTTCTCGTATATTCCTGGTATAAGTACCCGACAATTAATTACAAAAGAATAATTACAAACATGAAACGAAAGGTTGTAGGCGTTTGGTATTGTATTCAAATTTGCCGCCTTGTATTTGCCTTTAAGTTGGTAGTGATGTTGATAGTACTTACTCTGTAAGCGCTGTGGTAGGGAGTTGGCGGGAAGAAGAGAGGTTAGATGTTAGTCCGTATATATATAATTAAAATGTTTCGTAGAAGAATTGTTATTTATCCGTTATGTCCATCCAGAATAATCTCTCCCACAAGGCAATATTTTAAAATTGTAGCAAGCAAATTTATTTATACATGACTGATTACTGATTTAAAGTTCACTCAGTTATTTTATCGAATCGTTCCATTTGAAACTGTAACCTGTAACCGTCATGGACTGGGGGTGAGTGCTGTGTTGAGCGTCAAATAGAAAGCAGCTATTATTAGATTGGTATAACCACAACGTCTCATTACGTCAATCATGACGTACAATGGTATTTGTTTTGTATTCACTATATTCGTCGCGTATAATTCGAGGCGCGGGGCTCCCGAACTATAACATTTGATTGTCATAATGTCGACTACCAAGCCTCAGCTGTTATTTAGGTAAAATAAAACGGTTGTAAAAAAGTTTTTAAAAATAGGCGGTTGCTAATATGTGCGGCACGTCGCGTCGCGTCGCCTTGACTCATGTTATGTTATATTTATAGCGGGAGTTCTGTTAATATATTTATGCACGCTTGGGAATCCTCATTATCATTGTCAAATAAATTTATTATAATATTGTTGTCCTAGTATTAAACACATTTATGTATTATTGAATGCCTACCATTTTATTTATTGCTGTTAATGTTCGTAAACGCTTAACGTTTAATATAAAGTAAGCAAGTTGTTAGCAATTTGTTTTATAAAAGAGAATATTACATTTTTTCTTTTTGTCGTTGAGCGAGCATTTTTCACTAAACGCTTTTGTTCATATTGACAAAAATATTGTTAAAATGTTATTTGTGGCATCATTTATGTTTGATTTTGTGGATATTATTAGTTGTAATTATTGTAATTAGTTGTAATTATTGATGTATTACAAGGTTCAATTCCTGGGCCATAATTTCTCTACATCTACATAAATCTAAGCATTATATGTGTTAATACAGGCCTTTTAAAAACCTCGACGGGTGTTAAACTGAATGGCATTTAGATTTAGAGGTTATATTAGGAGATTACACGACGGTTTCTCGGGTACTTACTACCGAGTGAAATATTGTTTTCCTGTAGATGCGGGTCACCGCCGGAGGATGGCTTTCCATCCATCCATCAAATGTCAAAACTAGGGCGTTTCACAAAATATTAAATAAAAACCTTTCAGAATTATCAACTTGAACTGAGATTTCGCCTATAAAAACTATACTGTATCCAACGAGAGAATGGACTTGCACTCGAGCGAAAATTCGTCTGTTTTGGTCAGATCTCCGCCCCTTAGAACATTAGTTCAACGCCCTCAACGTCTTAATTGGCTCAGCAGGTAGCCAGGGCCGGCGCCTGGGTCCGATACCTACCTGGTACCTAATTATATAAAGTACCTACTACTGCCTACCTATTCACAGTTTGTATTTGTAGTCTCGCAAGTACGGTTATTTTAGTTGTGTTGTTTACGGTTGTGAAATAAGTTTTAAATCTATTATAAGAATGGCAGCAGCCAGAGACGAGATAAATCCACCATTATCGCCAATTAAGAAGAAAAAAAGAGGCCAGGTAAAGAAATATAATAATAAATATGTTTTATTTAATACGCATACTATCCACCACCAGTAACCGTGGTCGACGAATTTATTTCATCGAATGACGGTCCTGCGTAGCTCGTTACAGAGCCCCCCCTCTTTAGTCGCCGATGCGCAAAGCAAGTCCATTCTCTCGTTAGATAGAGTATAGACCACATTGTACATGGTAAATACCTTTCGTGAAAGTGTTGTAATACCAAAAGTATTTTTTTGGGATCAGTTTGTTAACGATGATTACATTAAATTTGGTCTTCAAAATTTTATAATTATTGTATTGTAAAAACCGTAGAAAAAATTTGGAGGGCGAAAGTATCTGTCACCTGGTATTAGGTAAACGTATCAGTCGATTTTACCTGGTTTTGATCCACTTAAGTTTTGCAATCCAAATAGATGTTGATTTATGATTCGCGTAGCAGATGCCAAACTTCTGCTTGGAATGAAAGAAGTCTTCTTTTTCTTCTCCAAACTCTCTTGAGAGTCTCGTTCAAAGGCATCGCCAAATCTTGTTCTGGGCCGGTTCCCCTAGGAAACAAAAGTATTACTATATATTTAAATTACATTTAATCTATATAATTTGCATTTAAACATAGACCTATGACATAAATATATCGCCATATAAAAGCATAAAAATTACGATAAAGCCACGAAAGTGTCCACAACCTACTACTATATACCCTAGTCAAAATTAACCCAAAAAAGTGGTAAGTTTGCAATACTTGGCATAGAGCTAAAATTTGGTACAGGACCTCCCTACCGATCGATCCAATATCTGCTAAAAAAATTATTCAAGGTCAAAAATATCGGTTTTTCTCGTAAACAGTAGGTGTTGGCGTAAAAATAGGCCAGACAAAAGTTGTAGAACATACAATTGTCTACAAAAATTGTTCTTATACTTTTTTCCTACGAGTCATAATTCCTGAGATATGGCGATTCCAAAAGTTAAAAATACTAATATGCACTCCTACGTGGCCTGTATACATCAACGGACGTTCAATATAAGCAGAAATATTGATTTTTATATTTTGGTGTCGAAAGAGCCTCAAAGAGAAACTCAAAGAGTGCCGAAAAGAATCTACTTTCGCCACTACTTCTGTTGACTGGTTGCTATGATATTTGAATGCTATGAATTTGATATGCTATGATGAAAAAAAATGTTCAAATTCAAGGTCCACTACTAAAATTTCCGTAGTTGGAGAAGAACTCCAACTGATTTTTTACTTTTTGAAACTTGGTAAGGCTGTAACCTTGAACCTACTAAGATCTGCTATACGCCAGCGATTTTCAAAAAGGGTAAAACAACATATTTAAATTGTTTGAAAATCGTAATGCTTTAATTGATTGCGCAGTATTATTTTGCGCAGAAGTATTTAAAAAGATTAACTACTCTTCTCCACAAGTCATCATCACAAATGGGTTACGCTTTCTTCTTGCTATATATAGAGCTATAGAGCTCCAAACAAAATTGATTGTGTAGACAAGTACCTACCTATAGATATTTAGTTTTGGAAAAATTACACGAAACAATAAAAGAGTTTTTATGGATGGGCGTTCTTCGCAGTGACGTCTGGCCGTATGCGCGTCGGCATACCGGTATGTATAGTAATTGTGTTCTTGATATAACTGAGCGTAAAGCCGTTGAGCCTCTAATGCATTTCCATCAGCACGACCATATAGAAAATGCATATCTGCCATATCGGCATTTGTATAGTTTACTATTTTCACAAGCTGTACCTATTTATTTTAACTATAAAATTGCGATAAATTAAGAAAATTATACTTAAATGTCATAATGACTTATATACCTGTCATAATGACTTTATTTGACCACAGCCTACTTGACTATTTCACCGAATAACAACCCCCTCAGTGAATTTATTTGAAAGGCAATGTGATCATAATTTCATTTTTTTGTGGGCAAACAATCAATTTCTCGAAGAAAACTCAAGAGACAAAAAAGTTGCAGATTGAAGTTATATTTGCATATCAAATTTTTAAATAAAGAAATATCGACGCGTTAAAAAGTTCTAAAGAAAAATATAGCGGTTGGTTTTATATAATAATTGCTGTCATATGACCAAACGTCGCGTCGTTTGTCTAGTTCTTGTATAAACAATACATGTGTCACCAGTCACTATCTCCATTTGCCCGTTTCAATTCATCGTAACATTGAGATAGTTTCCATGAAATCAATATATAGATACCACCATATGCAATATAAATAAAAAAAAAGCTAGTATAGGGACAATATAAATAAAAACTTACCTGAAACCTCGTTTTCCTATGTTTAGGAAGAGGCGAATCATTCAGACTAACCCTGCTCCCCCTTTCGATGATACCAAACCCCTTAAACGCTTCATCCATCGGCGACGTTCCTAAACTTCTAAGTGCAGTATCACCAGAGGCAGACTTCTTCACGCCGCTCGGTCTTCCGGGAGCGGTCGAAATGACAGGACTGTTGTCCCCGCTCTTATCAAGCGGGTTGACATAAAGATTACTATCTGCAACACAAGTGATATCAACTACGTCCGACGCCAAATCCCCCTGAGAGTTGAACGGATGCGTGGTACAACTCGCGAACGTATCCGAGCTATCCATGCTGGTCAAGTCGCCGCTGTTAACGTTATTCTTCTTCTCAACGTCCACTTCCGGAAACCCGAACGTGCTGATGGTCTGTTCCGATGCCTTCAGCAGCCTCATCTCCAAGCAAACGGGATTGCGGAAGTCGCTGGTAGGCAGAGGCATCAGATTTTCCGCGTCGACGAATTCCTTAAAACCCTGCGGAGCAAATAGTACAGTAAAACTAACACAGAAATGGGCCGAACTGAAACATTAAAAAAGTTCTATCCAACGCCAAATTGTTCAGTACCCTCCTATAAGTCACAGGACCACGAGCAGAAGGGTAAATGGTAATTTTTCACAATTTTCCGCAAATATCTCGAAAACTACGAGGCCTGGCGGAAATGTCATCCTATATACGATATATACTAAAATGATCTACATTAAATTGCGAACAAAAATGATCATACACATAATTACGATAAAGTGAACGGTTACGGAGATATGTAGGCAGCAAAAATGACGTAATATAAATAGTAATAGCGCCATTTAAAAAAGTTCAAGCTAACAAGACGCGTTACACGAAGCTTCTTATGTTCAATGATCCAAACGCAGACCCAAGTGCAGTGGCTGCTACTGTAAAAAGTGGAAAACATTTTTTCTATTCCATGTTTGTATCTAAAAATACACGCATTATATGTTCAACTTTGCTACACTTCCCCCCACTTCAGCGGCTGCTAATTTCACTTTTATAGAACTTACTATCATGTGCAATGGCTCAATCTCTTCAATCAGCTGCTCAAGTATGTGCAGCAATAGGGAACATACATGACTAAAATTTTAAATATAAAAATAATACTAGAACACATCTTCAAAAGAAAGCAAGATTAGGGATCAGTATGAAGTATCTAAACAGCGATAAAATTGAAGCGGCCCGAACCTAGCTGTGACGTCACAAACTACAATATTCGGTAGGCGTTGCGCCAGAAAGCGGCCGAATGAAGTATGAAATCAAGCGGTCGAAAAACAAAGAAATCTTTACCGATCCATATCATGGAAGCCGTTCGCTTTACCATAATTCTATATGTACATCATTTAATGTACATCATTTGCGCATACGATGACGTTTGCGCTAAATCTCATACTTTTGAGATATTCAGCAAACACTGAAATATCATCATTTCACCCCCTTTCAAACCCGACGCTCGTCGTCGTGTAGCTTTTCAGTACGAAAGAGGGTATGGAAGTATTCCGCGCTAGAAAGAACTTTTTTTGGATTTCTGTCTAATTTGACTGTACCAAAATGGTTTCCGTTCACTGCGCAGTGCGCCTATAGTGTCAGGGATACAAACACACTAAATTTGTTTGATAACAACTGTAATCGGTTGTACAAATCAGATCGGGCTTAGGTATATAAATCAGATATTTCCAAATAATGTTATCTAAGTTGATTAACTCATAAAGAGTACCTACTCTAGATCACTAAAAATCCACTGCATTTTACAATTACTTATAAGCCCACTATTTTACGAGTTTCTAAGCAATTTTATTGAACACAAACTTCAGTAAATATGTCAATAAATGGGTACGATTAGGCAATCTGTAAAGTGCTTCTTACTATATGAAATGGGATAATGAGGTCAGTAAACAACTGTGCCGCCAGTGGAGTCGAATAAAATGCCGCGTATCTCATATTATTTGGGTACTTAGCCATTTATAATATTTATTATTCTCTTTGTACCCTGGAATTTTCGCAAACGGTTATTGGTGTTAATTAACCTGGTCGCTCATATATTAGTGCAATAAAAATTTCAATTTTGTACAAAATTACCGTAAAATATGTTGATAGGTTCCAAATATAAGAAAAAACATACTTAAGGTATAGTGCCGTTACAGAAGAAAAATATACTGTAATTATGAAGCTTAAAACAAGTGAAATAAAAATGCGAATATACCGGGTGGGCCAAACATTTTGCACTTTTTTCGTTTGCCCGTAACCTACTTGTTTATTAACCGATAACCAGGGAACAGACGGTTGAAAAGACGTTTCTAAAACATCGAACTGTATAGCCGAAGATATACTTTAATAAAAATATGTACATTGCGGGAAATGACCTTGCGGATGCATATCCGGAGAGCTTCATTAAATTCGTAAAAGCAAAACAGAATAAAAAAATATTTTCTAACCCTAACCATTGTAGATTTCCACGGTATGTGCAAAAAAATCATATTTTTAATGCAGAATTTGTCAGATCGTTTAAAAGGAGGTGCGGTACCAAAACTGAGGTGAAAATTTCAGCAATGAGAAAATTTTTGAACGGTTAAAGATACATGATTAATCGACGAAAAATGTGCCCAAAGAAATCATTTTTTTTGTGAAACGTCGATGAGCACTGAGCGCAGACGTTTCAACGGACACCTTACTCGTTCAGGAGCACCGTATCTAACCGATAGTATACGCCGAGGATTCTCTTAAATTGTGTGAAATAGCAACTGAAGGACCAGTGTGTCGAGTCAAAGACATTAACGTACGGAGATGGAAGAACTGCGTACGTTATTGATATGGTGGTATTTATAAAACGCCATCAATTTAAAAATTATAAGACCTTTTGTGAACTTTATAAAAAATATACTGACGTCATTATTAGGTACGAATAAATCAATAACGTGCGATATGATTGCTCTCGTCGGAGAGCAATATGACGACAATACAAATTCTATTGTTATAATATGATAATAAGTTCCTAACTGGCAGCACCTTTTAAATAATAATAATAATGAATTACGGCTACTAAAATACATCAAAGTATGTACGGAACATAACTTCATTTTAAACAATCTGTATTAAAAAAAAATTTTTTTTGCACCTACCGTTGAAATCTACAACGATTAGGCTCTCGACTAGTGTAAATTATTTAAAAAAATATTAAACAATTGCGTCACAAAATAGTGTTTTTACAACAATTGAAAATTCTGAAGAGGGTTGAAACCTTTGATGTGAAACTGACACTGACGTGGTTTGAAAACACTGAACTGTACTAGTGAGAAGCATGTTGAGTAACGCTAGATTTTTCTATTCTACCGTACTTGAGATGGGCCAAATGCTCCTTGAATCGCGAGTGAGTTTGAATAGATCGCCTGGTTTGTCCAACATACTTTTTATTACAGTCTTTGCAGCTAATTTCATAAATCCCCGAGCTTTCGTTAATACTTATTTTAACCTTTGGATTATCTAAAATTTGTTGTATTTAACTCCCGATGAATGAATAACTGTTATTCGTATATCTTTAAAAATTCTGCTAAGACCATTGGTAAGACGAAATTCATATGGAATTGACATAAAGTTGTAATTTTCTCTATTAATTTGAAAGGTCGAAGAGTTAAGTTAGAGAAACACTTCGTAACTCTTCAAAGGGAACTTTTAATTGAAATCATATCAAACCTTTGACAGATGTCAAAAGTGTTGCAATTGTAAAAGACGTAAAAAGTGCAATTTAAGTATTACACCCGGTACGTTACGCCATTAGTAGTCCAGTGAGGATCATTTTAAAAAAAAATAAATGCGGATAAGTTTTGGAACAACTAAAAAATTACACTCGACACCCTTCTGGGTTTTTTCCAATAGGGGTGGTGTCTTTTATTTTAAATCCAGCTTGTATTCTCTACAATTTTGCTGTATAAAACTTTTTTTATAACTCATATTTTACGCATGACCGTCCATTTTGTTCACATATAAAATAATATACTATTATCTGAAGTTGTATATTAATGTGCACATAATATTCAACTTGTCGGTAAAAGAATATCAGTGTTTTGCTCGACACATACCCGCACTAGTAACGCTGACAGTCTAAAAAAAACATCTTGCTATGATTTATATGACCACACAAGGGCAGGCAACAAACATATTAAAAATCAATTGCCACGGTCGCATGTACTAAATGAAAAATTAGGTACGGCTTACGACTCGAATGAAATTAGAAAGGATAGACGTATAGGTAAACGGGTATAAATACGACTTCATAAAAGGGATATAAAATGGCTATCAGGAACATGGTCTCCAATTCTAATAAATTTTAAGCCATGACATCTAGGCTATCTTAAGGCACATTTATGTCCCTAGGTTATGTGAAACAGATAATCGTGAGTGATTACTTATGGAGAAGCTGCATTTATTTTTAACTGCTTGTATATTAGAGTTAATGCCTCCTCATTTCATTTATTTATATTTGATATGTGCACTTATGGAATTTAATGCACATGGCGACATAGTGGCAAAATATCTGCACAATTAAGTGGCCTTCCATTAACTTGTAATCGGAAACACCTTGCATTCAATGTCTTTACTTTCTTTCATAAAATTGGGACTGTATATTGAGAAAACGCCAGGAAATATCCCGGATGCTGCTATTTAAAAAAATATGAATACATAATAAATAAATTAAACGACGAAATAAAAGAATAGCAAGCTGTGTAACGCCATAAATATTAACATACATTAGGGAAAAATCTGAAACAAAAGCAGATTAGTCATTAAGATAACTCAATTATTTATTGTATGTTCTAGTTATTGGTGAAGCAAAGGCGTTATTAGGAATTTCAGTGTCTTGAAATGGCATTTCCTTCACAGTCTTCAGTATTTTCTATGAACTGCACCCACGTCTCTGGGCAAATTTACTTTCTTATTTTATGTAGATTTGGTATCGCTCTTCTCCATTGTATCTACTACTAACTATGAACTGCACGTGTCTGGACAAAATTACTTTCTTATATCTTCTTTTATGTAGATTCGGTATCGCTCCTCTCCATTGTATCCCACTAGATACTCCTCAGAGCTCTCTCGTACAACTTTCGACCTTTCTATGCAGGAATATGAACATAACAACTATCTCTCAAAATCTGTCTAACTACGTAGTTAGTTAATTATTAATTCTCAGCCATTATCACTTAGCAACTCTTTTATGGAATGTCCAAGTGTTTGGCATGTGCTATTGCTTCTTTCAGAACATCTTCAACTTCAGACTTCTGTAGGACTTGAAAAGCATAACGAAACTTTACACAAAGTTGTCTTATAAATATAACTTAATATCTCTTCTTGGTGTATGACAAATCGAAAGATCCACGCACGTCACAGACATCAGCTCTCCAGGCTTGTTGCTTTGCTTCTCATGCCAAATGGTGGTCTATGTGATTCTCCATTTATACAGGGTCACTTTAGTGCCTAATCCTATATCAAGCATATCTTGAACATGACGCTTATCTTGATGAACCCATCTCTCACAAAAATCTTCCGTTAGGAACTATCTGTGAGTGCAATATTATACTTTTTTCGGGATATATTATTTCGATGGCTGCCTTGTAAAGTGTTCTTCTCAACTTGCCATTAACCTCGAATCTACACTTTGTTCCGGTTGATGTAAATTTGCTGTATGGATTCGTGCCTTGAGCTGAAGCGAGAAAGTAAATTCCTTGATACTTTTGGAGCATACCACACATCTTTAAATGTAATTTTCAAGGTTTTGTCATCTACAAATGAGAAAATTTGTTTAGTCCCCTTTCCAATGCTATGCTATAGAAGTTCTCAAACTCTTTAAAGTCAACGAAGAGCTTCATCCACTTAGTTACAGGACGCGTTGCCTGGCTGTGGATTAACCATTCCGAGAAACTGCTCTCAGCTGTGTTTATTTCATTATACACTGCTGGCCAATAGGTTGGAATAATTCAAATTTTTAGGGTAAGTTTCGATACATATATCTTCTGAACGATATGGAATATCAAAATACGGATTTCAGGATGTTTTTGGAAATTTCATCGACAAAAACTGGTCTGAATATAATAATAATAATAATAATAATAATCGTTTTTATTATAACCCAAATTACAATTACGTTATTTAATTTATTACAATTATATACAGTTGGGGTATAAAGGGCAGAGTTCAGAGAATCTTAAAAGTTCTCTGTTCTTCCACTCAACCCAGAAAAAAGAGAATGTATTCATGCAACCTAGACATAATTATTTTAGTTATACGTTTATATATAAGCAATTAGTTAATTTAATCATTTTAGACGCAGCAACAACCTATATGATAAAACTTTAACTAAAATTATATATTACATATTATATGTTTTGTAAAAGCATTTTTTTAAGGCGTATCTTAAAACTTGTGTATGGCAGTATCTTGAGATCATCAGAAATGGAGTTGTAAAGAGAAGCTATGCGATATGAGAATCCAGAACGAAATTCGCTAGTTTTGTGCTTTGGGATGGCAAGCGTTGATTTGTGCCTTATATTAATGTTATGCACATCTGTTCTGTAGGTAATTTTATTGTACAAGTAAGGGGGTGACTTAGTTAATAGCATTTTGTGAAAAAAGCAACAGCTGTGGAAAAAGTTTCTAGTTTTGATATTAAGCCAACCAGTTTCCCTCAGACTCGAGGACACCGATTCGTATTTTCTAATTCCACAAATTAGTCTAATACAACTATTTTGTAACCGTTGTAATCGCTGGGCATCGACTTGACGTAGGAAAGGGTAATATACTATTGAGACATAATTTATATGCGACAACACAAGAGCTTCACATAACAACCTTTTTGTTTTCTTTGTTAACATATCCTTACTTGCATAAATTAATTTTAGATTAGCAAAAGATTTCTTAATAATATGGTTAATATGTTCTGTAAATTTTAATTTGGAGTCTAAATATAGACCTAGATTTTTCGATACGTTTGTTACTTCAAGGTGGTCGTTTTTTATGTTAATATCAACCCGTTCCACACACCTTTCTCTTGCTTGTTTCCTACCAAATATCATTACTTTGGATTTCGATGAATTTATTGATAAACAAAAATCATTTGATAACTCAATGAGTGATGATAAGTCTCGATTAACTCGGTTACAAGCATTTTCAATGTCATCTTCTTTAAATGAATAATACAGCTGAGTATCATCAGCATAAAAATGTGATTTGCAAGCCTTGAGAGCCATATCAATTTTCCATTATGCTCAAAAAAGGAATATACGGGGGTGTAAACTAAACCCCTAAAAAAATCAAAATTTCATTCTTACCGAGAATTTAGGAAAACCAAAATCGAGTAAAATTTTTTATACCGGGGTAATCTATGGACCAATTCGAAAAAACAAATTTGGCCGATTTTTGATATCTCGCTTATTTTTGAATATACGGCGTTTTTATTGAAATTAGGACAATTTTTTGGAAATGTATCTCTTACTTTTTAAAAACAAAGTAAGTAATGGATTTTTTTCTTATTTTCAAGTAAGCTTACATGCCTCTAGCTGCCTCAGTAGCTAGAATTGACATTTCTTATACAGGGTGCCTGCGAAAACATTTAATAAGCATGTGTCACGAAAAATCTGTATATTTAAATAAACTGTGTGCAGAACCCTGTATGATTAAAATGAACGATAATTTTAAAATTTTAAAACTGTGAAGGGAAACCTTAGAAAAATATCTCGAAACGGTTTTTTATTTTTCTTGATCGGATGAGTATTATCATAATTTACAGTTTCGTTGTAATTACACGGTAAATCCCTATATAAAACATTTAAAAAACTTGCGGTAGTAACGATTAGCTGGTGGGCTAAGTATTATAACAATCAAGTCACCACTGGAAACAAAAAATGCTGTGTTTGACATTTGGTAATGCAGCAGAATATCTACATATTGCGTTTATACTGTTCATGTCGATAGTTTCGATTGAAAAATATTGCATTTTCATATAAACAAGTGTATAATGGCACAATTAACAACAAGAGAAAGGATAAATTGTATTCGCCTATTAAATGAGGGTTTCACGCAACATACTGTTGCTAGGATATACGGCGTTAGCCAAAGTATGGTTCACAAATTGAAAAAGAGATTTGATGAAACAGGAGATGTTAACCTTTTGTACCATGGAGGGCGAATAAAAAAGATTGGTGCTCGAGAAGAACGGATTTTGATAAGAGATGTTCGTAGGAATAGGAATCAAAGTTCGAGAAAAATTAGCGATACATTTAGAAACCAAACAAGAGTTTTAGTCTCAAATCGCACAATAAGAAGAACGATTAATCGCAACAACTTAAGGTAAGTCTACAACAGTGAATCGTGTTGTTATCCTACTTATGACATGAAACAAATTCTATAAATCTGAAAATGTAGAGGCTTGTACCGAAAAAAACTTAAATTTTTTTATCAATTTTCATTTAAAATTAAATTTACATACATGTTAAAAGAATCAAGGATTATTTTTGTTTTTATGCCACTGTGTAATCCTAATACCCTAATACCCAAATGTAATTTTTCTAGAGCCAGACGTCGAGCAAAATGCATACGCTTGCTTCCCCGCCATCGGACAGCTCGGTTGGCGTGGGTTCGTAATCGTTTGCATTGGAGTGAAGAGTGGAAAAATTGCCTTTTCACCGATGAAAGTAGATTTAACCTTATTTATTCTGATGGCAGAATTTTAGTGTGGCGGGAGCCTAACACTGTAGATATGCCGAAAAAAATATGGTAGCTCAGGAGGCTTTTGGTGGAGGAGGTATTACTGTTTGGGCCGGAGTGAAATGGAATGGTAAAACAGAATTGTTTATTACCCGCGACACTGTTACAGCTCAACGCTACAGGGACAATATTTTAATTCCAATAGTTATTCCCTATGCGGATAATTATGGAGAAGAATTTGTTTTAATCGACGACAATGCCCGACCTCATCGGGCCCATATTGTTAACCAGATTTTGGAAGCAAACCAGGTGCATAGGATGGATTGGCCTGCAAAATCACCCGATCTAAATCTGATTGAGAATGTTTGGTCTTACTTAAAATTGTTGGTAGTTTCAAGGCCCAATTCACCTGAAACTTTAGAGGATCTGTCTCAAGCCATTGAGGAGGAGTGGGAAAATGTCCCACAAAATTATATCAATAACCTAGTCTTAAGTATGCCAAACAGATGTCGGGAAGTTTATAATAACAGAGGAGGGCCTAGTCGATATTAAACTACCTCTTCTAGCTTGCTAAGATTTATATTAATTATTCTAATAAAATTAAGATAGGAACCTGCAAACCATTTTTCAAACTTCTCAAAGGTCAAATTGAAGAATTTCGATTACTAAATGTAATCCAGTGGTGACTTGATTGTTACAATACTTAGCCCACCAGCTAATCGTTACTACCGCAAGTTTTTTAAATGTTTTATATAGGGATTTACCGTGTAATTACAACGAAACTGTAAATTATGATAATACTCATCCGATCAAGAAAAATAAAAAACCGTTTCGAGATATTTTTCTAAGGTTTCCCTTCACAGTTTTAAAATTTTAAAATTATCGTTCATTTTAATCATACAGGGTTCTGCACACAGTTTATTTAAATATACAGATTTTTCGTGACACATGCTTATTAAATGTTTTCGCAGGCACCCTGTATAAGAAATGTCAATTCTAGCTACTGAGGCAGCTAGAGGCATGTAAGCTTACTTGAAAATAAGAAAAAAAATCCATTACTTACTTTGTTTTTAAAAAGTAAGAGATACATTTCCAAAAAATTGTCCTAATTTCAATAAAAACGCCGTATATTCAAAAATAAGCGAGATATCAAAAATCGGCCAAATTTGTTTTTTCGAATTGGTCCATAGATTACCCCGGTATAAAAAATTTAACTCGATTTTGGTTTTCCTAAATTCTCGGTAAGAATGAAATTTTGATTTTTTTAGGGGTTTAGTTTACACCCCCGTATATTCCTTTTTTGAGCATAATGGAAAATTGATATTCAGACCAGTTTTTGTCGATGAAATTTCCAAAAACGTCCTGAAATCCGTATTTTGATATTCCATATCGTTCAGAAGATATATGTATCGAAACTTACCCTAAAAATTTGAATTATTCCAACCTATTGGCCAGCAGTGTAGATAGAAGCCAATGTAACATTTGTGTCAACTGCATTGTTCTGCTTGATATTTGGTGCGGATAATTAATAGAAGAAAAATTACGGCCTCCCAAAGTTTCTTAAAGAAGTGAAAAACCATATGCCCAAAAATGAATTATTGGTGCTGAGTAAGTAGCAGACTTCTTTCTCCTCCACGTTTATGTAACCATGCGCCTAATACCCTGTATATACATATTATGTGTATATAAATATTCTTGAAGGGAATAAGGGATTTTCTTTTTTAGATGAATAGTTTAGACCTTAGACGATATGAAGGAATGTTTGATGGAAAATTTAAGGTAAGAGCTTATTTACGAAAATTTTCACTTTTTCGATCCTCAAAATCGGTTGGCAATTCGAAAAAGTATATAGAACGAATTTTGAATTCTTTGAACCTCCATCGATTTTCATGAAAATTTGGAATTAATCTCATCTTACCCTTATATATTGCGATATTTTTCCATTTCCTTACTTGACATTACATCTTCAAGGTACTGAAATCGACATATGCGAAGCTTCCATAAATATATAGGCAAGCTATCTAAATAATATGCTGTCGTAGATGATTAAATTTAGTGTGTTTGTAAATCAATTACCGTGTGCATGACAGTGTCAATTACTTATTTACTTATGGAATCAATTGCAACTAATCTAACGCTAGTGATAAGAGCGTAATGCATTCAGTTCTAGGTGGTGTAGTCGTGCATTATAGTGTTTAAGCCTATGGTAATACAAGAGTAACGAAATCGTCTAAATTATAGATGTGCGTGCAAAAGGTGACCCGTATAGCTTAGCGTGCAAATGTTAACGGTTAACGATTACAAACCTTCCTTAACTAAATTTATATGCCTATAGTCACTCGAATATTTCTTCAGAAAGTATTTGTGTGCTGTGTGGATAAAACACAAACTTAAATCAATGAAATAATAAGGAAGTGGACTTTATATTTCACAGTGAAAACTTTCAAATTAATGTAAATAAAATTGGAATTCATTCTTTCTATGTATAGTGGAGTAAATTTCAAGTAAAAAGACGCTGCTCCGTTCTCGAAAACAAATATTCTGTCGTAGAACCAGGTTAAACTAAAATATTACAGTTAAGTATGTCATTAGTTATGCAAAATGGCATTTTACGACTTTTTTGCTGGCGCCCAACTTTTTATTGATAAAAAGAACATGTACAAATTTAAAAAATATTGTTTTTTTCTTATATAATACTCATATCTTGAAAACTACAAGAGATCGCAACTTGATTTTTTTAAATTTATATTAAAGCCCATATCTAAACGCTTTTAACAACGCTATTTTAATTAACCGAAGCTGGAATCTTTCTCGCAGGAAACAACAGAATATGAGACTTATATTTCATGTAGTGAAATTTTCATTGATCTGTAAAACACTTTCTATACCTTCCATCTCATTCAGTATCCGTTTTGGAAACGCCCATCCATGCTTTTATGGACTTCCAACATCAACATTAGGAATATTACTTATATAATAATACCAGATTGATAACTGGTACAAAAATAGTAAAGTAATGAGAGTTGAGGAACACCACCCACCCCAATGTACCCTCCACCACTCCCCCCCTATGATTTTTGGTGTGGGGAGTGGTGGGGGTACATTGGGGTGAGGGGCGTTCTTCAACTCTCATTCGTATGATTGGTGGTATGGGAGATGTGGTGGGGGGTGGACCGGTCAAGGTCAAAGATCAATGTCAAAGGTCGAGGTTAAAGGTCAAGGTCGAGGTCAAAGGTTAATGTTGACGTCAAAGGTCAAAGTCAAAAGGTGTTTGGTGGAACTGAAGCGTACAGTTCCAGAACTGTCATAGGTATGATTGGTGGTATAGGAGATGAGTTGGAGGGGGTTATATGACAGAGGCGTAGTCGTATTGTATTACCGATGGTAGCAATAGTTTAATTGTAGTTCAAATAAAACACTCATAATAGAAATAATATCTGGAATATACCAAAACTGCATTGTGATGTATTTGACGATGTACCTCCAACGCTTCCCAATATACCAGAACTACATGATGATGTATTTGACAATGTATAGCCAACGATTCCGAAGAAAAGTAACCAGGTGGTGCTTGGTGAACGAATATATCACTTGAATAAATCTATGTGTAAATTTTTATCAGCAGGATTATCACATGACTTCTGTTATCAACTATGTATTAAATTATTTGGAATTAAAAATAATGTGATAACCTTTGGAGAATGTAAATGAAGTGAATTCCTGAAATATCAAGATTGTAAAGAATTACCTATACAGCAACGATAATGTTGGTGTTATAAATAATGGAAATATATCTAAAGTTTTAGCTTTTATCGATATTATACAGATGAATAATATAAAATTATCGAGTGCTGTTGAAATGCATCATCTGTGGGAGGAAGCTCCACCGCTGGTCGATATGTTTGCTGGTCATTTGCGCAAATCATTTAGGGTATATATATTTTTGTCCTTCTGGAATCTGGAATATGTCCGGAGTGCGGATCGAGATCCGCTGCACTTAGGCCCCATTGGGCCCCTTGTGCTTCCTCCGTGAGGGAAATGTCTCCCTAGGTCATCGACCAGCCCAATGTTGTACAAAAGGTGATGATGTTGCCCAGGAGCATTTCGCTTAAATTGGCCATAGAAGGCCAACGTTCCCCCAATATGGATTCTCTGGTCGATGACACGGCGGGACATTCGCAAAGTACATGCTCGATCGTTTCATCTTCTTGTTCACATCCTCTGCATATGGGTGTGTCACTTTGTCTCATGTTATAGAGGTGTTTCCTTACCCGGCAGTGTCCGGTTAGGATTCCTGTAACAAATCGCAGTTTACCCCTGGACATTGCCAGATAGTTCCTCGCCGTCTCTTCGCTGGGATATCTCAAGAGATTTCTGGCCAGCTGACAGCTACTTGTTTCATCCTACAACGTCTTAAATTTTATGTGGGTGTTTTCCTTTATTAATTGAAGTTTCGCTGCAACTGGTAGCGTACTTGAAGGACCAGGCCCAAGGATACTCAGGTTGGCTGCCTTCTTGGCCAGTTTGTCAGCTTCTATATTGCCGTTGCATTGTGAGTGTCCTTTGACCCAGCACAGGCAGATGTTATTCATCTGACATGCTCTCACAAGTGCTTGGTGACATTCCCACGTTGATCCTTTAGTTATTTTATAATTTTTCATGGCCAGTAGTGATTGTCTACTATCTGTGCAGATTCTTATTGTCCTGCCCGTTATTTCTCTGCGAGCAATCTCTTGTGCGGCTATGGTTATTCCAGCGAGTTCTGTTTGTACTACACTGGCATTTTTATCCATAGTCCAGCTGAATCGGAGTCGCAGATTCCTGGAATATATACCACAGCCTGCTCCATCCTTTTTCTTTGATCCGTCCGTGAAGACATAGTTTACACCTTCAACGGCGGCCTCGTCTTCACCAGTAGTATGTATGGTGTAAGGTTTATCAAAGACAAGCCGAGGCGGAATACCATCTGCACATGCCTGCAAAAGGGGGATCTTTCTGACAGCCTCAGTCCACAGGCGGCTTCTGGTTTGGCCACAGCTTGCATTTGGTAGTGTGCCAACAGATTTAAGGCGAGTCATGGTAGTCAGAGCCACTTCTTCTAGATGTAGGTCTAGTGGTTGAAGACACAGCATTATCTCCATTGCACTCTGACGGTGGTGTTGTTCGCATGGCTCCGGTTATGCTCAGACAGGCAACTCTTTGTACCTGGCCTAGCTTGAGTTTTGCTGTTATTTGTTGACTCTTGGGCCACCAGACAACAGCTCCATAGGCCAACATTGGTTTTATGATAACAGTGTAAATCCACAGGACCACCCTGGGTTTCATTCCCCAGGTTTTCCCTACGGTCCTACGACACTGCTCGTATGATATGTAGGCCTTATTTATTCTTCTTTCGAGGTGAAGATTCCAGTTTAATTTAGCATCGAAAGTTACCCCCAAGTATTTCACCTGTGGTGCAAAATTTAGTGCTGTGTTTAGGAGAACAGGTGCTCTCATTGGCTCCAGTTTTCTTTTCCTTGTAAAGAGTACCATTTCCGTCTTCCTGGGGTTGACGGATAGGGCATACTCCTCACACCAATTTTCGATTATTCTTAGGGCCATCTGCACTCTCTGACAGAGAGCTCCTTCGAATTTTCCATTAAGCAGTATAGTTAAGTCATCTGCGTATGCAATTGTATAGAATCCTTCCACGTTGAGGTGGTTTAGGAGGCTGTCAAGAACCAGATTCCATAGCAGTGGTGATAAAACACCTCCCTGCGGACAGCCTTTCGCAACCAGTCCTCTTATGACAGTGTCTCCTGCACTGATTTGTACTGCTCTTTTAGAGAGCATGTTGGATATCCAGCTGCTCACAGTATGAGGAACGTTCCTATGTGTTAGGGCCGCTGTGATTTTAGGAAAGGTGGTCTTGTCAAACGCACCCTCTATATCTATGAAGACACCCAGGGTGGATTCCTTATGATCCAGGGATTTCTCAATCCGACTTGCTACCACATGGAGGGCAGTATCGGTGGATTTTCCTGGCGTGTATGCATGTTGGTTGGGGTGCACGGGATTGTTAGTCAATGTTACATCCCTCAGATATCGCTCACATAGCTTCTCCATTGTCTTCAGTAGAAATGAAGTTATGCTAATAGGATGGTATGCTTTGGGGGTGGAATAGTCCATCCTCCCTGCTTTTGGTATGAACAATACTTTTACTTATCTCCATGTCATTGTGATATAGAGGTGTGCTAAGTACATCCTAAACATCCCAACCAGGTGTCCTTATTTTCCAGGTATTTTTGTCCTTATTTCTATATAAATGAATAATGTTAAATGAAGAATGGAGATTCGACAATTATTTTAAGTCGTTAATGTTCTTTGATAGAATATCAAATGCTGTTTCCTTACCAATCTTATAAATTGAACTGGTTGTGTCAAAAATTCCCTAAATTTTGGCACTTTTATGGAAGCAATTATATTAAATTCGATAATTGACTTTTAAAGTAGTATTAGGCTTATAACGACCAAAAATAATGTTTATTCGGTTCGCGTTGTTTGCTCCTATACGATCCTCTTTTTGTAATTACCATTTTAATTTCTTAAATATTTAAAAAACTTAATCTCAGCCACAGATATAATTGATAAGTAACCCTATTGTCGTATGATAATTAATAACACGCTTGTCATCACAAATTAGAGGATTTTTTTAATATAATTATATAATTTTATATATTTCTATAATTCATTTTAAAATATAGTTTTTCATTTTAAGTTAAGAGTAACTCGATACACTACCACATATTAGACAAAACATTGACTAATAAGTAGTATAGAGTACAATATAGTAATTCAAAACCTCTAGATGACTAACAGCTTCGCACGTTTAAACAAAAATGAATGTCTCAAAACTGTGCGATTTAGAAGAGAAATTTTTTTAAATTTTTCATAGTATTTTGTTCACTGAAAATACACAAAAAATTCTGAAATAAATTTTTTTTTCAGTTACTTGAAATTTCACAAGAAATATAAGCAGGCAGGCACATTCTGATTTATCCTGCAAACAAATTTATAAATTTTTGGTCAGTAAAAAAGTGTCAATAGAAGCACTTAGGTGTTATCTTTCCAGTAAAAAAAAATCAAGTCGATATCTCCAGTAGTTTTCGAAATATTAAGTGTTATGCAAAAAACAGCTTTCCTAGATTTAAAATTTTCGACTTCCATCTATAAAAAAGTTTGGTACCGACCAAAAAAGTCATAAATAGCCATTTTATATAGCTAATGACATACACAACAAGAATATATCGGTGGCACCTGGTTCTACGCCGATAAAAAAACGGAACAATTCAGACAATTTACTCCACTAATACGGACAATTTATAGATATAATCTACACTTTTGCTGCGGACTGGGACTATACACGTCCCATCTATTTATTTCCTGCCAATGGGCTTCAAAAAAAACCTTTTACATTTATTGCAGGCGTTTTTCAATTCATATTCAACGCTATAAACATATTCACATTAACAATATAGTATATTGTCATATTAGGATTAAAAGTATCAAAATTCCGAGACAAAAAAAAGACACTTTTAATCCGAATAAAACATGCAATTTTTTCTCCAACCAAAATCCCCATTTAATTATCAATTTGTGCTTTGAATTTATTCAAGCCACATTGGGATAATAAAGTAAAGGAGGTAAGTAGGATATATCGATATAGTCATGGACATGGATACTCGATAGTCGCCATATTGCTTGAGTTTATTTGTGGTCCAATTTGCTAACAATGAAATTAAATGAACATTCAGTGTACCCGAGGAGATATAGGAGTGTGCGAAAGAGGTTTCTTTGAAACTGCTCCCAAAAATAAAGATATCTCGAGAAATTTATGAATGTGTCCACCAACGCTTTGTGGATTTTCTCAAACTTAGCACACAAAATGAAGCCGTCAACGCTTTGGTCACAATATTCAATGTTGCGGTCAACGTTGGATATAAAGAAGTGGATTGATATAAGTAAATATTCAAAGTTACGTGCTTTTCTCAAGAGATAAACTGAGGGATATTTACCGAAAAAGCGCGAGTATCTACAAAGGAGCAAGTTGATTGCTTTTTGAACAGTGCACCTGATAATTTATATTTGATGATGGAGGTAAAGCTTCTTTATATCGTCCTGATATTGGGTGTTGCGGTCGCATGCTGTTCTGAATTAGTCAATTTAACAATTGACAATGTTAAAGATCTGAAGTCCGGCTTAATTTTCAAAATTCCCAATACCAAAACCATGATACCATCTTTTACGGTGCTGGGAGACAAGTTTTTCTCGAAATTATGTTGCTTTACGTCCACCCCGATTGGTAGATTGGTTGCAAAAGTGGTGACATTTTTGAAGCTGGACAACTGGAAAGAGTATAGTGGAAACGCATTACGACAGATGTCTGCTGCCCTTTTAATTGACGGCGGTGACTCACTTGTCTTAAAAGACACGGAGGATGGAGATCGAGCACTGTGGCGAAAGGCTACATTGAAAACTCACTTTTGAATACAGAGAATATTGCGAAAAGAGATAGATATGGTGATTTCCATAGGCTCCATCTATTTGTTTGCAGAAGTTGTTTTGGCAGAGAAAATAAGTTGGAGAGATAATGTTTTAGGGTTGATATTAAGCTGGGGGAAATGTATTTCTTTTAAAGGTGTTTTTCTTTTATAGAGTTTTGGAGAGTGATGAAGAAAGATACAATATCGAAACTCTTAAGTATGTACTTCTCAGACATGCAATAATTTGACACGGGAAGGAGATGGTTCTGCGATACATTGAAGCACATTTGCAGAGATCTAACCAGTTTGGAAACTAGTTGGAAAAAGGTATTCTAAGAATTATGAATGATTTTTCACGAATTATAAGGGTTTTTCCAAAATCCCGCTCTTGTCCAGACGTTTGTTCGCTAGTATGCCAAGATAAAGACTTCTCTCAATCTACATGGCATTGTACTATTAATTTTTAGATTAACTATATGTTAATTTAATTTGATTGAACTTGGTACTTAATGTACATTTTACGTACTATCTATGATTACATTTAAATTTTGACATGATAACATGCGATTTCGTTAATAATTATAAAAATTGAAAACGCTTTATATACGCCATTACAAATTTTCTTAGAGACCCATAACCGAGTGAAATATAGAGGTCGTTAAAAGTTCCCAGAACCGTAAAGTGAAGATAATAAAATCATTAGCTTTAAAGCCCCGGAAGTATGCCAACGACCCCATAATCGCGTAATCACATATATCTTACGAACCATCAACCTAACAATAAACGACTGCGATATTTTTTTACAAACAATCTGTGTTGTCGAGTTGTCGTATGCTTTCACAGGAGTACGAATTGTGCCTTTCTTTGAATCGTTATAAGTTTTACTGGTAGGTTTGAACTCAGATTACATGCAGAGTATATAAAATATCAAGAAGGGGGCGATCAGGGATGAACACGGGTAGAGTGGAATATACATCTTTTATTAGTAAAATTGACGACCTATTTTACAGTGAATCAGGTGCGAAAATACGATGACGGATTTTTCATCACGCCACAGTTTAAGTGACTCGATAATGGCCTGCTACTATACAATGCACCAAATTATACGGTTGCCATGGTAACGGTCGCCCACGTGTCCGATCGCCTATGATTTTGCTTTTTTTCAAGCAAGCGAATCGTCCACGCTTTCGGTTCTCCTCACGTTTCGTTGCATAAACGAGTTAAGTAATAATGTTTCCTTTATATTATATCGTGTGTATTTTACTTTAAACGCCTTTTACAAGATTTAAACATGAATACAAAAAGGATATTTTGTGTTTATGAAGACCTACCTGTTAATAAAACAGGCTAATCCTACAACAGAAAATTAAAATAGTTCTGGTACGAATAGCATCAATGCTTGTGATAGTTATTATATTATTTACAAAAAAATATTTTGTTGGCCATGTCTTCTCCTCGGTAACGAACAGTTTGTGTGGAAAAAAATTGATTTCGACGATTTTTTTAAATGTCTCTCCACAGACAAGGGTCGGAACACCTAAAGAGTGCAGTAAGTTTTAAACTGCTTAACAAAAATTTGAATATCATTGACGATGCATTAAAAGAACATAGTCGTTTGTTTGTACAATATAAAGTTTCGTATAATTTTTACGTAAACGACAATAATACGCCCACTCCTCTCCCGTATTGGAAATTCTATTTTTTTCCTGCTACTCTTAAGATCATGCCTCATCACTTTGAGCTCCCTATTAAACCAGCTCATACCGGATTTATTGGAAGCAGTGGTTAAGGGAAGACAATTATTTACAATCTGCAGAAATGCACCAACGAAATTACACGTTAATTCGTTGCAATTTAGAATGAGCTGAGATAAATCAAAACAATTTGCTGATTGTAAGCATTCCTGAAATTTAATAATATTAAAAGAGGCTTAATAATATTAAATCGCTGTAACAGAGAACTCGTGTGTTGAAGTGTGGTAGGATGATTTGTAGAAAATGGAAGAGTCTACCCCTTGGCAGCGAAGGAATTACTGATGATAGTAAAATATAGCTAATGACCTATATGTTCCTCAGTAGGTTAATATCAGTAAGATATTTGTATCGACATCTATTGGTAACCAAACAAAGCTTTATTGTTTTTTCTTGACACTAAATTTAAACATGTGTCAGCGACTTTTAGCGAGCGCCATCTATTAACGGTAGGTAAAGTATTAAAAACAATACGAAAAAGAGAAACCAATAAGAAATATACATCTTTATTTATAATCATCTCGTGGTACGTACAAATTCTGTTTCCCAAAATATTATATTGGTGAGGATTATTGAAGGTTATTGAGGATTTTCAAATTTATTGAGCTTTTAACACTATCCTTCATGTCCGAATAGACTATACCATAATCCCATTTTTGACCAAAAAAAATAAAGAGAAAGTTGACATGGTTATTATCCCTTCACTTAGATTTAAGTACATATCGTACCTTTCTGACTTGTATATTTGAGACGGTTTTATTAAAATTATAAAAAGTTGTATCAAATGATAAAGACAACAATAATTTGTAGATCTTTTAACTATTATTTGATAATATTTTAACTACTAATAATTGAGAATAAGTCATGTATATGTTCAAAACAGTCTGTCATAATATTAAAACCTTTCTTAACAGCTGAAAAACAGAAAAGTTTTACTACCTCGCATTTTTCGTCATAAAATCTATAGGTTCTCATAGAGTAATAAAACCAGGCATTCATACGCCCTTTTAATAAATTTGATAGTCGTCGTGTTTTATCTATATTTAGATCTAATACATAAGAAGTCGACTACTTCCCCTAGTAAAAAGAAACATATAAGTTATAGCTTAGGATTTCCTTTATTTTGATAACAATTTAGACATTCGTACATTTTGCTCGAAACCTCTACAAATAAAACAAAAAGTAGTCTGTATTTTTCCCTATACATTGAGAAAACATACCGTTTATGTATTTGAAATGTATTTATGTCAAAGCACTCTGACGAAAATATAAAAATAATGCAGCCATAAGAAACATACGAATCACTGATAATATAATAATATTAATATTGCATCGTGTAATTTAAACTCCAAATCATAGTCGCCGTAAAATTCGATAGTTGACAACTATATATGTCGCTTAAAGCAAATGAAACCAAGTGACTTGAAATAAATTGGAAGAAATCCAGATGAAATTTCAATAAGAACCAAAATCCGTTCACATTTGGACGGCCGCGGCGCCTACTCAGAATTTAATCATGAATCGCTTTAGATATTTGTATCGACATCTATTGGTAACCAAACAAAGCTTTATTGTTTTTTCTTGACACTAAATTTAAACATGTGTCAGCGACTTTTAGCGAGCGCCATCTATTAACGGTAGGTAAAGTATTAAAAACAATACGAAAAAGAGAAACCAATAAGAAATATACATCTTTATTTATAATCATCTCGTGGTACGTACAAATTCTGTTTCCCAACATATTATATTGGTGAGGATTATTGAAGGTTATTGAGGATTTTCAAATTTATTGAGCTTTTAACACTATCCTTCATGTCCGAATAGACTATACCATAATCCCATTTTTGACCAAAAAAAATAAAGAGAAAGTTGACATGGTTATTATCCCTTCACTTAGATTTAAGTACATATCGTACCTTTCTGACTTGTATATTTGAGACGGTTTTATTAAAATTATAAAAAGTTGTATCAAATGATAAAGACAACAATAATTTGTAGATCTTTTAACTATTATTTGATAATATTTTAACTACTAATAATTGAGAATAAGTCATGTATATGTTCAAAACAGTCTGTCATAATATTAAAACCTTTCTTAACAGCTGAAAAACAGAAAAGTTTTACTACCTCGCATTTTTCGTCATAAAATCTATAGGTTCTCATAGAGTAATAAAACCAGGCATTCATACGCCCTTTTAATAAATTTGATAGTCGTCGTGTTTTATCTATATTTAGATCTAATACATAAGAAGTCGACTACTTCCCCTAGTAAAAAGAAACATATAAGTTATAGCTTAGGATTTCCTTTATTTTGATAACAATTTAGACATTCGTACATTTTGCTCGAAACCTCTACAAATAAAACAAAAAGTAGTCTGTATTTTTCCCTATACATTGAGAAAACATACCGTTTATGTATTTGAAATGTATTTATGTCAAAGCACTCTGACGAAAATATAAAAATAATGCAGCCATAAGAAACATACGAATCACTGATAATATAATAATATTAATATTGCATCGTGTAATTTAAACTCCAAATCATAGTCGCCGTAAAATTCGATAGTTGACAACTATATATGTCGCTTAAAGCAAATGAAACCAAGTGACTTGAAATAAATTGGAAGAAATCCAGATGAAATTTCAATAAGAACCAAAATCCGTTCACATTTGGACGGCCGCGGCGCCTACTCAGAATTTAATCATGAATCGCTTTAGATATTTGTATCGACATCTATTGGTAACCAAACAAAGCTTTATTGTTTTTTCTTGACACTAAATTTAAACATGTGTCAGCGACTTTTAGCGAGCGCCATCTATTAACGGTAGGTAAAGTATTAAAAACAATACGAAAAAGAGAAACCAATAAGAAATATACATCTTTATTTATAATCATCTCGTGGTACGTACAAATTCTGTTTCCCAACATATTATATTGGTGAGGATTATTGAAGGTTATTGAGGATTTTCAAATTTATTGAGCTTTTAACACTATCCTTCATGTCCGAATAGACTATACCATAATCCCATTTTTGACCAAAAAAAATAAAGAGAAAGTTGACATGGTTATTATCCCTTCACTTAGATTTAAGTACATATCGTACCTTTCTGACTTGTATATTTGAGACGGTTTTATTAAAATTATAAAAAGTTGTATCAAATGATAAAGACAACAATAATTTGTAGATCTTTTAACTATTATTTGATAATATTTTAACTACTAATAATTGAGAATAAGTCATGTATATGTTCAAAACAGTCTGTCATAATATTAAAACCTTTCTTAACAGCTGAAAAACAGAAAAGTTTTACTACCTCGCATTTTTCGTCATAAAATGTATAGGTTCTCATAGAGTAATAAAACCAGGCATTCATACGCCCTTTTAATAAATTTGATAGTCGTCGTGTTTTATCTATATTTAGATCTAATACATAAGAAGTCGACTACTTCCCCTAGTAAAAAGAAACATATAAGTTATAGCTTAGGATTTCCTTTATTTTGATAACAATTTAGACATTCGTACATTTTGTTCGAAACCTCTACAAATAAAACAAAAAGTGGTCTGTATTTTTCCCTATACATTGAGAAAACATACCGTTTATGTATTTGAAATGTATTTATGTCAAAGCACTCTGACGAAAATATAAAAATAATGCAGCCATAAGAAACATACGAATCACTGATAATATAATAATATTAATATTGCATCGTGTAATTTAAACTCCAAATCATAGTCGCCGTAAAATTCGATAGTTGCCAACTATATATGTCGCTTAAAGCAAATGAAACCAAGTGACTTGAAATAAATTGGAAGAAATCCAGATGAAATTTCAATAAGAACCAAAATCCGTTCACATTTGGACGGCCGCGGCGCCTACTCAGAATTTAATCATGAATCGCTTTAGATATTTGTATCGACATCTATTGGTAACCAAACAAAGCTTTATTGTTTTTTCTTGACACTAAATTTAAACATGTGTCAGCGACTTTTAGCGAGCGCCATCTATTAACGGTAGGTAAAGTATTAAAAACAATACGAAAAAGAGAAACCAATAAGAAATATACATCTTTATTTATAATCATCTCGTGGTACGTACAAATTCTGTTTCCCAACATATTATATTGGTGAGGATTATTGAAGGTTATTGAGGATTTTCAAATTTATTGAGCTTTTAACACTATCCTTCATGTCCGAATAGACTATACCATAATCCCATTTTTGACCAAAAAAAATAAAGAGAAAGTTGACATGGTTATTATCCCTTCACTTAGATTTAAGTACTTATCGTACGTTTCTGACTTGTATATTTGAGACGGTTTTATTAAAATTATAAAAAGTTGTTTCAAATGATAAAGACAGCAATAATTTGTAGATCTTTTAACTATTATTTGATAATATTTTAACTACTAATAATTGAGAATAAGTCATGTATATGTTCAAAACAGTCTGTCATAATATTAAAACCTTTCTTAACAGCTGAAAAACAGAAAAGTTTTACTACCTCGCATTTTTCGTCATAAAATGTATAGGTTCTCATAGAGTAATAAAACCAGGCATTCATACGCCCTTTTAATAAATTTGATAGTCGTCGTGTTTTATCTATATTTAGATCTAATACATAAGAAGTCGACTACTTCCCCTAGTAAAAAGAAACATATAAGTTATAGCTTAGGATTTCCTTTATTTTGATAACAATTTAGACATTCGTACATTTTGCTCGAAACCTCTACAAATAAAACAAAAAGTAGTCTGTATTTTTCCCTATACATTGAGAAAACATACCGTTTATGTATTTGAAATGTATTTATGTCAAAGCACTCTGACGAAAATATAAAAATAATGCAGCCATAAGAAACATACGAATCACTGATAATATAATAATATTAATATTGCATCGTGTAATTTAAACTCCAAATCATAGTCGCCGTAAAATTCGATAGTTGACAACTATATATGTCGCTTAAAGCAAATGAAACCAAGTGACTTGAAATAAATTGGAAGAAATCCAGATGAAATTTCAATAAGAACCAAAATCCGTTCACATTTGGACGGCCGCGGCGCCTACTCAGAATTTAATCATGAATCGCTTTATCGAAGAATATAAGGTGTTTAATTTAAATATCGAACGTTAATATCAATGCAGGTCAAAGCAGAACAGAAGTGCTAATATTTGAGAAGTGCTATTGTTTGTATTAATATATTGGAAACTTAACAAAAGTAACTGATGTAAAGTAGGTACTATTTTCTGCCACCCAATACACTAGCTCTAATTAACAGGCATCATATGCAAATAGATGCGTCGTCTACGGAGCATATTTGCATAGGTAATGTATTTAAGCAGCAATTAGCTCTAATCAGTGAAAAAAGTGCCTCTTTCGATACCCTGCCAAGAAATAACTAGTATTCAGCGTATCGCCTTGAAGTTGGGAACGAGTGTTGGTTGGTGTTGCAAATTATTTAAGCCACTTAACATTAAGCCTCTCCTGTAATCGCTAAATTTTCTCGTCTCTCTTTTCCTTCTGTTCTTGGATTTACCGCTTCTCACTTATTATACCACTATAGAAACAGTGACTATAATATCAGAAGTTCCAACGTAATAATATCAGTTATAATATCAGAAGTTAAACGTTTACACATTGCATATGATTTAGAAATTTAGAAAAACGTACCTAATAAAAATTTGTCATCGCAGTTGAATTTTCAGTATTCAATTTTCAGTGGGAAAATTGCATATCTTTTGCATTTTTATTGTGCATTAGGGAAATAATTATATTTATTTACGAAGGAAAATAATTGTAATAAGTTTATAGTTCAAATAATGGTGGAGGATCCGGGGAGAATGTATTTTTTTTCTAATTGGTGTTATTTTTCTGTCCAAAAAAACAGGGGTAAAAGGAACTAATTTTTTAATGTATTTGATTGTTTCATATATTCAATAGTACCTTAAAAATAAAAAATCCACCTTGGATTTTTGAAAACGGATTAAATTTGTCCACTTTTAAATCATTTAATTGTAACTTTTAATAGCTTCTGTCTGAGTGGATTTAGGTATAGGCATTGTTTCACAAAAAATAAAGCTAGCCTAATTTCCGTCAAAATGGTGACCGACAAAAGTCTTTTCGATAAAAATTGGCTCAGATACAACCGTTCAAGGTTACCTACTTCTTTACAATTACACCATTTTTTACCTCTATACCATATTGTGTCTAATTTACACGCACAAATTTCTTTTATTCAATGAAACATTTATTTTCAATTTATCAATGGCAATGAATATAATAATAAAATATGATTCAACAATTTCTTGGCTTCACCCATGTATTCAGTAGATGCGATTCCACTTCTGCTTTTTTCAATATCGACAAAAAAAATACGTGAAATTTATCAATAAAAATATTTTATCTTTGGCAAATATTTTGAAGTACTTTTAAATAACAATGCAAGTCATGGAGATATCAGTTACCCATCTGAACACATCGTAATTTTTCTGTATGACATTAAGAGCAACAGTTTAAGTATCTGTCGCTTACAACTTTTTCAGAGATCGAGCACAAAGTTTTCTCTAGCCATTTGCGAACTGAACTATTAATGGCACTAAGCAGAACGGCTTAAAGACGTACCACCAAATTCAACAATGGAAAGGAAATATTTCTAAACATTTTGTGGAGTTAGAATAATTTTTCCATTAGTTAGATTTTAGTAAGGCCCTCGATACCTTAGATCATACAACCCTCTGTTTAAAATTAAAATAATTCGGCTTCTCGGAAATAGCAGTTAATTTTTTCCGAAATTATCTTACTGGTAGGCGCCAGAGAGTGATATTGAACGATGATATATCTGACTTTTCTGATATAACTAAAGGGGTTCCTCAGGGTAGTATTTTAGGACGTCTACTATTTTGTATTTACACGGCAGATTTTTATAAGTACCTTAAATATTAAAGAATAAATGTGAAATATTTTGTGAAACCCATTTTTTTTAATGCGCTTATCAGCTGATAATCGTTAATAGGTAGATCGATTGTTAGTGAATACGTTTTTAGCTTGAATTTGCTTGAACATTCCCACATAGTTAACCTAGCAAGTAGTGATGTTTAATGACCGGTCATCGAACTGAATACCGACGTTGGACACCGACGCCGACGGTGGGTTATTAACAGGTATACAGTTGCAGTAGGTGAACTCACCTGAATATATTAACGAAAGAAGAGGTATGGAAACATCACTACACGCTTTTCGTGCGAAGTGGAATACATTCTCCTTGACATCTTCCAGGTTTACAATCCTGTAATGTAGCACCATGCATTGTTATACTAGTGAACTTAGAATCATATCAGAAGTAGACACCATGTTAACTTATAGTGAACAAGTTACACAAGTAAAGTTGAAAAATTGTTCACATCTAAGAACACAAAAAACGAAAAGAAAAGTAATGGTTTATGTCCAAAGAAAATGCCTTTCATTTTCAAGTGAATATTCATATATGTTACATTTTCACTTATAATATAATAGGTTTAAGAGATAAAGGCAGATCTCGAAGAAGTTATAAAAAGAAATTCCAAGATTCTGGAAGATTCTGGGGGAGGCATTCTTAAAAAACATTTTCCTTGGGATGTGTAATGTAAGTATATAGAATTGTAAACACTAAGCTTCAAAAAGCATGATTCTGTCCAGCTAAAACGCATGCAATAATAAAATCAAAGGAGGTGATTTAAACAAGCACAAACGATGGTTGCTGCTAGTTGCATGAGATTATAAAACCTAGTTGCAGTTCGATATTTTAACGGCAACGTTTGTCGCGTAAGTTTATATTTATTTAAACGAAAATAACTCCAACAATACAACGTTACCACCATTTAAACCGAAAAGTGCATATATAGGGACCTACAATTATCAATAGATTCGCGCTATTTGGACGCGTGTTCAAACTCAAGCACTCACTCTAGTTGTTTAGAAAAACATTTTTTACGGTGGTGATACCCACCAGAAATATCCCTCCCTAACAAACATGAACATATGAAACAAAATATGAAAACAATTAGGTAAATTAAAAAAAAACATAAACAGCAAACACATACAAACAAAAAAACAGATAAAATAGAACAGAAACACTACAAAAAATCAAAACAGCAAAACAAAATAATAAATAAATAATAATTAAAACAATCAATCCCATAAAAACAAGATAGATAGCTTAGAACGCCAATAACTAAAACAGTTTAACCGGGACAAAGTATCGTAAAATGGAGAGTCAAAAAGGGTAAAGAGACGGTGGTAAAGGGTAAAGACGGTCAAAAAGGGTAAAGAGGGTGAAGAGAAATAGAATGGTGGTGTCTAAGAGTACGCAGCCTTTAAGCGTATGCACAATCCACAGACCTCATAAATAAAGTAGCCTAATTGAAAAAATTTTTTTCAATTTAAAATTAGGCAAAAGGCTTACAGTTACAGGTACACAGCGAATGAACTGTGTTGTCTTTCTAAACAAAGTGATTAGCGGCATTTTGAACACAGCGCAAATGGCACAAACGACGCAGCAGATAGGAATTTTACCCGAAGAAACAGCGGTCGTATGAACTGGATCGATCGTGATTCACCGGTGCAAAAGAAATACAAAAGAAAAATCTTCTGGTGGCACAAACTAGGAACTTACTATATAATAAATTTATGTTGAACGCTTATTTTAAATTAGTAATATAAAATAAGACGATATTTAGGTGAAAATAGCACTTACATCTAGAAAGTGTCGGATATATTTTAAGACCATATTTTGGCATATTATGCGACATTGGTAGAAGCAGCGGTTGTTGATTTGTCTAATATTTCGACAATACTTTCAGAGCTCACAAAAAAAGATACGTCGCAGAACATGAAACTAAAACTTATCGTTATAAATTATGATGCAAGAATTTGAACACTTTGAGCAACGAAAAACGATTTAGTAATAAAGAAGTTGCGGAACGCTGTCTGTCGCGTAGCTGACTGTACATAATAAGTAAGATGATTGAAGGAACCTTCGAGTCCTTCATTCAACGATAAGTATGAATATTGGTTTTTGAAAATGAGTTGAAAAGCAGAAGCAAGGTGCTATGGCATTTCAGTGAACTATTAGAGAATACTGTACTACCTTCGTGTTGCAAAAGCAACATTCAAATTCGCTAGGAAATTCATCAACTTTTTCCGTCTTCTTCGTGGGATCGGATTTTTTGCTGTCTGCCTATAATACAAATCGAAACACAACAGTAGCATATTTCAATATTCATTATTATTATTATTAAATAATCAGGGTTGTACACATTTTTTTGCGTCAATACCGCAATAACAAACATGAAGTTTGTGAAGTTCTAATTGATAGTATTTAGACAGACATCTAGTGTATTTTCTTCGACCTAACGTAGTCGACTTAATATCCAACATAGTTTCCTAAACAATTGAACTGATATTAATGTATATTAGTGATATTGCCTCAAATATTTTTTTGAGGCAATTTGAGGCCCGTTTTTGACCCTGACAATTTTCATTTTAGATAATGCAAGCTTGAATTATGTCTTGAATTATCATTTATTTAACAAAAAACAACGGCCTATCAACAAAACTCGAAGCACTCGTACATTGACGATTGACGAGATTCTATAACATAACAGAACCACATTAATTTCAATTATTTTTTTTAAAACATTTTTAGAGAAAGTGCTCTTTTTTATTCTTCTATTTGCTAAAATGGTTTAAATAAAAATGGTAATAATATTTATATAGATGTGCTTTAGTTTTTAATTCTAAAATTGTTCAAAATAAGTATATAGTGGAATCAAAACAAAACCGATACACCTCATCACAATACAGTTGCTAACATGGGTCGAAAATTTGTGATATTGCCACAGTTTCTCCGCTTGACAGCTTGACACTTGACGTAACATAACCATAACCTCAAATGACAAATGAAATTTCTTTAACACACTACGTCTGCATACTCGATATAAAATGTGTTAAAAACCGCTTCCCTAACTTATATTAAATAATGGGAGAAATATAGTGCGATTGATGTCAATGTAAATAAAGAATTTTTGGAATCGAGTTCTGAAAACAAATTTTCAAAAACATTTTTTCTCATTACATAATTTGTCTGTGGATTATATAAGTTTAGAGTTATGCGATCTGGTTTCTTTTGGTGGTGGTTTCAGTGCTTTGACCAAGATAATTCAGCTATTCATATGTACGTTTATTTCAATGTTAATGGTACATCAATCTTTGAAACAAAATAGCTATAATAAAATATGGCAGTGTCATTATTTTTACAATCAGATGCCAGATATGCAATGATGCCAGATCTCCCGATTTTTCGTAGTTCCCGATCTACGAATCTACCGATTTAGTTACCATAGATTTCTATTATAAATAGCCAATACTATAAATTGGAATATTAATATCTTTATTATCATATGTATTTTTGGAACAAAAAATTGATACGATTATCTAACTCAAACATTAATATTGTTCCATGTTCCATAGCACGATAGCTGGTAGACTGCGTTTACATCGCAAAATAATGCCGACTGTTTATCTCCTTTTATTTTTCTCTATATACAGTTTGAGTATAGATAAAAATTTAAGTATGAATACTAAAAATCCAGACATAAAAAAATCATCATTAGACTTATATTTCAACAAACGCTTCAACCACAACACGTTAAAAAAATACTCGTATTACTAGAGATCAGAGCCGATAAAATCCTGAACCTACTGAGTTTGGTCGGGGTACATCAAAAATAGGTAACCAGGAAGTTGCATCTGTTTTTAATACGGGACATCCGTAGCAACAACCAACAATTAAAAAAGAGTCTAGTTACGTCGTCCAAAGCAACAGCCATGCTCTTGAATTTTATAAAAAAATATTAGTAAAAGGTAATTGTAAATTTAAATAATACGTGTTAATTTGTGCTAAGTAAGCAATACTACTAGTACATATGGTCTTGAAGCAGTGAAACTGCATGTATAAGTGTTTACGTCGTTTTTACGAGTAAAGAAGGGAAAATCTTGGTAGCGTCCCAGCCCAGTGGAAGAAAATTTGCAGTTAATATACCAGCAAGAAAAGGAAACTACCACAGTGATTAGCAAGTGATGGCAGATTGATAACTACAGCCCAGCAGCAAGTAATATAAATGTGACGGTAAATAAATCTCAAGGCCAGCGAAGGCAGTCAGCATTCCAGAGGCAGTTCAGCGATATCCCGCTAGATGACACCACCACCAGAGCCCAGCAGCAGTTTCTAGTTCGCTTACAAGTGAAATCGAAAATGACAAGTTTTGTGGAAGTTCATAAAAGGATTAACATATTTTACAACAAGGTAATCAGTAATTCTAAATTTGCTAATATTAATACCTTCACGGACAACGACGTCTATGGACGTTTAAGTCTCTGTGCGTGACGTGACCCTCGAGATGTTATGACCAGGTCTAGATTTTAGGTCTAGATTTTATGACCTAGGTCTATAGCCGCCCGAATAAAATACTCGCATTTTATAGCCACAGAGTTTGCTAGACGGTGTATAAATTGTATGAAAAAATATTGTATTAAAAAATAATTGTATAAAAATTGTTTAGGTATACTGCCACCTGACATTGAGGTATGTGCCACCTGACGTCTGTAATCGTTTGCTTTTCCGTCAGTAATTAGCTTATTTATGAGTCCAGGAGCAAGTAAAATTCAATATTCTTTTATCTTCATTATTAGTAAAAATAAATATGTGACGCAACAAGCAGAACCAACCAGTAATCACAGCGTGGCCGTGAACGTGCTAAGAAATATTGTTTCAGATGACTTGGTCCCATGTGATTAGATTTAAGTTACGTAGGTTTTGTCGTAAATATGTATTTTATTTCAATGTTGAGTTGTTACATTTTTGTTTAACACAGACAATTTATTATTATAATTAAGATCATTTTGGAAGAGCAGAAATTGGACTAATGTGTATTAACAATAATACAAAAATTATGGTCGTTAAATATCGCACGACCTTCAACTACTGACAATAATCAATTAATCAATCAAATGCAAAGTTTCTGTTTCGCATATGAAATGCAATATAATTGAAAAAAAACTAATTCTCTAAACTCTAACATTCAATCGAAATAATTATATTATTTATAATCAAAATAAAATACAAAATTATACATAACTAGTGCAACATATCGATGTACATTAATTAAGTGTTGAAAAGAAAATGTGGATACGTGTATACGCATCTACTTATTTTCAAATAAAGAACCTCCATCAAAAGAATATTATTATTAGATTATTATAAATACAATATTTAACTTGATATTATTAAATAATTATGTTTAGATATATCTACCTAATGGTATAACAGAAGCACCGCAATAAACAATAATTTTGTAATCTGTCATCTATCTGTCCACCTAATATTATAGAAAGTAGGTCAAAAATAATTTAACCCACATATTATATAGAGGTTTGCACGCAGTGACAGGGCCCTGAATAACATTATAAAAAATTTGGCATGCGAGCCGAGGCTTCACATGTTGACAAATTATTATCTTGGCGTCACATATCGGGGAGCACTAGAATCAGTTCAGAAACAGTCGATACCTCACCTCCCGTCATCTTTTCTGCTTTCTCTATCCTGCAAATTGCAGAGAGATATTTCTTACGAATCGAATATTTTTACTACTACACTTAACACATTCAGATCTCGTATCTTTGTTGCTATTTCAAATTTTAGAACATGTTGAACGTAATGAAATTTTAGTGAACAACCAATCTGGTTTTCGTGGAACATACTCTTGATTCGAAGAGCTTTGCATTTAGCAATATCTAATTTTAAATTGGAACTTGATAGAAACAATTAGGTATTAGCTGTATTTCTGAATCTGAAAAGGGCATTTGAAACCATTGATAATGATATTATTGTGATTAAATTGAAGGGATATGGTTTTAATGGATGTGGGTTTGAGGTTGTTAACTGATTATTTGACGGGAAGAAGCCAACGAGTAAAATTAAAGGATGTTTTTTGGTCTGAAGCAAATTAATGAATTACTTTGGGTGTGCCACAACGTAGTGTATTGGGCCACCTTCTTTCCATAATATACTTAAATGATTTGATATGTTTCTAAATTGCAACTTTATCAATTTATATGCAGATGATTCTCTAATAGCATGTTACGATAGTAACTTGGTTAATGCTGTACAACAAATGAATGTTGCATTAAACTGTACCGGGTAAGTCTCTTAAGATTGACACCCCCCTTATCCCTATCACTTATCACTTATCCTTTGCCGATTTAACTCATTCAAAAAAGGAGTAGACACGGTTTTTGATGAATTTTTATAATCTGAGAACAGATATTAAAAATCTCGTAAAATATACAGGGTGGAAAATAAAACATGATTGTTTTAAATGGAACACCCCGTATATTTTTAGACCAAAATAATGTCCTTAATTTTCTGAATCCAAAAATGTGTAATTGTTATATAGTCACTCCACCTGTTCCGGAGATATTACTAAAAACTTATCACATTACGGGTCTCAATTATAAAATAAGAACATCAAGGTACCTCTGGAAACAATGCATTGTTTATTTGTTGACAGATATCATCCAGTTTTTTGTGAGATAGTAGTTCACTCTCTTAGATATTAGCGTAAAAAATACGTAGTGTTCGTAAAGAAGCAAGTTATTTTGAAAATGGTATATTCATTGGAAGAGCGAAAAGAGTTACTTGAAATTTATATTCAGTGCAACAAGAATAAGTCTCTTGCTCGGAGGGAGTATGTTAGGTTATTTCGAGAAAGGCTACCTCCTTCCAAAAATAGTTTTAAAAACATTTATGCAAAGTTTAGGAATACCGAATCTCTGAGAGACAAGAAAAGGGAAAGGCGAAAAACAAAAACAGGAGAAGACACAGAACTCAACGCTTTATTATATTTTGCTGAAAATCCATCCAAATCATCCTATGCCGCAGCAATAGAATTGGATATATCACAAAGAAGTGTGATAAAAATATTACATCGCCATAATTTTAAACCATATAGTATTTTGCCCGTTCAATATTTAGACGACAACAACCTTCAAGACATGTTAACCTTCTGCAGAGACACACTTGATAGAATAGAGGAAGATGATGAGTTTCTAAGTCATGTCTTTTGGACTGACGAAAGCAGTTTTTCTACTGCGGGAATTTTTAACAGAAAAAAATGCACATTACTGGGCAGCGGAAAATCCACATATTGTAAAAAAATAAAAAAACAAGGATACCAAACTGTAAACGTGTGGTGTGGCATCCACAAGGATGCTATTGTAGGTCCTGTATTTATAAATGGGCCCTTAAATGCACAACGTTATGTGGATATTCTTCAACATCCAGGTGAAAATTATTTAGATAATATTAATTTAGTGGACAACAGATCTGTTATTTGGCAGCAGGATGGAGCACCACCACACTCTGCAAGGAACGTCACCGAATACCTAAACAGAAAATATCCTATTTGGATAGGAAGGCACGGTGTTATACATTGGCCTGCTAAAAGTCCGGACTTAACACCTATGGATATTTTTCTCTGGGGTACGATAAAACAAGATATATACGAAACTGGGGTTTTTAATAATATGAATGAGTTAAAAGAATGCATACGTGTAAAAATTGAGGAATTAAACCAAAATGGTGATATATTTCAAAGGGCAATTTTATAAAGCGATGCCAAATGTGTATTCAGAATGGTGGTGGTAATGTGGAAAATATTTAATTACATTACGTGTAAATAAATAAAATTGTGTTACTCTATTGTGTTACTGTATTACTATTGACATTTATTTGTTTTTATTAGGCTTATGTTGTTTATTGTTATTACTCGTTACTGTTATTGTCACCTATAGGTATATTATTTATTTATTATCTCAATAAATGGCATTGTTTCCAGAGGTATCTTGATATGTTTTTTGTTTTATAATTGACACCCGTAATGTGATAAGTTTTTAGTAATATCTCACGAACAGGTGGAGTGATTATATAACAATTAGATATTTTTTTATTCAGAAAATTAAGGATATTATTTTGATATAAAAATATACGGGGTGTTCCATTTAAAAAAATCATGTTTTATTTTCCACCCTGTATATCTTCCGAGATTTTTAATATCCGTGCTCAGATTATGAAAATTCATCAAAAACCGCGTCCACTCCTTTTTTGAATGAGTTAAATCGGCAAAGGATAACTGAGATAAGGGGGGTGTCAATCTTAAGAGACTTACCCTGTACATAAGTACCTTATTGCAAATAAGTTAAAGTTGAATGTTCATAAAACTAAAGCTATGATCTCAACAATTAAACATAAATGAAATGTATCTTAATATTAACAATGAAAAAATTGATATTGTATCATCAGTAAAATGCCTTGGTTTCCAGTTAAATATTTTTTTACTATTTGTTGGTCATTGCAACTATATACAAAAAAATATATCAAAGAAAATATTTTTTTGCGAGAATTCCAAAGCTCCTATCAAATCGAACGAAAGTTATGGTTTATCAATCAATTATACAAGCTTCATTTCGATTACTACTCACCAATAATTTACATTTTCAATCTCAATCAAAAAGCTCAATTGCAGAGACTGCAAAATCGTTGCATGAGGATTACCTATAATTAAATGCAACAGATCTACACCAGTCACATTAACGTTAACTGCTTTACAGTGGTTATCAGTAGGTCAGAGCCTATATTACTTAACATTTTTATTTATAAAATGAACAATTTGGCACCATCATATTTTGATGATTTTATTAGGCCAAACGGAAATGTCCATAATTATTCTACAAGACATAGTGGTAACATTATATATTTTAAAAACCAATACGCGAGGAACAATGAAGACATTGTTTTTGGAATGCTTTAATCAATTTAATAAAGCGCTAATAGATCATATTACCTTATAATTAAACTGTTACCTTATAATTACTTAGTATTTTTGTAATTTTATTATTTATATGTATTCAGTTTACTTATTAATTGTATGATTACTTTACTTTAATTAATTATTAATTGCATATTATAATTATTACTTTATAATTTATATATGAATCTATAATTATTCCTAAGTATTTAATTTTTCTGACAGATTTTATTTCCTGCGTTTGCTTCAGTGCGTAAGACAATAATAAAAAAGTGACGGTAATTAGTACGAACGCCCGAAATTAAGCGGGCAGGCTTGGGGATGGGCCGTGGTAGTCCAACTGAGACCTGGGAACACTCAACTTCCGCCGCGGGCGCGTGGTCCCAGATAAACGGTAATGAGGACAGAGTAATAAATCTCGGTAACTCAGAAGCATGTTATTACATAAAAATTATAAAGAGACTTTGCCACCAAGCTATCCGTAATAAATAGGATGATTTGGAGAAAGGTACTCAAGTAAAAAAAAGGAGGAATGCACAAAGGGCCTAATGAGGCCTACACTCCGACTAATATACATACAAATGACGGTAATATCTTTTTTTCACAGGCAAACGTAAGTACCAGTTTTTTTCTAAATTAATTGTGAGAAGCATATTGTCGAACCATTTTTTGAAGAGAATTATATCATTTTCTACCATATACTTCAAATTAATCCATGCAATAGTCCATTTTATCAGTCAAATGATAAAATAAGGCGGTGTCATCTGCAAAACGAAATACATCGGCCCTTGAAGGTATAGAGAATACTCCATTCATATACAGCGTGAACAAGACTGGGCCTAGCACTGTTTCTTGTGGTACTCCGTATTCAATATATTCTGGATTACAACTTAATTAGGTACTTCTTTAATTTTAACATATTGTTTCCTTTCAGATAAATAGGTTTTGAACAAATCTAGAGCAAATTTTGTATGCCTATGTTACTTAATGACACAACAATAGAGTGAAATAGTGAGTAATTGCTATGACAACGGTAACTGTTTTTTTCATAGACAATGTGATCCTACAATAAATTTAATGTGTGGGATAAACGAAAGGTTTCGGCAAAAAGCTGTAATTTGGACAATTTTAGAGATAGATCAGTGAATACAGAAACAGCATGCTCGTAAAAGAAACGCCTCTCATATAGAGTGTAACTATTTTCGATACCATTACTTGATTAACACGCAGGGTGAGTTAAAAACTAAGAAAAAAACATGGTTCGAGGTTTTCCACTACCATCTATTTAAGACCTTTTATTCAAAATGTACTTTTGTATGTATTTTACAATGTATTATTTAAATCAGTGTTCATTTATATGTCTATTGTATTTTTATATGCTTTATAATGTTTATATTTGTTTGTTCAAATTTCATGGACAGTGCATTTGCGCTAATATGAAGCACCTAAGTTTATTTTACAGCGGAATACTTTTATATATACATTCTTTTGTTATACTTGTGTTTTTTATATTACTGTAAATAAACTTTTTCTATTCTATTCTATTCTATCTAGGAGGCTTTGAAAAAATCTTCACCTCTTTAATTTTTTTTGAAAGACAACATAATTACCTACCAACCAAAAAAAGAAATAAAACATCGGTCCAATTTTTAGATTAACTTGATGGATGGAATAATATTTTTACATAAGATGTTAGATAATGATGTTAATCTTGAATAATGTTCTTATAATAATGTTATCTCCAATAATTTTTGTTACGATATTGATTTGTTTATAGTTTCGTTTACGTCATTAAATCACAAATAAGTTATTTATTTTTGAGGTTATAACATTGTTTATGTATTTGTTTAGATAATTAGACGTACATTGGATGAAACATTTATTGGATGGAACCCGACGCTCGTGATCGTGTAACTTTTTACAACTTATTAAGAGTAGGGTATGGAACCATTTGACGTTGGAGAGAACTTTTTTTTTATGTTTCAGTTTGGCCGATGTTTGTGTTAATTTTACTGTACTACAGCTAAATATTAAACACATGGTTCAGTTACTAGCTGGTTGGCATCTAATTTACATATTAGATGCCAAATAGCTCCATAGAAACGAAATGCGCACTTGTTAATGATCCTCCATGAGTCCATGCTGTTTATTGTTTGTACACTATTTATGAAATATTGCAGTAATCAATAGTGAGTTTTGTTTAAAAACGCGTATAAACACAATATCGCAAGTCATTTTAGTTGTAATTGAAGATTTGCGTCAAGTATTTATAGAAACCTGCCAGTTATTATGTTCTAATAATAGAAAAAATGACGGCTTTATTTTGAAAATATTGCAATGATCAAAGAAAATCTTATAATTTACCTCTAACATGCATTTTGGTTATCAGACTGGTGATAGTAATGACGAGTTAACGGTTTTGTTGTATTTCCAAGAAAATTAACTCTGAATTGCTGATGCGTTCAGGGATTTAAATTTCTCGAATGGAAAAATGTGAAAAATTTTGCATAAACATAAAATAAGGCCTTATAGGTAAATGTTTACCGGTTACAAGGTCAACAGAAGCCCATAATATTTCATGAATTAAATTTCGTCAGTTTATGTTGAACAGGTTCCATATAACCCATTTTTTTGAATAAGATTATATGAACCGATGAGGTAAGTTTTTCTACAGGTGGTATTTTTAATAGGAAAAATTGCCACTTTTGGAATAGTGAGGATCCACACCACATTAATGACATACAATTTCAAGGACCTTGGTGCACCGTACCATAACATACCAGCAGTACGAATTTTTTTAAATGATAAATATCAAGAATGAATAGGAAAGTTGAGAGCTATTAGGGGGGCTCCAAATAGTCCAGACTTATCATTGCTAGATACTTTTTTTGGGGAAATTTAAAAAGTGAATGCTATATAAACAAAGAACTGTAAACGTATACGCAATGCAAACGCTGCAAAAGCCGAACGTGTATATCAACAAGAATATTGTAATCAACGTTACTATCCTGCGAGGCTATTCATAATTCTCTTAATTAGGAAAATCCGTGAAGAGCTTCATGTGCAACAAGACAAGTTTACTGTAGATGGTTTATGCGTAACAATAATAACGATTTGGCATTTTAAATCATGTATTCAGATGAATCCAGCTTTACCAATAATGGTATGTTTAACAGGCAGAACACTAGATTTGGAGATTTGGAGTAAATGTTTGGGCTGGGATAGCTGGATCTCGTATTGTCGTATCGTCAATTTTTTTTCAGGGACGTCTAATAACACGTGAACGAAATTTATAATTTTCAGAGAATCCAATTGTGGTGCCTCATAATGGCCCACAAAATCATTACTCTCGATATAATAATCGCGCCATCTCGATCAGTTAACAGATAAAGTAATTGAGGCCGAACAGTCACGAGTATCTCGTTGACACCGGGTATTGGTGTTGTTCCATTTAAAGGAAACTCATAATTTTGGAGTGAAGCAGGACATTTTTTCTCATAATTTCACATTCAAGAATTTGCAACAATGACAAGAAAAACATGAAGGAAGAGATCCGTGAATAACTCACTGTTAACATGTGATACTTTACAGATGGACACCCTGTATTATTAATCAATTACTAGGCAATGTAGCTGACTATGTGGTGGTAACTAGAATGATATCTCACGCGTAACTTCATTCCCAGAATTATATTTTTCACAGAATCTTCCACGATTCATATTCGGGAAAACATATTCCTCTCTTCTATTTGTTCGGCCTGCCAGATAATATATGGCGTCAACTCGATGATGCTGCTGCCAGCCGGTGAGCGAAGGAAGGCGACTCGTCCGCTGAACGCGAGTTCCTTAGTGAAAATGATAAATGACCTGAGACCGCATTTTCCAAGCATCATTAAAATGAAAAGTATCGATGCATCAATCATAAGAAGTTATAAAAGCATAACGACCGTTATTTCTTCTGGCTTTTGGCAATTTTACAGTAGTTCTACTAATTGTATTGCAGGAAGGGTTATTTTTTATACACAATCAGAAATGTTACTACTAAATTATATTTTATAGGTATTGTTATATATGTATATAAATTAATAAAGAAAATCCATGTATATAATATGAAAGAATTGTTACGGATAAAATAAAAAATATTGTGGAAACCATCATATGTCTTATCTGTACGATGGTGAAAACCTTGTAACACTGAAGTGTTTTATCATCGATGTTATATTTATCTATATAAGTGGGCATGTGGAGGATGAAATCATATATTTTTTCAAGGGCTGCAACTTTTACAGGAAAATTATTTTGTAACTTTTGAACTGCTAAATTGGAAACTGCAGTCATTTAGAATATTTTCGGCTCTAGTACTAATAAATATATATGGGTAATCTATAAATCTGTAGTTGGTATTTGCTTTCGTGTCGGAACTTTTTTTACTGAATATTTTATTTCGTTGTAAATATTTAATCCGAATATACTCCATAATACCGTTTAATATGTTAGAAGAACATGAAATTTGCAGGTTTTTCCCACTTCTTTAACTTTGATGGAGTAACTTCATAACTTGTGGTTTTACTTTTTATTAACAACAATTAATTATAAGCCATGTGGAAATACTGCAGACAGCTACAGAGGAAGTCATTGGAAAGTCGTTTTCGCTTTTTTTATGCTCACGACAGTACATACCTACCCAATATATAAGAAACAATGTACCATGGTACCTAAGCTATATGCTTAACAAACATACTAGTAGTGTAAGGTAATAAGGCCGGAAGCAGTTTTCGTAAAGAAGAAATTCTGGAATTGTACTCTTAATATGTGTATTAGATGCCGAACACTATCGTGAACGATGCAGAGCATTTAAAAAATAGAGTGTTGTCGATCCGCTGCGAACCGCGTTTTCTCAGTTCGGTGAAACGTGCTTCTCAGTGACATAAGAAACGTCATCAGAAAATAAATTATATTTATGTTTAGATAGTCAGTTTTTTGTTGGCTCCAGATTCTTTGTATTAAGGATTTCTGTGAGCTACAACATTAACGAAATATTTTGAGATTGCAGGTATCTACTAGACTAAATGTACCAGACATGCAATAAAGCCACGGCCTTATTACCTGCCTGAGTAGTAGGGTAGCATATTAGCATTATAGCATTATCAGGTAATAAAGTTAGCCATAAAATAAATCTTATTGTCAGCTTCTTTTATTTTGTAGTTATGGGTAAGAAAATCGTGAGCAAAAAAAAGCATAAGAGCAAAGTGGACAGAAGAAAGTATGGTATAAACGCTACAACTTATAAGAGACGGCCATATATGACCTTATTACCTGTCTGGTTTGGTAATAAGGCCGAAATGCAAGCTTTTTACGTTTTTTGTCTTAGTATACATGTATTATTTTTTACGTTTCATGTATTTCATGTTTTAAAGAAAATATATTTTTTCTTTCATTAAAAATATTATTTTACACTAAGCCGGCCTTATTACCCTACACGGCTTATAATGCAATTACAAGTAGCTTTTTCCATGCACTTCATTGAGGGCTTTATCGAGCGTCGACATTGTATATTTTGTAGGACTCTTATTTGTTGGGTCAATTCAGATTTATTGTTGGGCCGAAACACGTTTCGAGTGGATTTTTTAAAAACGCTCCTATATAAGAAAAACGGCACACAATAATATGAATAATTTTTCCAGTTCTAAAAGCCAGTGGCCCGCTTTATTTAATTAAGTAACGCATAAAGTTTATATACCTACCAATAGATAGAAAAATGATCATAATTTTTTAATATCCTGTAAAATATTGTGATGTTTTAAAACTAGTTATAGCCAAAAATAAAATATGCTACTAGATGGAATTTCCTTGACAAGCAGCATATGTCATTCTCATAACAACCCGCTGATTACTTTACCAGAATAAATAAACAACCAGAATAGTCCAAAATAAATAAACAAGTGAATATATTCAGATATATTACTGCAATAATAATGGTAATTACTGTGATGATTATTGACTTGCTTGGGTTATGGTATGATGTAAATCATGCAAATGCATTAAGTAATTCGTTTTACATAAATCAAGTGCGGTTACTGCTAAATCGGTAATTAAAGCACCAACTAGTTTTGCTCAAACCACTATTGATGAGCTATTAACATTGATTTATTTTACACTGAAACCAAAACGAAAAGAAGCTTAGTAGCATATTTTCGTTATATATATTTATTCTAATAGATTTGTATATTTCGGTCCTAGATCAAGATTTCTTTCTCTTTCTACTGATTTTACTAATCGACAGCTTATAGGCAAATTAAACTTTAATTATTAAACATTCCTCTTTAAACAACAAACAAAACATGTGTTCTAAATCTACTCGTTTCTTATGTACAAGACTAAGTGTAAAAAATGTCACAAAATCAAAGTATTCCTTGGCCATTTAATAAATTAAAAAGAAACTTAAAAGTAGTATGTGGAATAGTCATTGTTGATATCCCTGTGTGTGAAATGCAAAAAGTAGCAACTTCAGAAGGGCTGGACAAGGCAGAAAACGAAAAACAACCCGTCGAGATTGAGGTATATCGTTACAACTTCACTTCTCTATTTCCCGCCCAAATATTTACATGGAAGGCTTTGAGAAGAAAGGCCTGAAGCGAACACCTTTTACCTGAGTTAGAAGAAAATCTAGTCCTGCCTTTCTTAGAAATCCTGATATAAAGAAAACCTAACGAAACCCTTGGACAAGAAAGTCTATATAAAACCGACTCATATGGATAGATACCTGAATGCTGAATCGCGCAAAAACAAGGAGTCAGCAACACATTAATTCACAGAGCTCGAGTCATATGTGAGGCATAGGTGTACTGGACACCAGGATGAAGAATTGGATCATTTACAGAGAGCCCTCAGATGCAACGGCTACATATCCAGAAATATCGATCGAGCTATCAGGAGGAGGCCTAAATCATAGGAGAGAGAAAATAGTTCCTGGCAACGACATATCTACCTTACGTGAAAGGTTGCATCGAGAGAATAAGTCTCTGAAGAAGAGAAATATCAACATGATCTTCAGCAAACCAAAAACCGTGAAGATCTCCAAGGTCCAGGTGTATATAATATACCATGTACGCGTGGCAAGTGTACATAGGACAAACCGGAAGACAGATCAGCACCAGATTGAAGGAGCACAAGAGCCACCTCAAGTACAATCACGTGAAAAATCAGCTGCTGTGGAACATAGAACCGACACAGGACACTATAGCAGTCCAGGAAACCAAGATGTTGGCAAGGAAAGACGATTGGGGCCCGACTTTAAAGCCAAGCAATTGAGATACACGAGAACCCTAAGAATATAAATAGAGACTGAGGGACCCAGTGCTAACCCACTGACCCATAACGGCCCAGTGACCACGACCCATATATAAATACCGACTATAGACAAGTTACTCTCCAGTTGATTCTTCTGAAGAAGAGAGCGATATGACTCTCGAAGCGTCAAGAATCATAAACCTACGATGTGGCAAACAGCCCGGAAGTGACCATAGCATTGACGGAAGCCTACAGACCAAATTAACAACTTCGCTTCGCCGACGCCCAGCCATTGCCAGAGAGCTACAAAACCATCTTAGAAATGCCACAGGAGTAGAGATTTCTCACCAAACAGTCAGAGAAAACAACAGGAATAGTAAATAAATAAAGACTCACAAGTAAAATTTTAATGTATGGGAAAATGGAAAAGTCATATTAATGTTTTGGACATACTCCAACTTAGATGCTGTATATATTAAAAATTCATTATTTTCATTGCTTGCCAAAACTATGACGATAAAAAATAACGAAACCCTTATTGTGTGTAAATGTTTACGGCAAATTCATTTAACATGATATTAATGGTGTTCTAAAATACTACCATTCTACGTTGTGTTTAATGACATAGGAAATATATAAATTGCGACGATCCAACGCAACAGAAAATATTTTGCATCCATTATAGCATTGACTTGACAATTAGATAAATAAATGATTGTATAAAATGCGAAGCAAAGCTACAATGTAAGGCACACGTCGAATTAATATTACTGTTTATTATAGTTATTTATTGTATAAGTGTTTCAGATAGCGTTTTATCCACGCAAGAAAGTTTAAACTCGAGAAGCTCGAGACAAATCGGTTCATAAATTCGATAGTCCGCCATTAAATTCGCCATTTTGATTTTTTAGGTTTCAGTCAAAAATTATATTGAGTGACCTTAAACACCGCAAAGTTTCAAGTTTGATACAAATCGGTTTATAAATAGGAAAGTCTGCCATTTTGGATCCGCCATTTTGGATCCGCCATTTTGATTTTTTTGCAATAAAAAATATATTAAATTGTATTGTCACCGGGACACTATACACCTATAAAATTTCAAGTCTCTAGCTCATCGGGAAGTAATTGAAAAAGCTGTTGCAAGATTTGAAACAAATATACTAAGGCAAGCTAAATAAAACCGTTTAAAAATTAGAACTAGGTACGTGAGGTAAGGTCGAATGTATAAATTGACTGGTCTATACATAGTGCCTATAATTTTTAGAGGGTCTTCTATCCAAATTTCGACAATGAAATGGTATTAGGGTGTATGTTCAATAAATTCAATCATTTTTTATAAATATGTACCTTTGTATATTTATATAAATTTATACCGTTTCAGTTTCAAAATATCTCCCAAACTACGGGTATAAATTTCCATAGTACGGGTCTATAACTACCTGTAATTTGTAGAAATTACTTGTAAGCACCAGCCCTATATTTATTGTGGAGCTGCATTTTTAATGAGCTTTTATTATTCCGTTTAATTTCCAGACTAATACGTAATATTATTGATCAAGGTCATGTAAATAATTTAAGGTAATCATTATTAGTAACTAGTTATGAAAGTATTACATTGAAATAGCCATAGAAAATTTCATGCGACTAATTACATTTGTTAACACATTACGTATAGTCGGGAATCTGAGGCCTACGAAGCGTTTTAAAGATGCTCTATACAAGTCGAGAACATCCACCTAAAAAACATGAAATCCTATGTAAAATGACCCGCCCGATTCGAATTTTTTGTTCGCCCTTTGATCCAGAATTGCCAAATGTGTCAAAATATGACATTTTTTAAAAAAACTTTTAGAAAATTTTCAGTAAAATAATATTTGTTGCAAACTAGTGCATAACTTTGTTAGTTGACGTCCGATCGTTATGAATTTTGGATATAATATTTTTCAATAATTCCCTGACATAGTGCCGTACAACAATAGGAAATATAGAAGATCATATAAAACCTAAGTATTTTTTGTTCGCTAGATAACACAAAATATCGTCATTTTGCAGCGTAATATGGTGAGTCGAGAAAACTTTTTATCTTTAGAGATAGTATAAGCGAGAAAAATGTTGCCAATAGAGCAAGGACTCTTTTTTACTTAAACTTTTTTTTCATACGACGAACTAAATACCACAACGTTCTTCATACGTGCAACAAAGATGACGGGCATTGCAATATTATTGATAATATATGGAGTATAGGGGGATTTATGGGATTGGGAAATGATAGGAATGGTAATATTTTATTATAAGCATAAGACACAATATAATTAATATCTAATTAAATTATTTATGTTACAATGCATATCCCCTGACACTTGCAACTTATATTGCATTTTGCATTTGCTTTCCGGCATTTGCACTTGTTATTGCAGTTAAATAAGTTACGTTTACAAAATGGAGTAATATTTAAAAATGTAGGTTTTGCCTCTTTGGACATTAATGTTGGCATTATACAATTATTGCCTCTGCGTTCGTAACCAAACTTTAGAATTTCTGGTAGATCTGGCTTTAGCATAAATGCCGTTTTGAAAATTGCTCATTGTAAAAATGCTCTTCTCACATGAAAAATAAATGAATCTTTAGTCGGCGGCAAATCCCTAAAAAAAGGTCATTAATAGAGCCTTACTTACAGAATAAACTTCAATGATAAATTGTAATAATTAACACAAATAGTACTATAGTGACCAAGAATCAATTTTCCAATCAAGAAAATCACATTTTAAGAACAGTTTGTAAAAAAATATTTTATTTTGTACGTGATGCCCTACCTTATATCTGTTTTGCAAGTTGGAAACATATGAGCTCTTAATTAATCTATATTTTCGGCCATACAAATGCTTAAAGAATAATCTACATGATGATAGTAACGTCGGATATTTCATACTATGTAATGCTTTTAGTTCCAAAAGATAAAATATTCATATCATCTGGTTCTTGAGACAAGACTATTTTTAGCCTTCTTTTGCCTTTTCTAAACGGAAAGCTAACAGAATCACATCCAGATAAACAATATATTCATAACAAATTATCTGCTAATATTTTAACATCCAGATGCTTCAGGTTTGCTAGTGCTTTAATGATTGAGAAACATGGGATTCATTTCTTTTCTCTTTCGTTCCGAATTTCGACTTCTTAGGTAATCGAGAAAACATAGATAAAATAAAAACATCTGTGTCCAAAGAGGAAATAACAAATCCATTAAGTGTCTTTAAAAAATTAATAATTGCAAATAATCTCGTATCAGCTTCCTCATGTCCAGTAAACTTTAATTCATCAACCACTTTCGACTTCATTTTTGTGCATTTTATTGTCCTTTCAATTATCTTCTGACATTCCTGCCAATACGATTTCAATTTTATCAGGTATAACATAATTTTTCATCAGTTTTTGTGCTAAATATGCCAAGAGATTATTTTTAGTATAAGGATTTTATATAAATTTCTTCCAATCAGGTATATGAAGCTCGTCTCGTATTTCATATGTTACAAAATGACAATTTTAGGATGCATGATAATTTAGTAACGCGCGTCATCTTTGTTGAACGTATAAAGAATGTTGTGGTGTGTACTGTCTTTAACACGAAAATTCTCTCGAATGTGCCATGAAAACACGAATTTTATACACGAAATACAAACAACATTTTTTGTACTGTTAATGTGAATTTACATCGTCTAAAATATCGTTAGATATATCTGAGAAAGCAAATGCAATAGTATCTAATATGTTACCGGCCAAATCCAAGTTAGTATATGAGAAAAGATATGACCAATTTCGTGAATGGTGTGACAAGAAACATGTAAAAAAGGTTTCTCAAAATGTGCTTATATGCTATTTTGAGTAAAAATCAAAAGTTATAAAACCTCCTACGTTATGGAGTGTCTACTCAATGTTGAAAGGTACATTGAATGTTAAGGAAAATATTGATATAAGGCAGTTTTCAAAACTGGTCCCGCTCATTAAGAACAAAAGCGTCGGATACCGAGGAAAGTTTTATCAAGGGATGATATCAATAAATTTAATCAAGATGCTGATAACGAAACAAATTTACTTTATAAGGTACAGATATAATCATAATGTTGTAAGATTAGTAGTATCTTATTTTTTTATTTGTAGGTGGTCCTAATTTTGGGTATCAGCGGTGCTTGTCGCCGTGAGGAATTATTACATATAACTATTGATGCCATTGAAGATGCTGCATATATATTGATTGTTAAAATACCTGATACGAAGACCTATTGCGCAAGACGTTTACTGTTTCAAATTCTGATTATATTGAGATATACCGCAAGTATAGAGCACTACGGTCGCCTCATACAAAAAGTAACAGATTATTTTTTAAATATTCGAGAGGAAAATGTATTAACCAACATGGGGATAAATAAAATAGGATAAATTCTCAGCTTGATTGCAAAATGGCTTGGAAAAGACATTTATAAGAGCTACACAGGTCACTGTTTCAGGAGCAGCTCTGTAACTCTTCTGGCCAATGCAGGGGGCAACATTACATCCATAAAACGTCACGGTGGCTGGAAATCTGCCTCCGTAGCAGAAGCATATATAGAAGATAGTTTGAATAACAAAATTAAGATTTCTAACAAAATATTGAATTGTCCAGTGCCGTTCAATTGAAAGTAAACGACTCTTGGACTCGAAATATTGGAAATTTTCCCATTGTGAAGCAGGCTTTTGTAAACAGATCACATTCAAAATTATTTTAGGTTGAAGTATCTGTCAGTTATAGGGTGACAGCATTTTATATACAGTATTTATTAAGGAAAATCTATATGGTAAGGACGTCTCTTGTAAAAAAATCCATTAAATTAACAAACTAACTGAGAACTTAAGAAAATTACTACTTAATATTTGGTCCAAGCACCATTCGCGTTTATGAAGCCTAATACTTTCTGAAGCCTAATATTTTGAAACTAATATTATCCTCGCCAATATTTTCCCAGGCATTTTCAATCGCCAACCACAGTTCTTCTACGCTCGCTGGTCGGAAATTTCTGCTATACATGTCTTTTTCTATTTGTGTCCATACATTTTCTATCGGATTTAAATCCGGCGACTTAAAGGGCCAAGGCAGAGTGTTAATATGGTTTGTATTCAGCCATTCAGTAACAACTCGTGATTTGTGAATAGAGGAATTATCCTGAAATATAAATTTAATTGAAATATGGAAAAAGGAAAGAGGAAGTAAAAATATTTTCCTGCTGGAAAGTGAAGTTCTCGGGATATAAAATGGAAACGGAAGGTAACATAACATATTCCAAAATGCGAGCGTAGCTTTGACCAGTAAGACGCTCTCTGATTCTCCAAGTAACACCTGCTCCTTGGCAACATATCCATGCCCACACGTTGATAGAGATGTCGCGTCCAGCAGAAAGCTACCCGCTTACCCCAGCCACAACGGTTCGAACTTAGCTAAATAACACTGAAAACGTTTTAGTTGATTGATTTAATTTTCGTGTCTGTCACACCTAACTTTTGACATTAACATCTTTGATCTGATTTTAAATATAATATAAATAACAAGTCTCCGACAAGAGAAGCGACCACTACCAGCTGTAGGATTTATATAGCGCTCTTCATATCGGCTATTTCTTGGGCGGTATACACGCACAGAGCCATCATAGCAGGATTGAAAAACTGTTTCGTCTGAAAAAATTGTTGTCCCAAAAGTCCTGTGGCACACCGACAAATTGGTTGGCAAAGTTTAACCTCTGCTCCTTATGCCGTGGCAACAGAGCAACTTTATTTGCAACCGAAAAATTCTTCAGCTCAGATGCTCTGATACGTCGTCTTGCGGTTTCCACCGAAGCAGGAAAATTTGTTAAGAAGCAGTCAGTCACTGCTGTATCAAAAGGATTCTGTCGGAGGTGGTCAAGGACGAGTTCGTCTTCCTCCATAGTACTGAATTTCTGACGAACCCCTCTATGGACGTACTCAACAGTTCCTTCTGCATTCCATTTTTGCTTAATTTTGTAAATGCGACCTTTACTCACATTCAAAGTATCTGCAACTGCTTGCATTGACCATCCGTTCTGCAGTAACATCACAGCTCTCATTTTTTGCGGTTCAGTTAGCGCAATAATAATAACAATAATTATTATGATTATAAGGAAAACTTCAAAATATAGAATAATTATTAGTAAACTAACAAATAAAATTGACAATCAAGTTTTGATTATCTGAAAGCCTGTTTCACATTAATTAAAAAAAACGTTTACTTTCAATTGAACGGCACTGTCCATCTTCTTCCAAACAAATTAAAATATCTGATAAAATTTTGGAATCAACTCTTCAAGAAATATCTAACGTTTCTGATCAGCAGCAACATGGAACATCTTCGGGATTTTATGTTGCAAGTAATTGTTTACACTTTACTATCAATTATTATTCCAATAAATGAAATTGTTTTATGATGAATAATCAATTAATAATTGACCCTGTCAAAAACAAATCCTTCAAAAAGTAATATTTCATGTTTATTTTGTGAATTATTTTGGCAGTGAAAAAGACTTTTTTTCACGGTAAAAAGAAGTAAACATTTACGCATCAATAGAGATGCAGAAATGTCAAGTTTTTTTGACAGTTGTACACAAAATATTATTTTAATGAAAATTTTCAGTTATTTTAAAAATGTCATATTTTGACACATTTGGCAATTCTGGATCAAGGGGCGAACAAAAAGTTCGAATCGGGCGGGTCATTTTACATAGGATTCCATGTTTTTTAGGTGGATGTTCCAGCGCCTCAGATTCCCGACTAGTAGTTGGTTTCACAAATTGGGTATAACAAAACATCAAATAAAATGATCAACTTACCGATGGAGAAACGCATTCTTTTGGTGTGCTTGGAATCAGCTGGGTCTCGTCCTGCGCCAGCGGGGCTAGCGGGCTCAGCGGTGCCATCGGAGAATTTTGCTCGTCCGACGTGCCCAGTTCCAGCAGTTTACGTTGAGAAGACGGAGAACTGGCTGCGGGAGGACCCTCGTTCATCAGAAGACACGGCAGTGTTGAAGAATTGCTACGTCGGTGTCGGTTTGGAATATGATCGAAATTACGGTAACATCCAGTTCCGGTTTGCGCAGGATTTCGGCCACCGATGGACTCACCCTCGGTGCTGTTTCCGTCTGCGTGAGACATATTGTGGCCTATCGAGACACTGGTTGTCAGCAAGAGGACCACCAAACGACGGGCCATGCGGGGGATCACCCAGTACAGCCCGTGCACTCGACAACGTTCAGCACAACGTAACATTTAGAAAACGAAGAAAGCATTTTAGGGTTCAAAAACTGAGAATGCGGTCGCGTGACAGGGCGTGCTCTACAATATGTAATAATTAATTCAATACAAGCGTGTGGCATGCTCCTTCGACAACCGAACTTTTTTGCGTATTATGAATTTCTGCGATTGTCTTCGTTTCCACCAATTAGGGCACATTTATCACCTGGGGGAGAAGACATCGTCTTAACGTCGGTGCAAACCAAGACTCGCAAGATACAGTAACAGGGAATTTCTCAAAAATCACAAGTACAGGCCTTGCAATCACTTAATGCAGTAGATTACTTTGATATTATAGGATGTTCGGTAATTTATTATGAAAAATGAAAGTATAGTTTCTATAAATAAAGAAAAAAAAGGATACTTAAAAAATGTTTTTTTCCCAATTGTAACGCGTCTTATATAAAGTATTATTTCTTATAAAATACACAATAATAATAATAATAAAATGTTTAATACTTCTATCAATAAAAACATAATTAATGTATGTTCAGTTACTTCTCATATTTTCTTGTATAATGCTCACATTGCTTACTAGTCAATTCTGGGACCAGGCGAGAAACGACACAGTCAGTCAGTCAGTGTGTGTGTGTCGGCAAAAGTAATTACGGTTCGACTGCCCTGACCTTATTTAAAAAATAGGGAATAGAGTTGGGCGTGATATTAGAAACAAAACCCTTAGACGTTAGTCTTGGGCGCCGTGCCTTCGAGTGTCTGGTCTTACGAGTTTAGGGTTATCTTGTATGCGGCTCGATTGACACGATAAGGTGTTACCTTGTCGTTGGGATACCTTTTGTTTAGCGGCAATTGAGTATCCGGGGAAGTACTTATTTTTAGGATGGCACTAGCTAGTCGCTGAAGCATTGGGAAATTATTAAGTTCGATAGAGTAACACCCAGTCAAGTAGATAAGTAATAGATATTAATGATATGACTGAGAATAGTATTGGCCGTTTTACTGGAGGGTATACTGAGTGCTGGTTCGGGGGCAGAGGAACCCCGGTGAGTACACTTGTCTATTATATATGTCAACAGAACAGTAATTGTATATTTTATGCTTTCATGGATTGTGGCCTGGTCCGCTGGTTTCCCGAGAAATAACTCGAATGTCGAATGAATTGCATTGTAATGATCCACGGAGAAGTAAACAAAAAGAAATAAATAAAAATAAAGGTAAACATACATATCTTTACACAATCTTCAATACCCAATTTCATTCTGTTACTATTTTCATATAAATATTTTTTAATTTTTTTTTAAATTTTCTTATTTTGTATTTTTTCAAAATTATTTAATTTTTTATTTAAAAAAAGTGATGTGTTGTTTTATACCTACCTCCCTCTTGTCATCTGTATACATTTTGAAACATATTTTGCTGAGGACTTGTCATTTTATGACACTTTTATTTCAAATGAATGTATGACAAAATAAAAAAAAATATTTCTATATCTTTATTATAAAGAATACGTTTCTTTATATAAAATTCACAGTTTTTCATGTTTCATATAGCTTTACAAAATGTGCAGAAGATATCTAGTATTTCGTTATTACAATATTTACAGTAAACTCTTTCATCTGTTTTATCTGTCATCAGTTTTACTGGGTAAGAAAACTTTTAAAAAAATTTGGTAAAAAATTGTCAAAATTTAAAAAATAAAATTTAAAAAAATATATCTGTATTGCGTCGCGGAGAAACCGTGAACTTGAATTTGTGTAACTCGGGGAATCACCAAGTGTTAGTTCGGCAGTTGTAACGTAGATGGAGAGAATGCACTACAGAAAATTTTTACATATTCGAACGGGTGAAGCCTGTGAGTGCAAACTCTGCTGTAAAAACCGACAGAAAGGTACAGGGACGAAAAGTTGAAAGTAAACGTTTTTTTTACTTCATGTGATTGTGGCTTTAAATTTTTGTATAACTCGTGCAAAGGAGAGTTAAATGACGAGTGGGCATAACATTAGGAAGTAAATTTCGATGTTCCTGCCATGTGTTATCAAAAGCACATGAGGAAAAGTGGGTTAAAATTTACTTTTATCGCCATTTTATACAAATCGTACCGTCCCACCTCCCGGAACTCTACCATCAATATTTATAATTTTAATTTAGAGGTGAAAATAGGGCTAAAAACGGGTGATGTCACTTCCGTGCGCGCTGACCTATTCGGACACTTTAACAGTAAAAATTATTTAAACCCATTAAATATGAATATTAAAAAATTTACATACCTTTTGGATACTTGAGATACTTGAATAAACGATAATCCACTGGGAAAAAACTTTCCCGTATTTTTTTTTAGATATGCTTTTGTCAATTAATTTTGTCAAACTTATTTTCCCAAGTTTTAAATTAACATAAAAACCCTGATAATTGTAAAACTAAAAACTTTAAAATTGTTTGCTTCTTGGAGCTACTCTTAAAAGGCTTGTAACGTAAATAAATTCCGTTCCGTTTTATGGCTAATGTTTGAATTCCTATTTCAAATATTTTAAATAAAACCGCGCGACCTTGTAGAAATTTACCGCGACTGACCATCTACCGCTATCCCTACCTTTCCGTCCCGCGAAATGCCGCGTGGTCCCGGCAAGCACATTTATACGCGGGATCAGCAAAAATCATTCCCTTTTTCTGCCGGCTTGCTTTAGCCTGTCGACCGTGGCTTACGCTCTCGAAAATATATCTTCGGTGTTGTGGTGCAGTGATTCAAAGTTACCAGGTACAGTCCTCAATATTTTATTATTATTAAGATATATGTGTAGGTGTTCTACAGCTGGGCCAAGTAATTATGGCTTAGGTGAATGCCATATTAAATTTTACGGTTTAAACACTAGCAACTACTTGGAGTGAGCTGTGGGCACAAAAGCCACGTCTATATTTTTTTTCTCTATGTTGGTATATGATTACCACTTTATTTTTTTATTGAATTAAATATATACTTAATTTAAATTTGAATCGTACGTATCGTTCGATTTTGGACTACCTACCTGGTGATTTTGAATCACTGCTACTGTTTTACCGAATGGTAGCATACTTTAAGTTTTTTTAAAAGATATTACTTCGACGGCGTAGGCCATAGAAATACCAAAAGACATAATTATATAAAATATAAAATTATATAAAATAGAGAAAAAAATGTTCACATAACATACGGAACATGGTTGTTTTTATTATTTTTTGTAGCATAGAAAAAAATATAACACGAAAATTAATTTCTTTATAACAAATTGTTTATTAAGTAAACCAATAATATAAATAAAAAAATATATTTTTTTAGAATATGGAAGAGCAATATGAATGTTGATTTTAAAAAAATGGTTCCTTAATACTAATATTTAGCAACAAAAAAAAAGTTATTTAACAAATGCGCTTTGAAGTAAAACATTTTTTTTAAAAAACGATTTTTCATTCTATTTATTGATGATTAGAATCCAAATCAAACTATGTGGATTTTCATAAACAAAGCATTTGTTTACAACAATTATTTAAACAATGGGAGTAAAAAATTTAAAAAATCATTTTTATGTAGCTTTCAATAATATAGATATATGGAATCTTAAGTTTTTCGAGTAATTAAACTGTAAATTTTAATAAATAGCTCAAAATTGTACATAATGATTAAAAAAAATTGGGATTCGTTTTTTTCGTTAGTTTGCATTTTCTGAGAACATTTATCATAGTAATGTATATTTTTTTACACTATCAGAAAGTAGAGATTTCAATATATATAAAATAGAGAAAAAAATGTTCACATAACATACGGAACATGGTTGTTTTTATTATTTTTTGTAGCATAGAAAAAAATATAACACGAAAATTAATTTCTTTATAACAAATTGTTTATTAAGTAAACCAATAATATAAATAAAAAAATATATTTTTTTAGAATATGGAAGAGCAATATGAATGTTGATTTTAAAAAAATGGTTCCTTAATACTAATATTTAGCAACAAAAAAAAAGTTATTTAACAAATGCGCTTTGAAGTAAAACATTTTTTTTAAGAAACGATTTTTCATTCTATTTATTGATGATTAGAATCCAAATCAAACTATGTGGATTTTCATAAACAAAGCATTTGTTTACAACAATTATTTAAACAATGGGAGTAAAAAATTTAAAAAATCATTTTTATGTAGCTTTCAATAATATAGATATATGGAATCTTAAGTTTTTTGAGTAATTAAACTGTAAATTTTAATAAATAGCTCAAAATTGTACATAATGATTAAAAAAAATTGGGAATCGTTTTTTTCGTTAGTTTGCATTTTCTGAGAACATTTATCATAGTAATGTATATTTTTTTACATTATCAGAAAGTAGAGATTTCAAGGAACAAAAACCCACCGACTTTTTTTTAATAAGCAGATATTTTGACGCGAGAATTTTCCATTTAAAATTAGGGGGCTTTTTCGATATTAAGTCAAAATAAGGTGAAAAAATAAATATTTTAAATCAAAAAAATTACAGTATGTTTGGGACATAAAAAGGTAAGTTTTCACCAAATTTCTTAACCATTTTTTTTTTTTTAAAATATTAAAAAGCAAAATCTTGGTTATTTAAATTTTTTACATAAATTTTGAGGTTATGTGAAAAAGTTGTAAACACAAAAGTTGTAGATCTTTTTATTACCTACAAGTTTGCTATTTAACTTTTAGCAATAGGACTTGTAGTTTAGCCGGAAATCGAGATAAACCGTTTTTTTCCCTTAAAAATTCACCCCCTCCACTGCCCGACCTCAGGTCGCCCGTAATTATTTATTATTGCATTTTTGTTCTATTCTCTTCCTTCTCCAATGGGTTTCATCCCACTATTATTTTTATTTCAAAAATTATCGACCCTGGTCTAATAAGAAAGCATTCTAATAAAAGCATTTGAAAAAAAAATTTCATTGCTTTATTTACGTTTTCCATTTTTTAATGCCTTCGATTGTTAATAACACAGTGGAAAATCAAAATTTTAGCTCCAAAAAGTGAATCCAAAAATCTAACGTTTTTATTTTGACAATTATCAGGGTTATTACGTTTTAATGGTTTTAATGGTATGGTCATTATGTTGGATGTAGTTTAGCCTACTTTTGACTAGGGTCGCTGCTCTAGGTGCCTGCATTGCAGGACGCTGCTTGTCAAAAGACATTACTTAGTAATGTCTGATGAGTAGTAGCAACTGATCGCTAGAGGGGTCTGGTTATCCCTCGCTTGCACACTACTGCTTGGTCTGCTTGACTGTTTTGATAGTTTTGGTCATCCATTAATTCCTCTATCTACGGTGTACTGATGAGAGCCAAACAGCTCGAAACTAGTCTACACCTGGTGGAGGTATTGGTGAATGACCATAGCTATCTTATCGGATTTGCAGGTGTAATTCAATACAGGCAGGAATATTAGTTCTCTGAGTAGTTGTTACCTGTAAATCCATTCAGTTATTATGTTAATTTAAAACTTGAGAAAATAAGTTAATTAACGAAAGCATATCTCAAGAAAAATACGAGAAAATTTGTTTTCCAATGAATTATCGTTTATTCAAGTATCCAAAAGATATGGGATTTTTTTCATTTTTTAATATTAATATTTAATGGATTTAAATAAATTGTTAGCGTTAAAGTGTCTGAATCGGTCGCCGCGCGCGGGAGTCACATCACCCGTATTTATCACTCTAAATTAACGTTATAAATATCGATGGTACATTTTTTTTATGAGGTTTCCTGCTCTTTAAGGATCTTTTTTTAAATTTCCGATATCATCAATAGTTTTTCTCTCTTAATAAAGGACCGAGAATCCCATGAACATCAAAATAATGTAATACCAACGGTCTATAAAATAAAGACTAAATGCAGTGGATCATAAGCGTGCAACTCACCTGTGTCTACGATGACGTCGATTAAGTCCATACTTTTGGCGAAAGCATCCCTCAGGTTGATGTGGTGAAACGACACTATGCTCCCCTCCCTCTTGGCCCTCTCCAAGGCCTCGCGCCTCTTCAACGCTTTCTCTCTCCTCATTTGATTTTTATAAAACTCGGCAAAGTTATTAACAATGATAGGAATAGGCAACGCAATTACCAAGACACCGCAAATGCAACATACACTTCCTATAACTTTCCCAAGCGGCGTCGTGGGATAAATATCACCATAACCAACGGTCGTCATCGTAATGCCGGCCCACCAAAACGTCTCCGGGATGCTAATGAACTTAGTACCGGGCTCCTCTTTCTCGGCAAAGTAAGCGAGGCTTGAGAATATGAGAACACCCATAGCTAGAAACAGCATCAGCAAACCTAACTCCTTATACGAGTTGCGAAGCGTAAACCCCAAGGATTGCAGTCCGGTGGAGTGACGCGCCAGTTTAAGAATACGTAATATTCGCATGATTCGGAAAACTTGAACGACTCTTCGGACATCTTGGAACTGATCGGTAGCATTCTTATTAGTCTCTAGTAGAAACAAGGAAACGAAATAAGGCAGTATGGCTAACAAGTCTATAATATTCAGGCCACCTTTGAAAAACTTCCATTTATTTGGCGAAGCACTAAACCGCAGTATATACTCTAAGGAAAACCACGTGATACACACAGCTTCTACCATAGCCAACTGGGGATTATCTTGGGGATTACCCTTCTCGTCATAGACCTGCATGCTTGGAATGGTGTTCAGTGTAAGTGCGATTGTAGACAGTACTATGAATAAGATGGAAACGATGGCAATAACCTGGAATAATCGAGTAAAATCACATCCCCTTCCTATACACAGATAACATTTAGTACCAATTTGACAAGTATATAGTTAATTTCAAACTCGATTGCCTAGGTATTAGACATACCGGGTACATCACGGTGAGCGTCCTATTAGACGTTTCTGGGAAACCACATATTTTTTGGAACTGAAAATTTGCCCACAGGGGTTTTCAGGGGTGCTCTATTCAATGAAAATATTGCCGTGTATGTGCCACTTCCGGTTATACCGGAAGTCGACAACAACTTCCTTATTTTAAATGGCATGCTATATTTTTATGCCAGATTCGATTTCTACTCGTTATTTTAAGGTAACTTTTAATATTATTCCCTATCCCTAAAACCAATAGTTTTTGAGATATTTCGATTTTAATAAAATCTTATGCGAAAACAACCCGTACATTAGAAATTAATAACTTTCGCTATGGTAACTGTCAAGAACCAATTTTTGTTCCTCATACTAAAAAGACATGGAGCTTATGTATGAATAATCTACAAATGTTCCAAAATACACAGGGTGTCCAATAACTGATGTCAAACTTTGACTACTTCGACCTTCAATAAGTGTCTTATTTTAAATGGGACATACTGTATTTTATAATCCAATTCGCGTCATGTTTTGATTACCTTTCGACCCATATGTAGTTTTCTATAGCTAAATTGGACGGTTCTTGAGTTATTTAGAGATATTTAAGAATATCGTTGAATTAAAATTAACATCGAGTGCAGTGTGCCATGGAAAACAATAATTATAGTTCAAAATCATAAAGCTCACATTCAAGTTGAAAACTTTAATAAAAGATAGAAAATTATTACTGATCAGAAAATTAACAAGCCTATTAAAAGTTAATTGCCTATAATATCCTCGAAGAATATTACAATATGAGTGACAAAAGAGAAACATATCTTCTAAACTGGCAACTGATCGAAATGTTGTCCATTAACGCGTCCATTAACGCTCAAACATTCTAATATTCGGGTCATAACACCACTAGTGGTTGCTGATCGAATTTCATTTGCATCTAATTCTTCAAACGCCCTTCTTACTCTGATTTCCAAGTCCTCTCGTGAATTGACGGGCGTCTCATACACTTTGGTTTTCATCTTTCCCCAAAGATATAAATCAAGCGGGGTGAGATTTGGACTTCTAGCGGGCCATATCCAAGGGCCTCGTCGTCCAATCCACCTATCTTCAAACATATTGTCTAGTATGTCTGATACTTCTCGTGTAAAGTGAGCAGGAGCTCCGTCGTATTGATACTAACAACTTCCAAATTCTAATAGTGGTAAATTATCCAGAAAATCGGTAACTATTGTTCTTAGTATCTCCATATAACGCTGAGAAGTTAAGGTTCCATCATAAATATGGTAATAAAACATATTGTCTTTTAAACACACATTAAAACTAAATTTGTCCTGGAATCCGCTTTATCCCTTATAGCGTAAAGGTTTTGATTTGCCCAAATATGACAGTTATGTCTATTAAATATTCCTTCACGAGAAAACTTCTTTCTTACGACGAGTCAGGACAGTTATTTGGTTATTTTCATTTCCAGCGACTGGGCTAGGAGTAATTTTGGTTGCTTTAAAAGTAGCAAATTCTAGGAAATTGTAAATTCTTCTAAACTTCTTTACGTTTATTGGTGGCAAATTAGGATTTAATTCGTTAAAACTTCTGCACGTTATGTAATAATTCTGTTACATTCTCCATGAAAAAAAAATAAGTTGAAATAATCTGCATAGGAGTAATGATGTTGCATATTAACTGACCACTAACAACAATAATACGTTGACACTTACAGAGTAATTTATAATGACAAGACGGACATAATTTTTTGTTTTCCATGGCACACTGCACTCGATGTTAATTGTAATTCAACAATATTCTTAAATATCTCTAAATAACTCAAGAACCGTCCAATTTAGCTATACCAAACTACATATGGGTCGAAAGGTAATCAAAAAAGGAAGCGAATTGGATTATAAAATACAGTATGTCCCATTTAAAATAAGACACTTAATGAAGGTCGAAGTAGTCAAAGTTTGACATCAGTTATTGGACACCCTGTGTATTTTGGAGCATTTTTAGTTTATACATACATAAGCTCCATGTCTTTTTAGTATGTGGAACAAAAATTGATTCTCGAAAGTTACCATAGCGAAAGTTATTAATTTCTAATGTACGGGTTATTTTCGCATAAGATTTTGTTAAAATCGAAGTATCTCAAAAACTATTGGTTTTAGGGATAGGGAATAGTATTGAAAGTTACCTTAAAATAATGAGTAAAATTCGAATCTGGCATAAAAAATATAGCATGCTATTTAAAATAAGGAAGTTGTTGCCGACTTCCGGTATTACCGGAAGTGACACATACACGGCAATATTTTCATTGAATAGAGCACCCCTGAAAACCCCTGTGTGCAAATTTTCAGTTCCAAAATATATGTGGTTTCCCAGAATCGTCTAATAGGCCATTCACCGTGATGTACCCTGTATATGGAGAACGAAACTTTGAAACTTGATTTCTGAAAATTTGGTACTAGTTTGGGGACAGGGGTAGCCCAAATAGTTTCAAAGATAAGATAATTTTATTTTTTTTAGTTTTCGTCAATGTTGACCACTAAGGACCCATTTTACGCCAAAGTTATCATATAATATACACTGAATTTGCAACAAAACGAGACCAATTTGGTCAATACTGTGAGAGATATTGTTATTACTCGTATGCCTTGTGCACCTTTGATGACCAAGCTGGTCCTCTAAATCCCAAACACACCTTTTGGGGGCAGCTGGTTTCGGTAGCATTTCCTTATGGACCTGCACACGCAGGTCGAAATCGCCATCTTAAGATCATCGATGAATGGTTCATCAATGTCCTGCATTCCAACCCTTTCATAATAACATCATCAGCCGAGTTGATGTACTCAAAGATCTGGGTACTTATTTTGACAGCAAACTCACTTTTGTTGAACATATAAACCATATTGTTTCTAGTGCCTTTAAATTTTATGGCTTCATTTAACTCAATTGCCGGGACTTTTCCAATATAAGCACCTTCAAATCTCTGTTTTATGCTCTGGTGAGGTCAAAACTAGAGTACGGGTCGATTATATGGTATCCGATTTATCACGTTCATTGCCAACATTTAGAATCGATCCAAAGAAAGTTCTTAAAGTTTTTGATCTTTTTGCAAAATGGATCTTATCCTCCTAGAGGTCTGGATCAGAATTATTTAGTTGCGAGATTTAATTTTGACTCTTTAGAAACTAGACGCAATATCATGCTAATTAGATTCTTATTTAATATCTTCAATGGCAAGCTTGATTGCCCTGATCTTTTAAATAAAATAAATTTTCTGATACCTCGCCTAAATCTATACAGAAAACTTTATTTTACCGTGTTGCTCCTAGATCAAATATTTTAAGAAAGTCCCCAATATATCTGATGTGTGAACTGTTCAATCGCATCGCTTCTGATTGTGAGATTCACTGTGATAATTTGAAGAGTATGTGTAACTGGGTAGCTCGGTTAGCTTAAGTATTATTAGGTACTTGTTTGATTTATTGTAGTAAATTATATTTTGTTTGTTTGTTTTATTTTGCCATATATGCATATACAATATACATATTTAGTTTGGCTAATAGGTATTACGTTTTATGTATTGTATTGCTGTTTTGTATTATTTTACTTTACACTTATATTGTTATATTTTAATCATTAGGCATTGTAGTAAGATAGTGAGCTAACACCTTCATGCGCTAATAGCTTCAATTGTGATGTTTAATTTTCTGTTAATCCAGTTTTGGTAGAAAGAAAATGACAAAATAATTACATGGTATCGAACATGCTTAATGAAAGTTATTCAGACTTTAATGTAGAATCGGAAAATGTAATAATATATTGGGTATTTTATTAAAATTAACAGCATTTGCTCATCTTCCGCTTACACCTGAAGTGACAGGATGTTATGAAATATTTTAAAAATGTGCCCTTCGACGTATAAATGTACCTACTTGCGATACTAAATTTTCAAAAAGAAAAAAATGTTTCGTTCTCCAGATACGATAGGCCATCAAGTTTGAAATACCCCGTATATATACAAGCGTATGTAGGTATGTACAAATGAAGCGACAAGAATGTGCCCACATAAGCATTTAATTTGTTTACAGTTTACACGAAGAAATCGCATTCACAGTATTCACACCACGTTCAACATGAAGTGCATTTCCGGATAAGCAGTGAACTAAATAATGTTAGAAGCCAAAAATAAACTTGCAAAAAATATGTACTAAGCATGTAGGTAATTACGATTAATGTATTTTTTTTAGTAAATGAAACTCGAAGCGTTTTAATTAATCTGTAGGTTTTGAAATAGGAAGCAATGTACAGATAGCTCGAACCCATATGTCAATCATAACCAGTCTAGTTTGGCCAACTTATTGACGCCATAAAGGAAATAAGGCACTACGAATGAGAGAAAAAATTGAGTATACTATATATGTACACTACTTCAACTGCAGTTCTACTTTTATATTATTATCATAATGTTAGTAAAATCTAAAATTGCTACAAATGAAAATAACTATTGCACTTATACTGCTATCATTTTGCTATTGTACCTACTGGACACTCATTTAATATCTCCACTTGTGAACGGATTTTGCTTGTTATGGAAATTTCATCTGGATTTTATTGCAGTAAATCACTTTTTAGCGGCGTAACACAGAGAGGGTGTCGATGGACTTTTATTTTCAGTTTACCTTACGCTACTTAATACTTAATACTAAGACTACACAAATAATATAATAGTTATTAATGATAATAGTTCAATAGATAATATGAACACTATATGAAACGCGTGTAACGTTAAACTACGAGGCGTTAGCCGACTGGTTTACTTACACAAGTTTCATTAACAAAGTTCATATTGAACGTGTACCGTTCAAAATATTAATCTACGATGGTCCAAATAGATGGATTCGATTTATAACTAGAAACCTTTTCATAAATTGAAATTTTTAAAATTATCAGGTACCCGTATTGGACTAAGTCATAGCGACGGCATTTGTTCGTAATTTTGACTTTAATAACATTATTGACGTCGAATTTTGTATCGTACTTTAATTTAAGTCCAGATCCCGTTTGTATAATTCTTATGGCTGTATGTTGGTTTGGAGGGAACAAGGATAACCATAAAATTAACAATTTAGGGATCCGGCCACTGCTTTTGGTATAGGCTCAATCTGTGTTTGGGGTAATGTCAATTTTAATGGCTGCACAAACCTGGTGGTTTTTACACAACGCTGTAAGGTATCGAGACATCGTTTTGAATCGACTGTTTCCCTCGTCTTAATTTCCACCAATCACAAATGCGTAATTTTGAATTACAAATGGTTTCTAGATGGAAAAACTGTATGACAGCACCTGTCAGCAGTTTTATCGAGTTTACCCGCGGCAAAACTTGACAGCTGTTGTCACCAAAAATTACAATACCTTTGATAACAAGTAATTATGGTCTCCTAGGACACCAGAAAACGACGATTTTTCTGATTTTATTGTCAATAAATTTTGTAATATTGTTTTTAAACAGTGCTGGTCAGCTTGTGTAGTGAAAATGAGTGGCTTAAGAAGTGATTCTATGACGAATATTGATTTGGCGATTGAGAAAAGTGTACCGTACAATACCGTTAAAACCCATACGTCAATATGGAAACAGTTTACGGAATTCTGCAAGGCAAAGAAATACGAGCTTTTGGAAACTACAAGTTTAGAGCAACTAAACTTAATCCTGAAAGATTGGGCGTGGAATATGAAGAAAGAAAAGGGTGAAAGTTACAAAGAACTAGTTGTGAAGACGATGTGGAACACCGTTGCAAAAAAAATGCATGAGATGTATTTTATGAAGTGGAAAATAATTGTTAATCCATTTAAAGATATTATTTAACAATTATTAATTATGTAACAATTATTTACCGAGCTAATTTAACAATTAAATTGCAAAGTAAAAAAATATAAAAAATCTATTTGAAAATACATTTTCTAAAAATGGACTGCTGATATTCTGTATTTTGTAATCGGGTATTTTTCGTTGTATAATATCTCAGGGGGTCTACTGGATATATGTCCGAAAATTAACTCATACGGTGTAAATCCGTGCGTTTTGTTTACAGAGTTAATATAGCGTAAGGAAGGATGTAAAAAGGGCGTTCGTCAAAGTTAGGGCAAATTAAAATTGGATATTAAAGTTTGTTTCAATTCGTTAAACGAATTTTTGCATTGAGTTGATTTTCGCGGGATTAGGTTTTACGCCATTTTCAGTCACAACAGGTCCTAAGTACGCAATTTCTTTTCTAAGGAATTCACATTTTTGAAGACGTTTAAATACTTCATTTAACCTAGAAATGTGGTCATGGATTGTTGGCGAATAAATAATGATGTCGTCCATGTAAACGAGACAACGTTCATTTTGAATTCCCAATAAAATGTTATCCATCACTCTTTGAAACGTTGATGGGGCTGGGATGTTCTTTAATCCAAATGGCATACGTACAAATTCAAAATGTCCATTCTCGACTGTGAAAGCGGTCTTTTGAATATATTTCTTATCTTTTGAAAAAATGGACTGCTTTTGAGTTATAGGCGATTTAAGGTCCGAAAATGGCCAAAAGTCGACAACTTCAAAAATTCATATATCGGTTTGTACTGAACTTTTTTTAAATGTATCTTCAAATATTTTTTATATTTTTCTTTACTTTGCAATTCAATTGTTAATAACAGTTTACCTACCACTCGGACAAAAAAATATTTAGGTTTCTTATTCCCTAAAACGTAACTAATCGATTCTAATTGGTTTCAATCTGGCAACATTATTGGGAGGTTCTGCCACTCTTTTAGCCTAGTATAGAAAAGTTTAGGGCAGAAATGTATGTCGAGCCAATTGAACACCCTCGAGTAGCCTTTGGACACACTTGAACATTTAGGAGAGGCTTTCAGACATGTCCGGACATACTTGGAACCAAATTTATATAATATAATAAGAGTCTCTTTGCCTAAAGTATAATTGATATATTTTCTTAAACAATAGGCCCCACACGTTCTCAGCAGGGTGTAAGTCCTGACTTTTTACTGGCCAAGGCAAAATATTGTTCATTCATGATTCGTCCACTCCCTTACTACTCGTGTTACGTGAATTGGGGAATTATCCTGTGAGGAAACGATAATAAACTTCTTACTGCATGATGAAATACAAATTTACCACGAAAAAATTGTGTAACTGATGGTAGCATCACGTTCTCTAAAATATTTGTGTAATTCTCTGCTGTTAATCAACTTTCCAGCACACGCCAGGACCATGAACGCTTATCCACGCCCAAACATTGACTGAATAGTGCCCACTATTAGTATGCAGTGTGTAATAATCCCCGAATCTTGAATTCCTTGGGCGGTAAACACGTAGCCTGCCACTATTAAAAGATTAGAACGTCTTCTCATCGGAGAAGTTACGTTGTTCAGAATTCATTTCATTGATGTAACTGGACTCTCTTTTTTTACGCTCGGCGGTAAGGCATAAATACTTTATGAGCAGCATCGCAGTTTTTCGGGCCGGATTGTTTTAGACGTCTTTGCGCTGTTCTGGGAGACACTGGAAATAATGATTCTTCTCGAACTTTCACAGCGGTAATTTAATTTACCAAAACGGGTAACGCGATTTGTTTTTAGTGAATACATTAATAAATAAAACGAAATATTACGGGGATTTGCAAAAACCATAAAAAGCGCACCAATGTATGCGTCGGAGGGTCATGATTTATTGCTTTCTGAAGTAAATATGGTTTTTTGAGATTTTAACCGTAAAAAATCACTTCTCATATCTTTTTAGGAATATTTTTCTGAATTTCTTCCGAATATTTTGCTTCTGGCAATAATTTTACCAGAGTAATTAATTATTAGGAGACATAAGAAATTAGGTATTTGATAGCCAAATTTTAACGTTAGATGAAACAAATCGAGTGATCGTTATATCCTGTGAATGAATAGCGAATAGATAAGATAGCGCTGCATATTTTAGATGACGCTAAGAAGAATGTCTGTCCGTAATACAAATAAGACAAACAATAAGAAAGTACGTGTCGTAAATGCCCTTCGAAAGTTTGCGCTGCTAATAGCACCGGATGACAAAAAGCCGGATATTGTTTTTCTCTTATAACGATTTCATTTCTTTATCGATTTTCAATTTTCTAAACTCGCTTGGAAGGCTAACAATATTCAGCTAAAAAACTAGTTATCGCGATTCATCATTATTGAAAAACAAATATGGCTGATGTAATCAAATGTATCCAAGGTTTAAAGAACGCTGGAACTTTTTTAATATCGCTGCTATCGAACGCTACAATGCAACTTTCAAAGCTTGTCCGTTGGTAACGGTTATATCGAGATCAGGGTGATGGGTTGAAAAGGTACAAGAATATGGTTGGAAACGAATTATATTGTGATTTTACAAATGCGCGTCCCAGCAGTTTTAAATTAGTTTATGTTTATTCCTTTATTTTATTAGTTCAGTACTTTAATTGTAAAAATAGTAGAGGAAGATAGTGTTTTCTTTGAGTTCGAGTTCCGTAAAAACTAATGTCACATAAAAGTGCCACTGTGAGAATGGTGAAGTATTAATGCGCAATTTCAAGTAAGTAAATGATCAATTAAACAAATCGTACATCACTGAATATCCTCAATAAAGGTGAAATAACTTTAACAAGTTCTAAGTGGTTCGTTTCCGTATATATGTTAGGTTACCAAGTGTTAAAATTCCTTAAAGTTCATTAAAAAAAATTGTCAAGTGCTCAAAAGATGTTCATTGAGAAGAATTCCTTGCTTCACGGATGTAAAGCTTTTAAGATTCTACAGCAATTCCAGGCAACAACTTTTAGAGGACTATACGACGCTGGTAAGTTTCTAGAATGATTGATGATGATTGGAAGATGATTGAAAGATGCCCAGGAAGTGGCAGGCTGAAATCAGCTGAGTAGTAGGTATTCACGGTGCTTCTTAATTAGTATCTACTAAGGTTGAATTGAACATTCAACAGGTCGCCAATTTGGCAATTAGTAAGTGCACCCTATCAGAGTTTGAGTGTGAGGCCTATTTGTTTAAACCACCGGAATTTCTGGACGTTACGGCTACAGAATCATTGAAATATAATTTAATATGAGTTTTTCAAAAAGGTATTAACTTAGTTGGTACGCTGGCGGCCATTTGAAAGTGCACGATTTTTTTTGATATTGTAATGTGATCTTTTTATATTCCATTTTGACATTATTTGAAACTTCAAACAAATGTCTGTAATTAACTTCGTAATTTACAAACCACTTTATTAGTTTTCATGTTTTAAAATGCCGCGGTTAACCGAACCTGAAAAAATGCGAGCTGTTACATTGCTTGAAAATGATCCGTCATTACAGGCAGTTGCAGATGAGCTAAATGTGAGTAAGAGTTGTATATTCAAACTCAAACAAAAATGGAATTCAGTAGGAAACGTTCCCTACGTCCACGGCGGAGGGCGTCGTAAAATAAGCACTGTGGAGCAAGAAAACCTCTTCCTAGACCATCTTAGAACGAATCCCTTTGAAACAGCAGTGACGGCCTGTTTCGAAACGGAGTTTCCTGGATCTGTGAGGTCTGCAAGGCGGCGGGTGAAGGGTTCAAGAGTGGTATATTAAACCTACCGACCGGAGTGGACGTTTTTCCATCAATGTTTGGGCATAGATAAGTTCCCTAGGTCCCGGTGTTTGCTGGAGGATAGGAGAGCGCCTTACCGGACAGAGTTTTACATACGCATATTGGACAATATTATGCTGCCGTCCGTCACTATGTTGTATCCTCAGAATTTTATTTTCCAGCAAGATAATTGCTCAATTCATACATCAAGAATTGTAACTAACTGGATTAATGAACACAACATAAACGTGCTACCTTGGCCCTCAAAGTCGCCCGACCTAAACCCAATTGAAAATGCATGGTAGATGATTGTTAAGAATATTTATAATAGACCTGGTAATAGACATTTCCGCCCAGCAAATGCCGGAGAATTGTGAGGATCAATTGAAAATGCTTGGGACAATATCAACGTAGATTACACGAGGACACTTGTTTCATCAATGAGACGTCGATTGCAAGGTGTAATAGACTCAAATGGCGCCTGGACGAAATATTAATTTTATACAGACCTACTCGCGTTGGAGTTTTGTAGTTTTAAGTTACCTAATTTTTATAATTTAGTTTATTTTGAACATTTTTGGGGCGTTCTTTGTTAATTTGGATTTTTTTTTCATAAAATAATAACTTTTTAATTTTGATAAGTAATAATTAGATTTGTGAATGTCAATTGTGAATGTCATAATGACGCATCGCATGAACCTCAAATTTCAAAGTCAGTTTTACAAAGATCAAATATAACGAAATCTGATATAAGAGTCGTGCACTTTCAAATGGCCGCCAGTATACTAGTTACCCGCGAGCGCTTGCGAATTTACGCATTCTAAGCCCGCGTGACAGGCAGCCTTTGTGATATCAAGTCGTGGGAGGGAAAAGCCGTGTGGGGCGCATTTTATTAGCGGTTATATACTTCCATATTTGAATCGGATGTTGTTGAAAGTTTCATGGATTTTAATTTCTGGCGCGGAACCCTAATTCCCTATCTAAAATAAAAGTAGCCTAAGTTACTCCTTATAACATCAGCTATCTGCCAGTGAAAGTCCCGTCAAAATCGGTCCAGCCGTTCGGAGATTACCCGGGACAAACAGTCAGACACAAAATTTACCATTTACCAAAAGTACCATATATACTTTCAATGCATTTAGTAAAAAGCTGTTATTTTGACATTACAAACAGCCACTTGAATTTTATTTATTTGTATAGATTACACAAATATTTATGCGGGACTGGATCCAGTCCATTTGTCCAGCCGTCTACGACTGTACGTTTGGGAAAAGTGGGTAGTTATTATTCGATTTGACAAGAAAATTGAAAAATAAACTAACAGCAAGTGCGATAGCCTGACATGTGGAATTTTTCTGAATTCAATTCAATGAAGATTATTATACAATTCAGTGGATTATTATCGGAACAATTGGAACTGTTCTCTGGAATTGGAAGGTGAATTTGTTAAATAGTGCCTAATAGAATTGGTGATTTTGTATCCAGAAAAAAGTATGCAGAAGTTGGTTTATCAAGAAGAACAGTCACAGGATGAATAAATGCAATGCCAGAAAATCTAAGTCGTTCTAGGAGAAGTGGAAAAGTGTTTTTTTTTGAGGAAATTGTTATTTTAAAGTTAGTTATTTTAAACTGAAGTTATTTTTAGTTATTTTAAACTGAACTGAGAAAAGTGTGAATAGAAAAGTAAAATTTTGTGAAAATTATATTGTGAAATGTGAATGGTTTTTGCCTAATTCAATTAATATTTCTCTGTAAAAATTCTAAATCTGACTTAAAATTCTAAAGCTGAGCACTCGCAGGTCAGATTTAGAATTTTAAGTCAGATTTAGAATTTTTACAGAGAAATATTAATTAAATTAGGCAAAATCATTCACATTTCACTATATAATTTTCACAAAATTTTCCATACTATTTTTTCCCATTTTTGTTTTGTTTTGTTTAGAAAAAAGGCTGCCAATACCTGTCTTAAAACTTACTTAAGGCAGTGCACACTTTATAATTTACGAAATTTGTAGCGTTTAGAAAGGGGTCTTTATCTAAAAAATACAGTCAAAGTCATGCAATAATATAAAAAAATATAGATATATACAAGAAACTCATTTTAGGTACTAAAAATTAAAAAACATTTCCTTCTTATTTTTAGGATTTTCATGTTTTTTATGTTTTTTTATCACTTATTAATTTTCAACTGTACTTCAGTTTATCAAGCCATAGATGTATGAATTAAATGCAATAGTTATTTTCCTTGCCTAAGCATTACTGCATAGCATAACTTATTCTACGAAATACTAGCTTCAGCAAATGTATTCACAAACGTATCTATAAAATAATTATATTCAAACGTTGCAAGACGAATAAAATGTAGTTATTCGTAAATAGAGTAGTCAAATTTCTCCGAAAACTTTCTCGAAATATAATATAATAAAATATCCGGCATAAATTTTAATTAGGCAACGTCGCACAGTCGCCAAATAAGACTAATTATGAAGGACACCACAATAAAGGGATCGAAAATGCGTTAATATTGGTTGTCGCGTTTGCCCATTGCTATCAAACATAAAGCGAAACAGAATTTGAAACATCGATATTTCCATCTTCATTTCGCAGCAGACATCTAAAACAGTTATTAGCATGAAATAGTGCTTCGGTGTTCGAATCACCAAGAATATTACGTTAATATGGAATAAAGTTCAAGATTTACTGTAACTTATTTCGAACATCGAATGATATAATACATATACAAGCAATTACAATAATAGTCTACAGCCCGAAAACTGATGTCTCCCACTTTGGTCGTTGTTTATAAAAATATAGCGCAAATATGGCTGTACATCTGTACGTATCTATCATTTACTAACCCTTGGCTATGATGTACAACCTTCAAATACCCATAATAAATTAACTCAACTTCTTTATGATGTCGACTTTTATTGCCAGCAGGGACTGATTATTTGAATATATGGCGAAGGTGCCTGGCACAGAGTAAATACTTTAAAAATTAATAAAACTAATTATTCATTATTGGAATCTGTGTCGGAGGTGCTTGGTACACAGCAAATACTTTGAAGATAAATGAAATTATTGACCTTAAATAGCGGCTTCTAGCCGTGGTGGGCTAAACCACTAGATAATTGATTCGCATGGATCTCTCGCTACCTTAGCCCGACGGGTTGGAACCTAAATTCATAACAATTAGGTATGCACAAGCTGTTAAAACAGATGTCTCTTTTCCGTCATGTCAGTAGGGGCTTAAGGACCATACGCAGAATACACACTTTCTTTGGTTTTTATATACAATTATATACATAAGGCTTATCAAATTTGCTACAAAAATGATTATATGAATTTTTCACGCATTTCCAATGGTTCCCGAGTTATAGGCGCTAAAAGAGACGACCAATGTGTCAGCATCACTGGATGCTTGTTCTGTTTGAACTCCATGGCTGGCAAGGGCAATTAAGAGGAATGAAATTAGTCTGGATTTATTATTTCCATTAGAAAGAAAATGATCCTGTTTCACTGTTACTACTGTTTTCTCTCCAAAGTTTATGGCAACTGATCTCTTTGTTTTGTACCTTCGGCTCTTTTCAGCTCTTTTTGTACTGGATGAGGCGGGTGAATAACCATCAAACACCACCAAACAACGTTGCAACACCCTAGCGTGGTTTTCCACAAAACTTTTTTCACTTTTAGGGCCTATAACTCGGGAACCATTGGGAATACGAGAAAAATGTATACAATCATTTTTGTAGCAAAGCCTTAATTATGTATATAATCAACCTTTGCCTCAGACCAACGGTTCTCGATATATTAACGAAAAACTTTCGCTAATTGCCGCTAGAGCTCGCCTATAATTCATGAGGACTTTCGGTATATTCATTCTTTGGTACCTTTAAATAAATATGCGGTTTCAAAAAAAGTATTTTTCCGGAGGTTAAACATTGTGTTGACTGGACTATTGTTAAATAAAAATATCTATCAAATGGTTTGTTTTCCTTTTCAATCGTAGAAAAAGTATTGTAAACAAAGCGCTTGAAAACATCTTTTCACACTCATTCGACTTCGTTGTGTCTCGTCCCACCAAATTGTCTCACTCGTGTGAAAAGATGCGTTTTCAAAACTTGTTAATTAAAATACTATTATGTTTACCAGTCTAGTCCGTTATGAACATTTTTACCCAGAAGGGACGACTTTTGTTAAATAGAGTTTACAGTTCAGGATAACACATGTGAAGGCAATTCGAAACTATTAGAAAACTTATAATTTGGAGAAAACATATCGACTTAGCTAAACAATAATATAATTTGTAATATATCTAGGAATCGTTCATAAACGGTATCATAAACAAAAGTCTAAACGAACCTATGATTCGTGTACATATGATATAAACTAATCGAAGAGGTTTTCCCACTTTTCACTGAAAATACTCGAAATGTGATTTCTGATGAGAAAATATAATTTGTTAACTTGGAAATACTCTTTGTGGACTAGCAAGAAAGTTATAATGTTTCTCTTTCTCATAACCTGATATCCAAAAATAGTTCATATTATAAGCCAAACCGCCATAAAAACAATCTGCTAAACTTTGCCGATTAATCATTAGTTGCGTTATATTCAACAATCTATTAGATCAGAGGTTGCGGGGTGGTGCTCTCCCCAGTGTACCTGAGGGGTGTTAATGCAGTCGACCGCGCAGAGAATAAAACGGTGGAGGGAATAAAAATAATTAAAATATGAAAATACTGTTTTCATGAAAATAGCTATTTGTGCAATCAATGTGACTTTTCCGCATCAGGGCAGGAAACGGTCAATGGATCATTTAAGAAGAAAAAACAGCGGAGTGCTATTAAATTAGAGGGTGAAAATTGGAGATGAAAATTGGGGTGAAAATGTACCCTTTTCAGTTTTTACAATATATCTCGCAAATGATGCGAAATTTCCATATATTTAATATGAAACTTTTTGTAGAGAATTAAATTTCCCATGGACATGCCTTAATTAAAAAAATTAACACATTTTTTATGCCGAGAATGTTGAAACAAAAAGAAAGCCAAAATTTCTATTTTTATTCTTTTTCTGCTTTTTTGCCTATAACCTTTGCTCTATAGAAAAAAAAAGTAGACAATTTTTTTTTATGCCGAAAATGTTGAAACAAAAAGAAAGCCAAAATTTCTATTTTTATTCTTTTTCTGCTTTTTTTTCTATAACCATTGCTTTATAAAAAAAAGTATTCAAAATTTTTTATGCCGAAAACAAAATTTCGATTTTTATTCTTTTTCTGCTTTTTTTTCTATAACCATTGCTTTAAAAAAATATTCAAAATTTTTTATGCCGCAAATGTTGAAACAAACAAAATTTCGATTTTTATTCTTTTTCTGCTTTTTTTCTATAACCATTGCTTTATAGAAAAAAAAAGGACACAATTTTTTTATGCCGAAAATGTTGAAAAAAAAGAATGCCAAAATTTCTATTTTTATTCTTTTTCTGCTTTTTTTTTCTATAACCATTGCTTTATAAAAAAAAGTATTCAAAATTTTTTATGCCGAAACTGTTGAAACAAACAAAATTTCGATTTTTATTCTTTTTCTGCTTTTTTTTTTCTATGACCATCGCTTTATAGAAAAAAAAAGTAGACACAATTTTTTTATACCGAAAATGTTGAAACAAAAAGAAAAAGAAAGCCAAAATTTGGATGTTTCTTCTTTTTCTGAAAAATATAATTTATTTATTTCAGAAAATATTACACACTAATGTAAAAAAAATGAAACTTTAACGCCCTGTATCCTCCTTAGGAAGCTATATCGGCCATATGTGTATAGAAACTTTTCTTTTTCAGAACATGTGTTCTATCACCTGTTAAAGTTTGTCTACAAAAAACTGACTAACCCTGTATATCTTGTAACGTAAATATACTCGTTCCATTCAATAGGAAATATTTTAAATTAATAATACTCTATTTCAAATACTTTAAAGTAAGCCGGGAGATACATCTCGGTTAGGAGGGAATGGAACCATTTGGCGTTAAAGAGCTTGTTTTTATGTTTGGGTTTGCCCGATTTTTGTGTTAGCTTGACTGTACTATATTTTATGACCTTGACTGCCTTAACGCCCCAAGTAGGCTTCAGCGCCTCCTGGGGGAGGGCGATATCCCTGTTGGAAACCTCTGATGTGAAGAAAAGCGAATAAAAGCGATCACTGAAGAAGCCTTATTAGCATATTTCGATCAAAATTCCAGCCTGCAGCTCATGTAGACAATATTATCAATAAAAATATAATAGATATAAAGAAATTTTAAGTGTTTAACAGATTATATTAAATGATAGTCTGTAGAATATTTATCTAAAAAATTTGGTCATAAACATAATCAAAATATTGCTGTGCCGACTAATTCCGTAAGCAGCGTATATGAGAGCACTGAACTTTTGTTTTGGATCTTGTTTTATTTGTAGAAATAGCATAACATCGGTCATGACATCATTGCTTAAATAAATCATTTATTTCTGTGATCACATGACGTGCCTTGGTGATAAACAGCTTGCTTAAACATAATTTGCTTTAAATAATTCGTGACAATAAAATATTATACAATTTTGTACGCCAGCATTAGCATGATGTTAATTTTAATAATATGACAAAAGCCAATCATAAGCTGAGAGAAATAATTATGATCTGGAGGACTATGTACATACATCAGGTCAGGTATATCGCACGTGGGTTGATTATATTGTTCGTGAACCTATGGCGGGTTACGTAATAGTCTCCCGAATGAATATTACGTAATAGTCTCATGGTGGAGTCTCGATGCTAGGAGAACGCTTCTCGGTAAATCGAGGCGTGCTGGAAGAGTGCCATCGAGAGTCCCATCGAGAAACGATGGTTCCCGGATATAAATGTAGTGACATATTTTGAGGTCTAATAATTGAGGAGGAGAACTAACAAAGTGGCTAAGTGCCAGATTCAGAAAATTAGATAATGCTATAGAAAGGTTCTATGTGCCATCGACTACATTAAGAGAGACCTATTAAGAGGGCCAAGTGCCCGGACACCGGAAAAGTAGTCTGAAAGTTGATGTTATAAGCAAGTGTTCGAGGAAGTGTAATCAGTTCGACAACAAAGGTGCTATGTACATATATATAGTGGGTTCTGCTCTGTAATGTGTTTGTTTATTAACAGATTACGAAATACATAGTTTCGCACAATAAAACTAAAATAACTAGCCTAAAATGATCATAGAATGTCATGTCAACGGGGAGCGGAAACACTGAATGATGTGCAATAGACCAGGGCTAAAGCCTTTGAAAATGGTAAAAAGTGAAAAAAAATAATAGTAAGATGAAACCCATTTGGAAAAGGAAGAGAATATAACAAAAATGAATGGAAAAATAATTTGCGGGCGATCTGAGGTCGGGAAGTGGAAGGTGGTGAGTTTTTAAGGGTAAAAAACGGTTCATCTCGATTTCCGGCAAAACTACAAGTCATATATAAAAAAGTTAAATGGCACAATTGTAGGTAATGAAAAGATCTAAAACTTTTGTATTTATACTTTTCTCAAATAACCTCAAAATGTATGTGAAAAATTCAAATAACCAAGTTTTTGGTTTTTTATTTCTTTTACAAAAAAAAAATTAAGAAATTTGGTGAAAATTTACCTTTTTATGTCTCAATCACAATGTAATTTATTTGCTTTAATATATTTATTTTTTAACCTTACCTATTTAACTTAATATCGAAAAAGCACCCTAATTTTCAATCGAAAATTATCGCGTCAAAATATCTATTTTTTTTTAAAGGCGTTGGGCTGTTTATTCGTTGAAATCTCTACTTTCGGATGGTATAAAAAAATATATAATTACTATGGTAAATGTTCTGAGAAAATACAAAAAAACGAAAAAAACTCGAATCCGAAATTTTTCTTTAATCATTATGTACAATTTTGAGCTATTTATTAAAATTTACACTTTAATTACTCGAAAAACGTAAGATTCCATGTTACATTGATAAAAAAAATTGTGATAATGACATTATCATGATAAAAATTTGTCAAATTTGGCCAATATTTTTTATAAAAAAGATGCAAACAAAGAAGATATCGAAAAAAATAAATTACAATTAATCAAATCTATTTATAAATGTAAAAATGATAATATAACACTGAATCAATTAAGATTTCGAAAATATCAATTGGCAAAAATTAAATCATCTTTCACATTGGCAAATCTTCCACCCACAGAAGGCGCAGCAGAACAACATTGTTACAGGGCATATTATCAGCTTCAAACTTGGCTGAGTAACGAACTGGCAGCAACAGATTGGGGCTGGAAGCAACATCAACGTGGCATTATGGCCAAATTAACAGCAAAGGAATTAATTCCGGAAATATTGCTCAAAACTATTTGCTGCTGCTGTCAAACTGAGTTTAAAATGTGGCTGCTGAAAACGTGGTTTAAAATGCACAAATTTATGCTCAAATTGTCATGGTTCTGAAAAATGCTCCAACGTGGAAGAAAAAACCTACGAGGAACTTAATGATTCAGATGAAATTGTGGATGAAGAACCAATGCAGACTGGAAATAATATTGGAGACGAAGACGGTGCTGGTCTTGAAGGTTTCGAAGATCCACTAGAATCGGGAAGGTTTGTCGATAAGTGATTAGAATTCAAGATAAGTTATTTATAAATAACAAGATTAATGTATTTATAAATATTATAATGAATAACGTAATCAGTATAAAGTATCTAAATTCAATAGTATGATTTACATGTATATTTATATATTATGAGATTTTCTATAACATAAATGTAATTAGAATTTAATAATCAACTTTTTTACTGCAAAAATTGCTGCAGTCATATTTTTTAGATGAAATGCCCTTCAAATCCTATCTTTAATATTTAGAACTATTTTCGCATGTTATTATTGCAATCTTCATGTTTTATGGATTTGTAATTTTTTTGGTAGCAATCTAACATGGAGTCTTAAGTTTTTCGAGTAATTAAAGTGTAAATTTTAATAAATAGCTCAAAATTGTACATAATGATTAAAAAAAATCGGAATCTTGTTTTTTTCGTTTCTTTGCATTTTTTGAGAACATTTATCATAGTAATGTATATTTTTTTACACCATCAGAAAGTAGAGATTTCAACGAACAAAAAGCCCACCGACTTTTTAAAAACAGGAGATATTTTGACGCGAGAATTTTCGATTGAAAATTAGTGTGCTTTGTCGATATTAAGTCAAAATAAGGTGAAAAAATAAATATTTTAAATCAAAAAAATTACAGTGTGTTTGGGACAAAAAAAAGTAAGTTTTCATCAAATTTCTTTAAAAAAAAATTCATTTGTAAAAGGAAAAAAAAACAAAAGTTTGGTTATTTGAATTTTTCACATAAATTTTGAGGTTATGTGAAAAAAGTGCAAATACAAAAGTTGTAGATATTTTTATTACCTACAACTTTGTCATTTAACTTTTTCCATAAGACTTGTAGTTTTGCCGGAAATCGAGATATACCGATTTTTTTTACCTTAAAAACTCACCCCCTCCACTTCCCGACCTCAGATCGCCCGTAAATTATTTTTCCTTTCATTTTCGTTATATTCTCTTCCTTTTCCAATGGGTTTTATCCTACTATTATTTTCTTTGTTATCAAAAATTATCGACCCTGGTCTACAAAGAGGACGGAAACGTGACGGAAAATCATGTGAATCGAGAAAGGGAAATGCTGTAATTGAAAAAATTAAACATGAGTGAGTTCTAACCACGAAATGACAGAGAACTTGAAACATATAATAAGTAAGTAGCATACCCTGATAATTGTCTCATTATTCACGTGTAAAAGTGCAAAGAATTTACCTCCAGATCTACATAGAGTCCAGATATAAATACTAGTCACCTCCACAAAGCGTTCTTGCAAAAATATCCTGAAAGAATGGTCACTTGGGTTTTATAAAAGAATTTTAAAGGAAGGCTTCCAAATGTTTGCCGAAACCTGCCGAAAATGTCACTCTTTAAATTGCGAAATACGAATCGAAAGGCAGAAACAGTCACTATACTCATAAAAATGGACATCACATCCTTGCAAATAATGCCAGATAGCATCGTTAGTGCCTGCCGTTTTCAATAGATTTGGAACAAATAATGTTTGCACCAACTTTGAAGCATTCCGACATGTTCTACATAAGCGAGATTTCATGCTATAACTTGAGATCAACTTTGGAGATAATAAGCACTTTTACGTGTGCTGCTGACATGAGGAATTAGAAGGAAAAGGCGTTAATGAGATCGCGTCTTGCTTGTTACGGGTCCTGAATATGGGTATCTCACATAAAAGGAATATTATTGTAGGATTGAAAGTTGACTTGCAACAACCCGGTTAATTGCCTTTGAAAGTTTTTCAGAAGCATCACCGTGGAACTGCCATACTTGAAATAGGAAAAACCATGGAATACGAAAAATATATGGCGATTCATCAGACATAAATAAGATCGGCAATTACAAAAAATAGCCCTTATACTTCATAAAATACTCTATCAGCGGCGGAGTGTAGTTAATGTTGAACGCACGTATAGTAAACATCGATGAAAGACTAAAGTTATAAATTGTGTTTTATAGTTGTTAATCAGTACCCAAGATTAGTCAGTGTTTATTAATTAATAAAGTAGTGTTAAGTTACCGAGTGTTTAAATTATAATCCTAGATGGTATTCATATAATACGTAATATTTACACCACGAGTTTAGAAGGTAAGATTTTCAAAGAATCAGGTACAAACCCTTATAAATACTGAATGTTACCTCACACAATATAAACTCACCCTTGCTGCGATCGAAGTAGTAGGCTTTTCAAGCATATCCCACAACCACTTTTGGTACTGGGAACACTTGTCTTCCCCAAACTCTTCCTCGTCCCGTTGGCGTAGGGACTCCGCCTCCTTGCGCATCTCCTCGTGGACGTGCTCCTTCCTCTGATGGTACTTGTGCTGACAACACGATTCCAGGTACAACTCATCCACACCCCAATATTCTAAATCGTCACTAAAAGCGAGAACACACATCTCGTCCACTAAATGAAGCTTACCCGTTCTATAAAAATTAAGAATTGAACTAAACGACTTGGGGTGTCGGTCGAAAAAATACTCGTTGTCGATAAGCGAATAGTCATCACATAGTTCGCTGAGGGCCTCGTGAGTATTGCAGTCTCTGAGACGTCCAAGTCGGGTGTGGGGAAGTCGATCCAATGTTCTCCAAAGTACCTCGTGTTTGACACCTCCCACGTTGATGACAACTCTGCGATTCAGTGCTTTGGAGCGCATTATCATGAAGGGTTCGGGGGGAAGCGATGACATGGATCTAGAATAAGGCCTCTGAAGCTGCAACGGCAGAGGTGGGGGCAGCTGCGGAGGCATTGAAGGCGGTTGTAGAGGAGGAGAAATTTGGGGAATGGAGGAGTAGCGAACGCCTCGGTTGTCCATCGCCTCCGTCGCCCCCGACACTTGGTCCCACCGCACGGCCAGTCCTTCGCCATCCCGGTCGCCCACCATGGACGGCGGCTGGCTGGGTGTCGCGGTGCTAGCCGTGCTGACGCGTCCTCACCCCCCACTATCGTCGCCTCCTCTCCGTTGGCTCATCCTGATCTACAATTAAACATTTCGTCAGACATTTTTGTCTTAAGGTCAATATTTTAAAGTCGGTACCCCAATAACATGCAAGTCAACTAATCAAAATAATCAAGTAAACTAGTAACACTATTAATAATTAACAGTCCAGCAGGGAGCTATAGGGATCTAATTACAGCATCTACAATTTGCCATAAAATTAAGCAGTATATTTTTTTAACTGTTTTTTTTTATTTGAACTATTGCGCCGAATTTTGGATACGCTTTAGACTCAAAGTTTCGACTGGATAGGGCTGGAACCTTTGATGTAATTATAATACTCGGAGTAGTTTCCACAAACACCAAAACACTTTCACTTCGCTCGACGCGCGTTTCGCCAACCAAGTTGGCATCATCCGGAGACTATTAAAAACGTTTTTTATCGTCTCCGGATGATGCCAACTTGGTTGGCGAAACGCGCGTCGAGCGAAGTGAAAGTATTTTGGGGTTTGTGGAAACTACTCCGAGTGTTCAAAGTTTCGAGTCTAACGCCAGTGGTCAGATCGTAAAAAAATTGCCCTTTATTCGAATAATTACGATATCTTTAAAACTTGTTAATTTATAAAATCGACCAGGTGGTTGGTATCTGTTTTGAAACGGCGAATTTTTGCTTTAATGGTTTCGAAATGTTACTGAAAATAATAATTTCACTATGCGTCGCGTCAGTTCATAAACATGGGCTTAATTTTTTATTAATCACACAAATAGTGACAAAATCGCAAAAAAATACCAATTATTTTTCCTTTTCGCTCATATAACTCGGAGCTATACGTTTTAGGAAAATTTCTAAAAGGAAAAACATTTTAGAATCAATGTTTACACATAATAGAGCTAGCTGCTTGCGAATCGAAAATATTATTATTATTGCTAACTAAAAAAGGGGGAAAGGAGTTTTTTCCGATTTTTTTTTCAAATACATATTTTATATGTAAGGACATCATATTTAGCCAAATATAACTTTTAAGTGTGATATACACCATCACACCAAATGGTCTCCATCATCAATGTTGAAACAAAAAGAAAAAAAGCCAAAAATTTCGATTTTAATTTTTTTTTGCTTTTTTGCCTATAACTTTTTTGGGCCAGATATAGGTATAGACATCGCTTTATAGAAAAAAAAGTACACAAAATTTCCATTTTAAAGGAAATTTAGTCCGAAGCTAGTCCGAAAAATTCAGTGGCCATATTAGGGTCAATTTTTAACCCAAAACATTTTTCGGCCCAGCATTTAAAAGGAAATTTTGTCTGCTTTTTTCTATTAAGCAATGCCTATCCCTATCTTTGACCCAAACAAAGTTATAGGCAAAAAAGGAAAAAAAAAATAGTAATTTTTGCCTTTTTTTTTCTTTTTGTTTCAACATTTTCGGCAAAAAAATGTTTTAATTTAAAAAAAACCCATTTCGATGGGAAATTCAATTCTCTACAAAAAGTTTGATATAAAGTATGCCGAAATTTTGCTTCAATTGCGAGATATATTGAATACGCTTAAAAGGGTGAATTTTCATCCTTCTCTCCAATATCCACCCTCTAATTTAATAGCGCTCCGCGGTTTTTTCATCTTAAATGACCCATTAACAGATTGCTGCAATAAAAACCCATAAACGTCTTAGTTCCTTTCTAAAGGGTCCGCCAATAAGCGCGCTCGATCTTTAAAATGAAATAAAGCAAGTTGTGTGAGAGGTATAAATGAAATTTATTTTTTGTTTGAAAGAGTATTCGAAGGCATTATGTATGGAAAATAATATCGGTCAAATGTCCACCTCGGCTTCGCTGGGTGGCGCGCATACGAGAAGTCCAATTTTCAATGACTGGCGCACAAATCGGGCTGTATTTCATCGATGGCGTGGCGTATGTTGACTTTGAGGGCATCAGTGTTTTGTGGTTGGTTTGCGTAGACCTGTGATTTAAGAAAACCCCACAAGAAATAGTCTAGTGGGGTTAAATCGCACGATCTCGGTGGCCAGTTGATGTCGCCTCCGCGCGAGATAACCATTCCTCCGAAGCGCTCGTGCAGAAGATCCATTGTGGTGCGCGCTGTGTGGCTCGTAGCGCCGTCCTGCTGAAACCACATATCCTCGACATCCATATTGTCGATTTCATGCCAGAAAAAGTTCGTTATCATGGATCTGTATCGTTCGCCGTTTACCGTGATGGACACACCATCGTCGTTCTCGAAGAAATACGGCCCGATGATGCCTCCGGCCCAAAATCCACACCAAACAGTTACCTTTGCTGGGTGCATTGCGAGCTGGTGGACCTCCTGTGGATTGTTCTCGGCCCAATAACGGCAATTCTGCTTGTTGACATTCCCATTTAACCAAAAATGTGCCTCATCGCTGAAGATGATTTTGCGACCAAAATCGGGGTCGACTTCCAACTGCTCTAAAGCCCAATCAGCGAAGATACGGCGCTGTCTATGGTCGTTTATTTTGAGATCTTGTGTCAGCTGGATCTTGTACGGATGCATGCCCAAATCCAGATGCAAGATTCGGCGAAGTGATGTTTCCGAAAGGCGGAGTTCCTGTGCGCGACGTGAAATTGACTGTCGCGGATTTTCACGCACACTATCGCGCACAGCGGCGACATTCTGGGCAGATCGGACGTTTCGACGACGCGTCGGTGTTGGCTGATTGTTCACCGAACCGGTTGCCTCGAATTTGTTAATCAAACGACGGATAGTCGACTCAGCAGGACGATCAATTGCACCGTAAAATTGGCGGAGCGCGCGGAACGTTGCTCGAACCGATGAATGATTTTCGTAATAAGTTTTAACGATTTGCACATGTTGCTCGCGGCTGAATTGGTTCATGGTGATTTGTGAAGATACACTGAATAATAACAACTACGTTTGCCAACTCTACCACAAACAACATGGCCGCCATGAGCTGTCAAAGATCGAGCGTCCCTATTGGCGGACCCTTTATATGACAATCAATAGCCCATTAATCATTTAAATTTTCCAGTCTACGTCTTTTACACATTGGACTTAATTCATTTGTATCATTAATATTTTCATACATTTTTTGCCTCATATTTCGATGTTACAAACATCGAAATATTTTCAAAGGATACATACCCACAATTGCCGCAATGGGAGATCGGGGCAGTATAACTTTTCTTACAGCAAGCTAAAATCGTCATTATAAAGGTTTTAAAGTAAAAGAAGTTCGGTCAATTGGATAAGTTCTAATCCATTTCTCTCAAGCTCCCAACCCTTGGATTTAAATCGTTTTCCAAGACATTGTTGGACTTGGTAATATAATTTGTAGCAGCGTCTTTCGAACGTATTTCCGACTACTTTTTTTCTTATTTTTGAAAAAAAAATCCTTAAAAATTTTTAGTTATCTTAGGCTTCGACCTGTCCAAATGAATAAACTTGACTTATTATTTAAATTATTTATATGCGAAAAAATTCAACTTACAACAATTTATTAAAAAATCATCACGGCTCTCCTAATTAACGGATTGTAATTTTTCAAAATGCCTTTGAAGGGACACTCATCTGTTTTATATGTGAAAAAATTAGGCTAGATCTAGATAAGTATCTAGAGGCGGCTCCAGCTTTTACCCTGTTAAATTTGGAAAAAATTCTCAATTATTTTTCAAAAATCTGAATTTCAACAATATTGTCCATAAAAGACCAAAACGATATACGACCGATTTTGATGAAATTTGGTGCGACGGTTCACCCCACTTAAACATTATATTTGGTTAAATATGAAGTTCCTACATATAAAATAGGTATTTGAAAAAAAATCGGTTTTTTTCCATTTCTTAGTTGTTTTTGTTATCTTTGCAATAATAATATTTTTTTGATTCGCAACCAGCGCTATTATGTGTAAAATTTAATTCTAAAACTTTTTTCCTCTTCGAAATGTTTCTAAAACTTTCCGAGTTATGTGTCATGAGTTATATGAGCGAAAAGCAGGGCCGTATTTAGGCCTAGGCCGACTAGGCCCGGGCTAAAGCTAACATAAGAAATAAATATGATGATTATGAAGAAAACGGCAAGCAGTTATATGGAAAAAAATAATATAACTCAGCTAAAACTAGAAAAGTAAAACGAAGGCGGCAGTTTGATTAGTCTGCTGAGAATGAGTTACCATTGGAAGGTAAAGAAAATTTTAAAATTAACGTGTTTTACATGATTTTGGATAGATTATCTAATGAACTGTCTCGAAGAAGGCCAAAGTGAGTCTTTGGCCTTCTTGCCAAAGCCCATGTTTTTGAACTGCATAGTGAAATTATCATTTCTAATAATATTTCAAAACCATGAAAGCAAAAATTCGCGATCATATACGATTTATCCGAATATAGGCATTCAAAAACCCCGCCTGGTCTAAAAGCCACAGCAGCGTTACCAGCTGAGTTGTTACGACACATCTGATGGATATCAAAGATCGATAAATTAAAACGAATTATGCGTCCTACATTCGGAATATAAAAATGTAGAATGATGACAAAGAATATAATCATTAATGTAATTAAATTTGTTACTCCGTTACGAACTCCAGATTCGTCAGAAATTTCCCTGGAGATTGTATTTTAATTACTTCCCCACTTCCAAATATATAACAATCAGTTATATTATATTACGTACCGACGTGGAACGTGCTCTAATTTTAAACAGCAAATAACAAATTATATATAAATTTAATATTAAATCCGGTGAAGCCGTTTCAATATAAGTTAGGCATTGCGTGTCGATGAAATTTGTTTGACATGTACGTTTAACAAATTTTGTGCTTGGCAATTTGCTACTTAATTTTTCTTTTCATCGCCTCCAAGTGAGAAAAGTATTGTCGTAAAAATCCGTACCTCAATTTTAACTTTTCTCAGAGTCTCGATACCTAAGAAGCATGCATCTGTGTATTTTTAGACCTGTCGATGATCATTGTCTGTCGCAAATCGATGAAAGCGCTTAATCTTCCAAACTCAATCGATCGAAATGAAACTGATACATCACCGATATTCAAGGATAAATTATGAGAAATATCTTAAAATATTTGAGATAAAGAGGGGGGTTAAAAATATAATTTTTCGTTATTTAACACATCAACTATCAAGCTGGAGCTGACCCATTTTAAAATATTTTTTTAAACTGGCAATACGATTCGTATACATGTTACTGATAAAATTATTGTAACAGATGGGACTTACTGATAAAATTAATGTTATATACAAGAATCTATAATTTCCTTAATTCCTTTTACTATTTAAATCATTTTACCGACTTTTGAAGATAGTAACTAAAATATGTTTGCAAAATTCACTTTCGCTCGCTTAATCTCGAATTATAATTATCCAGGAAAATGGTCGGCATATTAACATTTTTTTATAATATAATAAAAAAAATACGCGAAAATTATTTTACTCGCATAGCGTTAGATCTCATTTATTATAACCCATCTTAAAAATTACGATATGTTTATAGCAAATTTTAGAGAGGTATGGTTTTCAAGGCGACGCCGACGCCGACGTGGGAAATGATTTAAATAGTAGTAAAAATAAAAATCGGCAGTTTGTGAGACTTCTATTTGGCAGATTTTTTATTACCTTAAAGAAAGTTAACAAAGGCATTTTGTTGACATCGATTGACACAAATATAGAACAACACAATCGCGTAGGATAGGGTGGCGCACAATAGTTTTATTTACAGTAATACGATGTTACAAAGTAAACAATGGGAAAAATGATATATTAACTGGACCTTAATAGATACATCCAATAGTCTGCTAGTCTAGTAGTAAACATAACATGCATGCATTACAAGATTAAATAATGTTCCCTACCTATTCACACACACACACACACAATATATATATATATATATATATATATATATATATATATATATATATATATATATATATATATATATATATATATATATATATATATATATATATATATATATATGTATATATATATATATATATATATATATATATATATATATATATATATATATATATATATATATATATATATATATATATACACTGCGCAACTTATTTAACGCACGACCAAAAAGTGAACTCAAATTTGACGTTATGTATTTTCCACAATTTTTGTTCGTTTTGGTCGATTTTTTTTCCAAATTGTAGGTTTTTCTCTTAGGAATATCACTGTCTTAGGTGTTTTGGTAAAACGAATGATTTTGATATTATACCAGGTGCTATAAAAATGTTATGTTTTTTTCCGAAATTTCAAAACGTCCTGTGGGCTATACAAGGTATTGCAAGTTATTGCAATTATAGCCAATTTAAAGCCTCATGTTTTTTTCTACATTTTCTTTTTTTATTCATTTGTTTATCTCTGTTACTTCATAAAATATCCAATTTTTGAGTTGACGTGATTTTTATTAAATTTATTAACTTTCTTTTTTGTCAAGTGCTCATTATTTATTACTCATTATACTGGTTCAATGCCTCATTTTGCGTTCTGTTTTCCTTGATATCTTATAATTTATTGAGAGATGCAAGGTGTTTTAGAAGAGAAAAAGGTCTTAAAAGGACAAAAACTTAAAAAACATACCTAGAAAAATGGATTGCTTTAATCAATAAAACAACGAATAACAGGAAACAAAACAAAAGTAAATAGAGAATTAGTATCTGGTGTTTCCACCCCTTCCGCGAATGACCTCCCGACATCTTTGGTTCATACTTAAAACCAAAGTTCTGATTAGGTTCTGATCTAGGCCATTCCATAATTCGACTAGGCGTCCTTCCAATTCTTGTAAATTTTGGGGTTGTCGTCCCTCACTTCGTAACCGCCGACCGATAAAATCCCAAACATGTTCAATGGGGTTAAGGTCGGGGCTACGGGCTGGCCAGTCTATGTGATCAATTCCTACTTCTTCAAGATAATTTCTCACGATAAGACTCGTGTGGGGACGCGTATTGTCTTGCATAAGTAAAAAATTGGGTCCTATATAGGGGGCATAAGGCAAAACATGTGCTTCAAGAATGTCTGTGATGTATCTGTCAGAATTGAGATTTCCATTCACATCAGCAAGTAATGCAGATTAAGCTGTTAACCAAGCTGTCGCTTGTGCACCTGCTGACTTGCATTATGTAGTTTATATAAGAACATTTCAGTGTAGTACCATGTAACGACTAGTGTAGTATCTGTATTCAAACAGTCAAGATCTAAATTAAACTCACTCACATTTTTATTTTTTCGGATAGTTGCAACTATCCTTTCATCTCAATAAAAGTGTTTAAAAAGTTATTTTTGCAACGAGCAATATAACAAAATTGGCGCAGTCGGTAGGATCTGTGAAATATCCCGGAGCAAGATGCCTAACTGGTAGTGCAACTCTATAGAACAAGGAGAACATCTTCGTGGTGCTTAACTAAACGAGCCAGAACAAGGAGGATTCCCTCACCGTGGTGGCAGATCCCAATCTCTTGACGTACCTTTTCCCGGCTTACAGAAGTATATTTTATGATTATCGGGTGCAAGCTGTGTTAATAAGACTAATGAGTCTGTGTCTTCGCCACATATTTTTACAACGCTGACATCCCTTTGTAAATCTGTTGCTGTCGTTATTATGAGCTTATCAGCATCCTCCATAGCATTTTTTGTTGATGGGTCTCCAATAAAAAAACTACAATCAATTAAGTACTGTACACATTTAGATTCACTGTCAATATTTTGTTGGAAAATGTTGGTTAACAATTATTATTTACCCCTCATATGACTTTATGAATCACCATTAAATTTCCAAAGAATAGAGAGCGAATATGTCATTGTAGTATTTTTTATGTAAAATACAAGTATTAAACTACAAATTCTGTAAATTTCAGCCCTTAATATTAAAAGATAGCGACAGTATAAGATTTAAAAAAATAATAATTCAGCTCCAAAGGGTCTTCCATGTTGTACTTATATTTTACTATCAACGACCTTGGGAAATTCACTTTTATAACAATAATGTTTGGGTTTTAGAAATATATAAGATATACTTGTTTCGAAACAAATATTAAACTGGAACAATAGAACAATATTAGCGATTTACTTAGAGGATAAAATTATGTTCTTTTTATTTACAAGATATTCTAGTTACGAGTGAAATTAATCATGTGCTAGAGATAAACTGTTTGAAGTTGCTTTTAAATGATGCATTGCATGAATCACATAAAATTAATAGCTTCGAATTATTATTAATCTGCCGAGGCAGCTGTTAAAAGTAATAGCGTGTTGTGAAACTGGATGATTTGATTGGTAATCAATTAGGATTTTGAGTAACGTAATGGTACTCTTTTAACTACCTAACTAACTAACTCTCCCATCAATAAACGATGCCGATGGTGTAAGATTTTAGAAAATATTTTTTATAAAAAATACTTTATCATGTATTTAAAATACATCATTTTCTGCAAAAGGACCGGCAAAAAGCTTCGGAAATTTGTACCTATATGGCAGAAATTGCGCTAACGCGGAAACGTAGCTTAAACCGTTAGTATGCCAACAAAAAATTGTTATTAGAGCATATTTTGAGCTTTTCCGCGAAAGCATATATCCAGGATTAATAGTTTTTGAATGGTCGGCCCGAGTAGAAAGGCACTTTTTCGCTCAAGGTTACGCAGACCCAGTTTTGGCTCCGTTCGAACAGTCCGAGTGTTTTAGGCTGAACCATTGATCTGATTGAGATTATTTTAAAAAATTCATATTCCTAAGTAATTGAGCTTCTAAACGGTGTTTCGTTCGAAGTCCTAGCGTCAAAATTAATGCTATAAGGGGCGTAATATCACATATTCTGAAAAATGTACTGGAATTGACCCCTTTGTCGCATGTGCTTCTCTCCAAAGCACAATATTCGAAGTTCCTTTCGTGGTTCGATTGACCACTGATGACCACTAGGAAAAAAGTAGATAATGACTGGACTATTATTATTTCTTACAAGTTCTAGTGTATTATATAAAACTTTGGAAAATGGTTTATTAGTGAGGCATCAGCAAACCAGTCACGCGATACAGACGTCGTTACTAGTGTAGCAAAAAATTGTATACAAGAGAGCAGTTTTCTTTGTGAAAAATCGAATATGATGACAATAGATGTTATCATAAATATAAATAAGTAAGTGTTAGTTCATGGATTCTTTGTTTTCCTAATTTTCCGTAGACATTATAAATAAATTGCTTGGACTTTTGTTATATTAAAATTACTCTTTAGTGACTACATTACTTTACATCACTAGAGATTTAAAGTATACTTTAGCTCACTACTTTATCTCACTAGTGACTTATGGGTCTCTTTATACTTTTAAAATACCATCAATAAAGATCAGTTTATATATGAAAGTGTTGGATAAAACATGTTAATAAGGAGAAAAAATATGATTTCAACTAAAACTAAACTAATGACAAAAGCCACAGTAATTTCAATGATTACATACAATTTTCCGTTATTGACTATCATGTTCATAAATATTCATATATTCATGAACTTAGGAAAAAGGTGTTTCCAGATGTCCCGCAAGTAAACAGCTTGATCGTTTACTACAAGGTAAAACAGACGTTTCATTTCAGGAAGGAAATAGGGGGCAGAACTCAAGCATATATCACACCTGAGAACTGCTGGTTCTGCGGATTTGTTCACGAAATCTGACAATAAAAAAGTGGCCGAAAACAAAAATATACGATGTGTAAAAGGGGGACCCATTTCTTGCCATATGGCTCGGCTAGAATAAAATATTATTTTACCGGTTCTTAAAGTGAAAGGATAATAACAACCTGATTAGCCCCAATGTATAATTACGAGCAACTAGTCTTTCAAAAATCATTCCAAAAATGCTTTCTTCGCACTCGAGGGCGTTTCGAAAAGTAAAGATATCTTAAAGTGACTTTAAGAAGAAAATAGCCCTAATATAATCGATAAAACTTATAAGAATCATAGAGGTACCTACGAAGTAAAGAAACCAGACCGTACGCAACACACAAATACGCTACGGAACAAAACAACGTGCTTTAGTTAAATAAAGACAAAGCATCACACCACCTAGTCTCAATGGCTATACCTACGTATAAATATATATATATATATATATATATATATATATATATATATATATATATATATATATATATATATATATATATATATATATATATATATATATATATATATATATATATATATATATATATATAAGTATACTTTTAAATTTAATTCTAAAACGTAATTGTAAAATTCAGAAATTAGAACAATACGTGATTGGTTGGCAGCTAGCGACTATTGTAATAAATATACAAGTAACTAAGGAAGTATTTTTTATGTTTTGTGAGGGGACTTCCTTAGTGAAATATAGTAATTCCAAGAACGGTAACAAAATGTAGTTTAACGTGTTCAGCATTTTAAATATTACATTTAAATAATGCCAGAGAGTACGTATTAAGCACTACAACCGGTAGCCACGTTTCGAAAGTTTGGACACTATTGTAGTCACAAGTGTATCCAACATATTGTATCTTGTTGATTGAAGAATTTGAGTGATAAAAGTAAGATCCTGATAGTAATTAGATATCTAAGGTGTCCTAGGTATTAAGAATCAAAGACAATAAACAAGTCAGTGTAAGTACGAGAAGACGTCGTAATATTTCCACAGTGTTCCTGATTTCGTTGATTTATTTGGTGCCGAGGCAGTTCAAATAATAATAGACTCCTTTGGAGTTTTTCTGAACGAGGGCGCCCTTGAAGTTGCAGCATACCACCAGTAGGGGTCACCACCACAGTGCATCAGTAAAGTTCGCGTGTGATTGTATGTCTGTTTACAAAGGATAACTTTGAAACAAGGTAACAAATTTCTACTTCATTTTATAATCATTGTCGTAATATATAAAATTACTGTTTCTTTATTAATACATGTCCCATATTGCTCGATAAGGATTTTAAATATCTCATGTTTTGTAATTTAAGGTATAACAGATATCGTAGGTTAGTTTAAGCTCTTAATTTTATTAAGTAATATTGAATCATTTTCAAAGTACAAATTTTTTTAAATAAATATGTACTAGTTAAATTGCAAACCCATATATCTTTTCTTCCATAGTAAATTTAAAGCAATAAAGCAAATACATAGTCAACAATCTTTGAAAATTAAATTTTCTTGAGCATAAAGTAACATTGATAAGTTAAAAAGCATACAGAACCATAGTACCAGTCTATTTTGAACTCAACTTGACCTTCAGTATTTTCATGCTCTAATCAGAAATAAGTTTTGATTTTCTATCTGGCGACCATTTTAATAGAGTCTACAGAATACATAATAAATTTAAAGGATATCCCACTCAATTAATCTTTTAATGTCAAAATATTTTTTCTCTATCTATAAAATTAAGCTATCTATCCAATTATCTACCAATAAAAATAATACCATCACAATTTATCATAGCCCAACGTTAAATATTTCTGTATGTATATTGAATTACCAAAAGAAATTTTTAAAAAATAAATAAACTTTTCTAGTAAGCATAACTTTTTCATAAAAATAAATTCTTGAATATCTGAATGAAGTATGTGTAAGTAAGTCTTATGCAAGAATGGTGACATTTGCATTTTTATAAATAGGCAATAATATTATAAATAACAATATAGTCAGCTTGAAATATTTCTAGGAAAACTGCATGTGTCATGGATTCATGTAGATCGTATTATTTCATAGCATCGCTGCAGCTGTTTAAATGTATATTTCTGCTTCTGGTTTGACGTTTAAACTCGCGTTGAATTCTGTCTAGGCAACGAAAGGAACGACACATTTGAGAGCTCACCTCAAGAATAGGAATTATTTCATTAAAAAATGACTGCTGATAAATCAAAATTAACATGAGGAAATAGTCGGTAAAATCACACAAATTATTGTCTGTAACTGAATCTAAAATTTCCAGTAACATATCGCCATTAAAACTCCCTAATTTACAGTATCGGTGAATAACAACACACTTGATCGAACAGCTAACAAGGGAAAATAAAAACAAATACCATCAGCAAATCAAACAAATCAGAGAGTTTCTGACAACGAACCCTCTAAATTGGTCGGAAAGGAACAACAAACAGAAAAAAGAACCGCAGACAGATGAACTTTGTATAAGACAATAAATATAATCCATGGAAATCGTAGTATTTTAAATTTGTGTTAAATGGTCTGGAACTACAATATTTTCAAAACAAAAATGAAGCCAGTTTAGAAAATATATCGGTCATCAACTATGCGGCCGAAAATTTCTATGAAGCTGATGAAATTTATTAAAAGTATGGGTCATTCCTTTTTAAGACTACCCCCTTATCAAATGTCAATTGTCATCCAGCAAAGATGTTTGGCGAATATAAATACATTTTTCACTTAGTCCGCGTCGTATCTCGAAAGCGGTTCGGCATACGAAAATAATGTATTGGACCGTTCATGTAGAGAATTTACAGATGTACAACTTTTATAATACGTGTTGTTCCCGTTTGGGCCATAGAAACTGAATGAATCGCGAATCCGCTACAGTCCGGCGCGGTTTTCACGAATTCCTCCAGGTCTATAGTGGCGTAACCATCAAGTGATATTCAAGACGTCCAAATAAACAACAATAAAATGTTTTTCGTAGTGTTCGATTTCAGTACAGAGGTCAATTTTACAGCTAAAAAGCATGGATTGTAGCATGGGCAAATGGTAAAAAGTATTAATAATAAGCACATGGAGCAAAATGTATAAAATAAAAATGCAGTGCTCAATACTTGGAAATAATCTTTAGAAAATATTTCAAAACAGAACTTAAGAGACAGTATGCGTCATGCAGAAGAGAGCATTGCAATAGCTTGGGAAAGAGAGAACCTTTACGAAGAACAACCAGCACTGATCATTCACCTCCTTACACCTCCTCCTAAGAAACTCCTTACAATTATCGTTTATTACCAGACCAAAAAGGGAGCTTTTCCCATGTTTGCATGGCTTCCCGTCAGTCATCACCAAAAAGTTTTTCAAATATCGGTAAAATTTGAGTTTTAGGCAGGTTGTTATAAATTTTATAACGATTTAATTCTTCTCTAATTTGTCTGAATTTTTATTCTAGTTTATGGTTTTACAGAGCGCGCAAAATTCGTAATACCCTACAAGTAAGTAGTCGAAAAATCGTGTTCGGCTACTCGCCACAAAGTGTTATAAGCGAACATATAATTTGGAACAGGGAGAGCAGAAATATCATTCGCATTCGAGGCGAATCCTGGGGCTATAAACAGAATTCCGCTTTATTAATACTCTTTTTTTGTTAACTTTGCGGCACAATTTGTTATAATAAACTGTAACTAACTTTGGATCGTTAAATTATAACTCAAAACGCCCACACATAAAAAATTTCTCGGTATACAACTTAAACATAATAAAAGTGATTAGCAAAGAAAAGCAAACATAAAACTAAATTTATGGGGTATTTAGATTCATAATAAATAAGTCGTTATGAGCAACAAATTAGCCTATGAAATAGCAATAAAATAAATAAACAGGCGGCAGTTTCATTTGCAATTTACTTAATATAGTTTACGACTGATTTTTTTGTTTTCTTTTTAAATGTAAATCCGCCATTATTTAAAAAAAATACTATTACATTTATTTATGAGGATGTTTATGTTTACATTATAGAAACTGGTAGTGGCGCACTCATAATCTCTGCCCCTACTCTAATTCGCTGATACGGCCCATACTAGTTGGTGCAGCTTTGAGCGTATGGACATTATATACTTCGATGTGAGATCTCGACAATTTAACTCTAGTTGTCCACAAAGACTCACCCATTACCAAAATCCCATCCTAACTCAATCCCTCATCCCCAAAGTTGAAAAAACGTCGCTACTAACCCCCAAATATGGCGGAAAAATCTTAATAAATAGAATAAAACACAAAAATAAAAAAAAACAAACCCCAAAAATCATAAAAGACAAAAAAGACACAAACAAATCACCCCAATATAGAAATAAAAATAAAACTGAACACGCTGAAAAGACCCAAACACCACAGAGTTCTATGTTTCCTGACTTGTAACAAATGTTTCGGTCTGTTACTTCTGCTTTCTGCAAGTATAGTAAAGAAGCTGTAGTGATATATTTGGTGGATGCGCAAGGCATAAAACGAATTAACCAAGAACGTAAATATTGACAATCAATGACACTACCATAAAAACTAAGAGTTATAAATTGCAGAGCCGATTTTGATGTTTTTTAACTTGGTGTATTCATTAGAACTATTTATGCTTGGTAAAAGATGATGTATATTGTATGTAGACCGATTTCTAAATGTTTTAAATGGTCTCAAATTATGAGCAGGTGTCCTTTTGATGTTTGGTAATTGAAACTTTTTATTTTAAAGGTACAGAGGCGTGGCAAAATTGAATTCGATTTACTTTAATTGCAGTTAATTGCAAAAATGATGAAATTATGAATGAACCATTTTCAAGGGTGGTAACCTGAGAAATCTATTCTGGCGGTATACAATTTTACACTAAATATCCTTTTGTATTGCATAGTGATATGATTTACCGGTTCTGTAGTAATTGGTATGGGTTTTCTTTGTACAATGCCGCACAATTTGTTGCTCTAGTTTGTATATCAAACGAAAACACTATAGCCACAAGTAATTAAAAGTCTCCAAGAGCATTATAGTTCCATCTGGTATTTGCAATACGAATGTTCGAGTTTTGGCCTAATTTTACTGTACTATAATTATTAAATAATAACATAGGAGTATAATGTGTCACATAGAAATATAAAGTGTACTATTTTTAACTGAAATATAATGTTCCTAGTACCTATCGATAAAGAGAAATCGATTCCAACATCATAGTATGAATACTATCACAAACATGCATCAATCTGTTCATAGGAAGTAGTACAACCAGATATTACAATGTACAACATAATATAATAATATAACAGTAAGACATTTTTTACCTGATGCTCGTAATCAGGCCAACTCGCTGTACATCCTTGATCTTGTTCATCATCCATCTCCAAACAATATTCTATATTCTTTGTCAACGTTATAGTTGATTGGCTATCTGATATTTTTATTTCCCTATGACACCCATACCCGTACCCAACTATTTCAGCATATCATGACCGTTTAAAACATACCTTTTTATCAAGCTGTCCTAGTTTAGCGGAATAATTTAAATATATTACAAAACGCCTCTTTTTCATGTTCAATATTTACAAAGCAGTTTACATGTTGACGTGTTCAGTGTTCCCTTAATATTCTATAATAGTCTAATAAGAATTACCTATGATAATTCTAGTGATTGAGCATTTCAAAAACTGATAAAATAACAACTAGCTTGAATGAAACGGTCCATTGGTGTACTAAGATGTTCTGCACGTATTATGTTTATTTACAGGATCAGCGTGTCATTTAAAAGCATTCACTAATTTACAAAGAAAGGAAACCAACACATACAAAAATTTTATATCACCTAAGTCAGTCTACGAAGTTGCATTATAGCCGATATGCTTCTAACTGGCCGATCCCCAAAAGCGTTCGCGAGAGCTACGCGGAAAGCGACGAGCGGCGTTCGATCCAAAGCAACACATAGCAACCGTGTGGGATCCGCCCTCCAGAACAAGAAACTCTCCAATATTATGTTGATAAAATATGTACAATAGCGCATTTTATCTATTGAAAGCTTAATGGTATTTGCGATGAATTACCCGCAGGTCTCAATGGAAATTTTCCCAAATTGACATTCCAAATTTACCGGGAATTATGACGAGGGAGAGGATATTTATCTCCTTGAATTACGTAACTGATGGAACATTTTACACCTAAATAAAGTCCGCCTTTGTCTTTGATGGAACAGCCAGCACCGTATAATAACAATGGATTGTTAACGTTTGTACCTTTGATTACAAAACTGAAAGTTTGTACCTGTCAACGTACTTGTAACGTATTGTACGCTTTAACGTTTGTACATTACCTTTGATTTCAAAAATATTCTAAACAATTCTTAAAATTCAATTAACCCATTATCCCGAAATTGACCACATTAGTCAGTTTGGATTCACAGCTAAACTCTGAGCAACTCTAGCTAGAAAGAATTGATGTGACTCAATAACCAAAGGTTTCGAAGAGGAACTCATTTTAGACCTTTTAAAAGCATTCGATTGCGTACGTCAATTCAGATTTGCTACAAATGAAATATGGTGTCCCACAGGGATCTGTATTGGGTCCTATTATTTTCCCATTGAAATAAATGACTTAACAAGATCGGCCGAATGAAAATTCATCATTTTTACTGATGACACAACGATTATTCAGTCGCATAAGGATCCTGAATTTATAAGGTTATTTATATAAATAATTTAAATTTATATTTATATGTCAATAAATTTATATTCATATAAATATAAATTTATGTTCTATGTTTAATAAAAAAAATTATTGCAGTATATATTGTGCAGCAATTCATAATGCATTGAAAAAACGTTACATCGACGATCATAGCGGCAGAGACATACTGTGGTCCGATGTATTCAGGATAGTTAATTCGCCAAAACACAGAAACTTTCCAGCTATTTCAACCGAACATCAACGAGTGGTTTCGGTAGTCATTGCAATGACCTTAAGTAATAATTAAGTAAGTGCAGCAGCGCAGGTCAGGAATTTGGGAAATAAGAAATTATAAAATTTTAAAATAAGGGTAGGTGTTGAAATATAATTTATTCGTTTATACGGACTACGGAGAGATATTTAGAAATTTCGTTAGCCATGCCGAATGCTGTAGAAATTATTTTCTATGGGCCGGCTCTCACCAAAAATTAATATCAACGGATACGAAACACGGTCAGTCATTTTCAAGACATTTTAACATTAGCTGATATGAGAATCATAAGTGATTATTTTGTTGGCCTTGTCTACTTTTGTCTAATTTGAAGCGGAATGTTTGGGTTTGTCAGGGTTATTTTGATTTATTTATGGATATTTTTTGATTTAGGGATATTTTGGTTTGACATGAAGCGTCCGAAGATCATTCACAAAATGTTATTAAAATATCCAATTTGAAAGAAAAACGGTAACCAAATACAAATTTTCTTAAATCATGAACTGCCCCTTGATAATCTAACTTTGCATTTAAGGCATTTGACCTTGAGCTAAAAGAAAACGCCTGCGGCCCATTCTATTGGTTGCAGACCCCTATACTTCTGTGGCTACCCGTCTCAATTATCCACGAGCCGCCACTGATGGATTGATACATTCTTCCGGGACGTCCGTAAGATAGAGGCCGGGAAAATAAAAAATATGACTACAATGACGCCACAGGACCGGGCTGGTGATTTTACTGTGTTTTAGATCAAGTCATCTATGAAGTACCCATACCCCGTGATTCCAAAAATCATTCCCTACGTATTTCTCGATATGATAGGATAGAGATATACAGAAGGTGTAAGTTAGATAGAGAAGTAAGATCGGACATGAATTCCATGAATCCCGCATACAGCAGAGTAGTTAGTTAAGGCGTCGTCCGCTACTTGTAGTGCTTGCTGATTATATTCGTAAAACCTTGCAAGTTTTTCGCAGTTTTTCCTTAGTAAAAAGCTCTATTTCAAAGTCGTAATAATAATGAATGTCTAAGACTTCCCAAATGTATTTAGTTTATTATTTTTATAAATGTATTAGTTTATATTTAGTTCAATTCGTACTGCTTGCCTGGAGTGAAACAAGACTAAAAGAATGGCTTTCTTGTAAAGGTATTATATTTTCGAAAGATGATTTTAAATTTATGCAACAAGCAGACCCCGAGATATACCATAGATAAACCATCGACATGAAACATGATTTGAACCGTGTGAACACTATTGTCAGGTGAATTGAATATAATAGTTCTTGCGTGTGTGTCGGATTGTTTTAACGTTTTATTATTTTCCCGATTAAAATAAAATATTGAGAAATAGGTGTAAAGTGGTCAGAAAATCTGGTTCTCGGTTTTTTTGATTTATACTAGAAGCATGAATGTTTGTAGAATACCAAATTTATTTCCTATAAAATTAGAGATGCAAGGGGTAAATTACCTTCTACAGTAAAATAAATGGAAATAGAAAATTTGACAACGGCTTACGTTAAAATGCTGAGAGTGCTTCACCTATAATTGTAAGTATCTTCTTTTTCAATCCTCAACTGAACTTTAGAAAGGAGTTTCGAATTTTTGCTCTGGCATTCTTAGATGTTTTCTGTACAAGTTCTTTGCTTGGTTTTGTTTCATTGCAAGATCGCGAGTCGTGGCGCAGAATCAAAGTAGTATAGATCGTATAGTGACAGCACAGAATAGTTTTAATCTTATTGTTGTCTATTTATTGCTCAATTTACTGTGTTTATTAATTATTTGTACTTTATCCGAATACAGAAATTACAGATATAAAATAATACAAATGGAAATGGATACAAAAATAAACGCTAGTATCTGTTAAAAAACAATCCCGTACAGTTTGAGCAAAACGTTTAATCAAAGAAAAAGGTAGGCCTACTCCTCATTTACTTATTAATTTCGAATCTAAGAGTAAAACCTGAACATATAAGAGATTGTTTAACGAAAACAATGTTGTTCCGTAACAAATAAACTGTTTTGATCTATTTGTTTAATATTTAATACAGAGGTTAGTCAGGTTACAGCGTGGACCAACATACCTACGGACTTGACGATTTAAAACACGTAGCAGATAGTGCGTAAAACATGAGAAATCTGTGTCTCATCTAAAAGCATTTATGGACTTCAGTGTTTTAGGAAAAACTGACATACGTGAACAATTAGATAATGCATTTTTGCGCCATAAGTTAGAACATAATAAACAGGTGAGAAAAAATCGTCACATTTTGCGTCGTCTAATCATGTGTATAATGTTTTGTGGAGCATTCGAATTAGCCTTGCGAGGTCATGACGAGAATACCTCGTAGAAAAATCCAGATATTTATATGGGTTTGATTAATTTTACTGAGTTAGGTCTATTTTTGTTTATTTATCTTTTGTGCCCACCTTCTGAAAATACTCACGAGCCGCCACTGCTGTATATAATTAGGTATGGAAAATAAATATTATTATAATAATTATTAAAAGTTTTGAATACTGAGGTATTTATACCAATGATGACGTTCCCATTTTTAATATATAGCTCTTATTTCAACGTGCAAAATTTGCACAGAAATCAGCTTTTGCAGATGCCACCCAATTATTCACTCGGCTGTACTGAACTGATTTAGCACCTACGACAGTGCCAATTTTTGTTAAAATTAGAAAAACTTTTGGTCACGCTGCTTCATCTTATACAGTGATTCTGGTAATAGGCTTGTTTTAGGTTTTCGAACAGTTGTAGTAAATTATTATCTAATACAATAGAATACCTACACGAATTTATTTTAGTTGAACATTATACTTAAACACACTGATGTTCCAATGCCAACAGATATTAAATATAGTAATAATATATTGTTATATCTGATGGATGCTACCGTTATATCTTTGTGTCTTTGATAAGGTGCCAAATTTGATACTATAATTAGTAAAAGCGTAATTAATATACATTAAAACTATTCTAGACCTTGTACACGAACATAATAGTAATATTAAAATAAAATATTGAGTGGTACAGGTTTCTTCACGAAAGGTTACCCATTAGCAAAATCTCCTAAACGAATTAGAACTCTGAATTTTGAACAAAAAATTTGACGACTTGTTTTGCCTATTTTCACAAAATATTTTAATAATTCTAGTGTTTCTTGATAGCAGTTTAGAGAGAGACATCTCTGGATATAACGCTCTGCATTTAAGGTTTCGCCTTAAAAACTGTTGCTTTGTTTATTTAAATGACATGACTGGTGACATTCGATTCCCATGACCTACTTCATTAAATGCATCTTGTCACTCAATCAAACCAAGTGAATTTTTCCCCAAAACTCAGACCATATGTTACCAAGTTCGTTATTTTAAATGGGACACCCTACACAGGGTGAATTTTAAATACACGCGAACCTGTAATACCTGAAAGGGCAACAATTGATGCCGCGTTGTTTAAATTTAAAAAATCGATAGATGCGGTATTAATGAAAAAACTCACTAAACTCGTAGGGGTATAACAATGTAACGCCATCACTCAAAGTCCACTGGGAAGTTATAATAATTGTGGTGCCACAGTTCGCATAAATACAGTAAATTATAAATACTTCCCAAATTTATATTACAGTAATTGTAAGTAATATTTTATTAATATAATAAGACATTTATTTCCTACTTCTGGATGTTCAGTTTTTTTAAATTATTTTTGACATTTGAGAGTTTTAACTTAAACTAACTTTTACTAACTTAAACTACTTTTACTAACTTTTACTAACTTAAACTAAATTAACTTGTAAAACAAAAAAATAGTGTAGCTATTAAAACAAATGTTTTTTAGCTGTCAAGTGCTAGTTTCAAAAGACAAAATTTAAAGTCTTAATATATTTCAGATCTTTTTTGTGTCAGAGAAAATTTCATCATAGCCCCAGCTGTCAGAAAATGATTGGTCGACATGTATTGCTTATAGAAATATATTAATTTAAATTAAACCATCCAAATGTCAAAAACTAAAAACAACCTCCATAACTGAATCTCAGAAACAGCTACAAATGAAAGTATAATTAACATTGATGAGTATGACAATTCTAAAATCTTAAATGGAACTACCCCACGTATTACACATCAGTGGAAAGCCCTTTTCATGGCTTTATAGCAGTGCGACATTTTTGAAAATTCTATGATTAATAACTTAATATCTTATACAGGATAACCGGAAGCGAGAGAAATCTGGAAATATTTTAGGAACATAGCACAATTTTATTGTCAAAACATAAGTAAAATTTCCGAAACCAAATTTCAATATTTCAATATACTTAATGAGTATATAATACTTCGTGAAGAAACCTATACAGGGATTTTCTAAATTTATGCGGCAGATTTTAAGAGGTGAACTTTCAGCAAAACTTAAGGGCCACCCCCTTATATTATATTTTCCATATATTTTTTTCAAAACCCCTTCAAGTTATAGCGCTCTAAAGTTGGGATAAAAAAATTGTGATTTCTTCGAAAAATTAAAAAAATATATATACTCATCTATTTTCAAATGAATTAAGAAATTAACTGGTATTATATAATTCACTGGTGTTATTATATCAGGGTTAGCTACAAAAACTGCCACCAACTTTAATTTTATTAGTGCAAGTGTCCACCATATTTAATTCTTCAAAATTCTTCCATAGTGGAGGAAGGAAACAAAAAACAATTATTTTTACCCCAACCTTAGAGGCCTGTAACTTGGAGGGGAAGGGGGTATAAGGAAGTACAAGTACTATCCAAATCTTGAGAGTTGGCGGTGACGTCATAGTTATAAACCATACGAATCAAAGCAGCACTAGTCAGTGTGTTGAAACAACTCGTCCGGATGTATACAAACTTCTTACTCGTTCCCCGATTCTCTCTCGTTTTACTATTTTTTTAACGAAGAACACTCGAACAGCGTATGTTGTAGATTAAAAATAAATTAGTGACGTAACCTCCATCTTTCAAGATTTCGTTATTAGGTATTATACATCAATCTTACCTTTGCCTGAGTTCCATTTGTAATTTGGTGGTGGGGTGGTTTAGTTCAATGATGTCTAGAAATTATGTAGATTTATCTTTCAAATGCAACCTACTGCTCATCGACTTCGGATACTGCAACCTGCACGAGATACAAATATTTAGAAAATACAGACGTTCGATTGGCGTGAACAGTGATATTGCGTTACTTTTAAACGAAATATGCGTTAGCACCCTTTCGCGGTACCTACTACGTAACCAATCGTAGCACTATTTTTATTGGTTTTGTATTTAACATAAGCGAAACTCAACCAATTTATTGCCGATAATTTTTGTAATTTTATATTCGTATATTTTTATTTCGTATCACCTATTGCGGCTATTTTTATTTAGCCGCTTTGACAGATTTGGCAACAATGTTCGCTGGTCAGTTGATGACGTGCAACGGTTTTTGTTTTCATTTTCCTATATGCAACAACTGGAACAAGCGAATTCATATATAAGTTGATGTACAACAGATTTATAAGAGGCATGGATATGGATAACTAGGAATATATCACTGATTTTGTGTGTGTGCTTCACCAATAATAATTATTCGTCAGGTGATACAAGTCATACATTTAGTGGTCATTGAAGGTATTCCGCTGCGAATTATTTGTTCCTTGACCGATTGACGTGAAAATTGCTGAGTAGTTAGGGGATGGATTAGCGGATGAAGCTTATTTTATGCCCTACAACATTTATTTGGGTAATTTTTGCGATATCTTCTACCTAAAGTCGTCCACGTCGCATAAAAAAGGTGTTGCTTTTTTACCTTCCCGCGATTTTTCGGGTTTCTATGTCATCGGACGTTGAGATATTGCAACTGTTGGGTTCAAAATATAGTTGATTCATTCTAGTTTCATCTGGTACCATCCCGAATTATGTAAGCCAAACGGTTCTTGCGCTATGCTTGTTCCAGTAGATCTGAACGCTTCTTCAGGATTCCAGGACATCCACAGCCTCGAATTCCAGGAAGCCGGCACGAGAGGGTTGGGGACTTTTGATGTTGGATGTTGTTCAAAAACAAAAACTGTTCAGAAGTTAATTCATTGAAACTGGACAATTTTTTCTTTCAAAATGTCTGAATCTTCTTCTATACTAAGAACAAATTCCGGCAGTACAGTTTATTTGAAATACTTTACGGAATCTCCTGCGAATCAATCATTACCTACGTGTTTAATTATTTGGACTTATTTCGAAAGATAATGAATAGGTTTCTGAAAACAGCGCTCCCAATACTGTCAGATCTTAAAGATCTACCATTGTCTGGGGGTCGAAGATGAGTCTACGACATTAAGGACTACACTTGCTTGTTAATACGATTTAAATCTATTTTCCAGCATAATGGAGAATAACAATTTAGTGTGAAAAATATGTATGTGGACATAGAGATAATGGGTATTGAAGGTCTAGACCCTGGTATTTACCATGCAAATGCATTGTCAAATAATAGTCCCGTTCCAATTCAATTAACCAATGAGAAACATGAGAGACAAGGGAAATCTAATCGATTAGAGTATGGGTAGGTACTTTGTTAACTAGAGAATCGATATTCTGTTCTAAAAGCATTTGCCATATCAAATTCTACTTCGAAATTTTCGCGATTTTTTTCTTCTAGTTCGATCTTTAAATTCCTGTTCTATGGGCATTTTAATAATGTGCCGATTTCGATGGCGTCGGTTTTATTTCGCGGGGTCGGGAAGTAAGTTGTCAAAACTCTGGAGTCATCGTCTTTCTCTCTCCTGTTAGAAGTGGCGGATTAAGGGGGGGCGCAGGGGGCGCCCAAAGGACATGGCAGATTCCAGATTACTACTATTACGTACTTTGAATATGAACATATATTGGGTATATATGCTTCTTGTAGTTATTAATTTTTTTGTCCACTATTTTCCGCTACGTTCGTAGGTTTTATATGTTTGGGTATCCACATATTTTTTATATCTATATCTACCATGCGCACCGTTTTATTTCCTGTGCTATTCCATTGCACCACTACGCCACCGCTGGACGGCGTTCTCGGCTGCATTGTCACTGTTATGCATTAGAATTCAGATCGGATGGATTTAACCGACTAAACGGAGTTGAGTGGTCGAGTAGACGTCGGCCGCTGACAGCAGACAAGAGTGAACTTGTATATGCATATGCAATGCTTAGTTTTAGTTTTTTTTTATTTCCTAAACGTTTGTTCCTTATTTATTGTTGAATATTACTTTTTATGCTATCGCTTATTTAAAGGACCTAAATAAATGCTATACCTACTTACATTTCTTTTTTACCCGGATTTATCTTTTTAATTTGTAATGTTTAAAAAAATAAACTGACGGACATAAAAAGTGACAAAGACAAATTTGATGTTCAATAACTTTTAAACCAGCCTATCGATTTTGATAATTTTTTTTTGGTTGAAAGGGCGATTCTTGCGGATTACTATTTTGTAATTGGCTTTCCATAAAAAATGTATTTTTTAATATGTACAGCCTTTAAAAACCGATTATGATTTTGACACGAAATTTGAATGTCGCTGTGGAGTGTTGGTCACAGTGTTTACCATTCTTTTTTCAATATTCTCTTTTTTGAATCACCTCTCTAGCCCCTTCAGCAACGAAGATGCGACATTTTAGATTAAACGGTGTTATTAAGTTTGATATTCAACAAGGAGGCCGTGGAGCTGAAAATGTCTAAAAAGTTCATCGTTTAAGAAATGTTTAGCGTTTTCCATTACGAATGCTGAAATAATTGTTACTTACAAGTACAAACAACATCAAAAAGAAATAACAAACAAAGAATTATTCGACATTTTAGTAAAACGATTGTAATTATTAAATTAAAACAATGAACTTAAAAAATAACTGAACAACAAACTAACTAATAACGAGTATTTCCTCCTCTGGCTGCTATAACAGCTTCCATACGCCTAGGCATGCTTTCAATCAAATTTGTGATAGTGATTTGAGGGATATTGTCCCATTCTTCTGTAAGAGCCATCCTCAATTCATTCAGATCCTCTGGGTTGCGTCTACTAACACGTTGTCCCAATTCATCCCATAAATACTCAATGGGATTCATATCAGGGCTTTTAGCGGGCCACGGCATACGATTGATTCCGACATCGTTTAAAAATAATTGTGTTATCATCACTGCTGTATGCGGTCGTGCATTATCTTGCATTAAGAGGAATTCCTCGCCAATGTAAGGTGCAAATGGGACAACATGTTCATTCAAGATCTCTATGTATCTAACTGCATTTAGAGATTGCCGTGGTGGAAACACAAATAATTCTCTACGGGCATCGCTGGTAATTCCACCCCATACCATTAGTGAACCACCGCCAAAACTCTCCCTTTCACTGAACATACCATCCTCGTATCTTTCCCCACGCCTTCTCCAAACCCTCCGACGCCCGTCTACTGATCTCAACATGAATCTTGATTCGTCAGTGAATAAAACTTGAGACCATTGCAACTCATTCCAAACAAGATGAATTCGAGCAAAATCCAAACGTGCTACTCGATGTCGTCGAAGTAGTCGCATTCCAATAGCAGGTCAGGCGATAAAACCGAGACTCCTGAATCTCCGACAAATTGTTCGATCTGACACAACTGTTCCTCGTGCGTTTCTTAAATTTCGGTTGGTGATCACAGCTGTTTGATAGGGATTCCTCGATATTTGCAGAGAAATAAATCGATCGTCAATATTTTGCATAATCCTGGAACTACCCGAACCTGGACGTCTGCTGTATTGGCCCGTTTCTCGGTAGCGCTGGATCGCTCTTCGGACAGTTGTTTCTGGTAGACCAACAATACGAGCTGCATATCTTTGACTCCTTCCATCTTCTACCAAAGCCACAACTCTAGCTACTTGAATTGGACTAATTTGCTCTGGCATTTTCTTTTAGAACGTTAACTGAATTATTTTTTTTTCACGAGAATTTCAACTGAATCTTTTGACGTTTCAGTGTTAACCGTTACCATAGCCTCCTTGTTAAATATCAAACTTAATAACACCGTTTCATCTAAAATGTCGCATCTTCGTTGCTGAAAGGGCTAGAGAGGTGATTCAAAAAAGAGAAAATTGAAAAAAGAATGGTAAACACCGTGGCCAACCTAAGAATTCAATACAAATAAAATTTCACTCCACAGCGACATTCAAATTTCGTGCCATATTTTTAATATTTTTTTTTATTTGAAAAATGTATGCCGCCACTGCGTGCTAGAATCCCACGCCGCGTGATGTTGTAGCAGCAGAATAAATTTTTGAGGCCAATCTCTAACTGTCGGAAAGTTTCTATATTATTATGGTATAATGGATCCATTATACAAATCTTTGGAAATATATTATTGGGTTATTATAAATCGTCGTGGAAAAAGAAAAATATTATACTTGGTTCATACATTCTTTATTTTATCCGGCCTTTATATCGCGATTGTAAATTGCCGTGATAGACGTTATTTTGGGAATAGTGCAATACGGAGTATATATAACATTTTTCTAAAACAGTCGGTCATATAAGATTGATATTCGCAAAATTATCCAAACGCCCAATGTGCGCAACCAGCAATAAAGCTGACGTCAGAATCGGGAGAAATAAGGTACTCAAAATCGCCGCTAGATGTCCACGGCTTAGCTTGCTATATTTGGATTTTGGTTTTCCACATATTTTGGTTATTATGGGGAGGCCTGTATACTTGAAATGGATCAAAATAACAGATTGAAACGTGAAACAGTCTCTTTAAAAATCGACAGAGTAAATACACACCTCTTTGGCATAAATATATTAAGCTGACTAGGGAGCAGAATCTAATCTGCATTAAAAGGAAGTCGTGTAACACGCAGCAGGTAACGAATTTTATAAATTAATGCACCAATTACAGCGTCTATAATAGGTACGATGTTACGTCATACAAATTGATTTTCTCACGAACTAGATAATATTTCACGGGCCTCGATACCTACTTGCAGCAATAAAAGAAAAATTAATAGGTACCTATAAACGCAAAGTATATAGACTGCAGAATTATATACCTATAATCATGTCATCTCCACTCATTAAACATGATGACATTTTGTTTCTCACGATCAGTTTAATTTATTACAGTAAAAAGTTAACAAAACAGAAACCATCTAGAAGTGTTTCCTGGTGTCCAGAAGATTGAAATTTGACGACGTAAATATTAATAGAGCCAGACACTTAAATTTATTAGGTAAACAATAGTAAAGTTTTTTGAAATGGCAAATTGTTGGGATTTTTTCAGTAAAAGCAGGTATAAAAATATTGTAGTTTTCATAAGCGTTTAACAATAGCTGTGGAGTCTTTACTCAATGAAAATAACAACAATGTCAGTGAAAAATAATATTGATATAATCCAAAATTAATGGCTTTCGTTAAGGGCCCCATATATGGCGCGGTCGAACTGATCAGGCCAAGCTAAAACAGTTTTTCCTGACCACTTCTCCCAAGCTAGAAGAAAAAAACCCAGAAATAGGATGATGTGAGCTAAAAATTGGCTTCTGCGTACAGAGAACCACACGCATGTAAATCTTCTTGAAGAAATATGGCTGTATCCAAAGGACTGGTTTAATTCTCCTCGTATGAGCGAAGAGGTGTACGTGGAATTACTTACGCTGGTAACGCCAAAGAAAGAGTACAAACATACGAGACGATAAGCTACCTCGCCCCAGGACCGACTGAGTGCAATTTTAACATTTTTGGCCACTGGTGGAAGCTACAAGCTCCAGGAAAAATCATTGCGGAGACTTGCAGTCCAGGTAAAAATTGCTTGGACCACAACACCATTTTCTTCAACTACGTTTCTATACTGTTCTAGAAAAATAAACAACAACCATAAATGCATACGCAAACGCCGCGTCTGTCACCAATTGAGCATTCAAGATTTTTCCTAGGATATAGAAAATGTACAGGCCAATGTGTTAATATAAATTCTATACGGGGTTTCCCTAAGAAATTGCGGAATTTTTGGAACACAACTTTTAAAAGTCATGGTGGATGGGAAGCAACGAATGTTGCAGAAGGATATATAGATGATTCCGTTCAACATAAACTTGAGGTAGGCTCAAAACTATTGGATCAAAGAGAGAGCAATATAAATACAAACTCGGCCTCTACTTCATCAAATACATAACCCATAACCATATTCCGTAATAAATTGTAAAAAAGTTTTAGTTAAAATTTATAATAAAGAGAAGAAATTATTTGTTCACAATAATGAATAGTTAGTTCAAGAATTGATGTATTTTTCGATTGCAAGAAAAATTTTCCCGTGGTACAACACTGGTAAAAATGGTGTTAGCTGGCTTCATTTTAACGAGTCTACTACACTACACTACACCCGCAACATATCACTGTTGCGCTATTCTGTGGAAATGGGGAAATTAAGAGAATGCAATATATCTACAATATGGTGAGGGAAGCTTTGAGCAAATCCCCATTGAGTTTTCAGGTATTTTTCATCTTCCATTTGTCACCACATTCCTCTTAAAATAAATGGTATGGGTCCTAAGGACGACCCTTGCGATGCTGCGTAAAATTACTTTTTTTTACAAGTCGATCATATGGTGATAAACAAAATTAAATAATTAAATTAAGATTATAATTTTTTTAATAAGTTATACTAACAAATAAAGGTAACTTAAATTTCTAGATACACGAATTTTTAAATGCATATACGTGTTACGGATAGGCGCGATAATAAATCTTCATCGATTGAAATCATAATCAATGTGATATTAAAGAGTAAACTATAATAGATTTTGGTATTTAGGATCCTTATTGTATTCTGATGAAATGTTACGCTAAACTTTTACAATGTAGTGATTTAGTTATAATGTCAGTGAGCAGCCTTCTCACGCCTTATAACTCTCAAGTTTATAATTAGCAGTTTTGAGTACCTAATTATCTATATACCTACTACGATGTCAATGCATAGAGACCCACCCAGTTTCATTTTAAGGAATATCTAAGAATCTAAATTACATAAGTTAAATAGTAAAACAACTCCTTATTCTTATGTTTTCTATGATTATTTTAAAATACATATGGAACCGCACATAATAATTTGTCTGTTCATATAGTTTATGAGTCATGTGCTCCTTTAAACTGGTTTTAATTGAAGAACTTGTCTGCCCTGCATACCTTAGAATTCCATCCGTAAGGGTTGGCCTAAAGGCAAGGCCCTGTAAAAGAGGTAGGTATCGTTTTCATAGCCTCGGTCCACGTGACATAACGGCCTTAACTTCTTCAATCAACGCGACGGTCCTACGTATAGCACGAACAGATTAGATTTGAGGCGATTTATGTTAGTCAAGGCCTACTTCTTCTAGATGTAAGTCTAGCTGTGGAAGACACATCACCTCCATTGCCCTCGTTGATGTTGTTCGCATAGCTTCGGTTATACTCGGACAGGCAACTGTTGCCTGTCTGATTGTTGGTCAATGTTACATCCCTGGGATAGCCCTCCATTGTTTTTAACCTGATTTTATCCAAAATGGCTTACTTGAGAGATCTTACTTGAAATATTTAATGAGGTAAATTTACAATAATTGCAAGGTGATGAGTTCAATTTAATTCAAACTAAAAAGTAAAAAAGTCAAAGCTGCCTAAGTGAAAAAAATAATACTGTTCAAACGAAATGAAAGAAGTGAATAGGCCACTTTCACACGTTATCAGCAGTATCTGCAAAAAAACAGAAATATTTCCTTACTCACTGCCAACACTTTGACGTTTTACATGCTGACGTTATAGACATGAGCACGAGTTCGGTTTTAGATCGACAGTGCGGATTCCACAAATTTAGAAGAAAAACTCGTAGAAAACCCACAATTAACGAAGAACAAAGAGGAAAAGTCAGAAAAGGATACCCAGAGTACTGGCTTAAAAAATCAATACCAGCCACTTCAACATGGATTGCGGGACAGTATAGAATTTTTTTACTGCACTTCCTTCATAATTTCCATCGAATTTTGAAGTCCTTTACGTTTCAACACAATACAATATAACCCCACTTTTTCGGGAAAATCCCGAAAAATAAGACCGAGGAAATACGTTATTTATATGGAAGAATTTTATTACCGACTACGGATTATAGACATGTCTATAACACAGATCCTGAAAATTTTTCCATGATCCTAATGTTACGGTATAGGTCCTGGTAACTGCCGTTAGATACCGGAGCCCACTAACGTTATTAGCGTTACCGTATAAATTTACCGCAAATGCGCATGCGTATATGTTAATTAGCATTACCGTATCCTTATAAACTGGCTATTCGGTAGAGGTAAAATCGGCTTTACGGAAATCGATCGGTTCTCTAAACATCCAGTCATTTTTGTATGCGATCTATACATACGGAAAGTGACGCAATAAGTTCAAATTATAGGGTGGTAACAGAACAGGAATTAATTAGACATAATAATTGCCTTAATAGCTGTCACTTAGAGAACGCAATTTGTCGGTTAGTAGAGGAATTCAAATTGGGTGTATTTTCTTAGTAACATACCATGTATCATAATTATCTCATGAGGTTTGTAATCACATAAAAATTTATAGTATCCGTCAGAAATAATTCATATTCTTATGAAAAGTGACTTCTCTTTGTTTGGATCTGCCGACTGCTCAATATATCGGTTTATTGTATCGGATGATCGCCTCGTCCTTGGTAAACAAACCGAGCCAGGGTCGGACCTGGTTTTTCTTGAGGAGTGTAAGTAGCAGCAACCACACGTACATGTAGGTATAGTTATTTTTGTGTTAAGAGCGCAAAGTACTGCATTGCCGCTTGCGAAAGAAATTTACCTTTCTTAAGGTATTAAGAGGAGGTTAAGGCTTTACCTCCTAAGGTATTCTTTCAAAAGCGGCAATGGCAGTTTGTGCTCGTAATACATACAACATTTTTTCTACAATCGCTTAATATAGTGTGTTCTTGTATGTATTTGACATATGTTTATATATAAACCGATTTTTATAAAAAAAATTTGTTAGCTACATTTCTCATGTGTCATTTTTGACTGACAAGCGCCTGCTAAGGAATTTATAATAAAGAAGCGAGCGGGAACTGACACTATTGCCGCTTTAAAGCGACAATTAATTATGTCATCATCGGAAATGGCGTACTTTGCGTTGAGAATTGAAAGCGCAAAAGCCTACTATTGAGGCGATTGTAGAAAACGATTGTTTATTACCTTAAAATAAAGCTCATGTTTTACTAATTGTTATTATTTGTCAAATAACTCAAGAAAAATTAAAAGTATTTTATGAATTATGTGGAAAAATAAACAAAACATGAAAGTTTAACAGGGCAATTATTATGTGCAGGAATCGAAAAATTAAAATATTACCTACTTATAGCTTTATTAGGGTAAAAGTGATACTTTTGTCGCAAGTCAGCAAGTCAAGATTTGCCGGACGAACGAAGGGAGTCCAGTAATAGGAAACATGACTAAAATATATAAAAAGTAATACAATTAGATATAAAAGTAATACTAAAAACCATAGCGTAACGTTGTAATAAAACGCGTACTTCACAAAAAAAACAAGATTTCTAATTCAGCGCGAGCAGTAAGAAAGATCTAAACATCGATAAAATTGAAGCGGACCGAAATGAGCTGTGACGTTACAGCCTACAATATTCGGTAAGCGTTGCGTCGTAAAGCGGCCGAATGAACTATGATATCAAGCGGTCGATAGCGATATAACAAATTTATTATTGGGAATTAAGGCGTCATATTTTGCATATCTTATTTTTCAGTATGGTAGAACATTATTATGCAAAAAAAAAATTGGGAACGTTCCCTATTGCAGAAGAGTTCACAACAGGAGGCTTTTACTCCAAATAAATTCACTTAAAATAAAAAACGAATCAATTTTACTCAAATTTTCGAAAATTTTATATTTTACAAGCTTTTATTTAACTTGCAATGTTTGTATGTATGTATGTATGTAAGTATGTAAGTATGTTTGTTCGGGTCAAATCTTGCAACTGAATTTTAAAGCAGTTATACTCAGCCGATTGAGCTGAAATATTGCATACACGTTTAGTTTGGATGCCAATGCATGGTTAGTTAAGTAACGCCATTCTAAATCCAATATGGCGGGTAGCCCAAGATGGCGGACTAGTTATTTTCATGCACTTCCATGATATGGATATCAAATGAAAGGGTTTTTCTTAGACGAATACGAAACTAAAATGACGTCACTCTAAATCCAATATGGCGGACTCCCAAAGACGGTGGATTATGTTTTTTTTATGCACCCCCCCCCCCCTCCTTAATATGGATTACAAATGATGGATATGAAATGAAGTTTAAAGGGAAGAACAATCAAAATGGCGGAAAACAAGATGGATAAAATTGGTATAGCAATTCTAAAGAGTTATAACTCGGCAAATGTTAGGGTGCTCTGGTCTGGTGGTGCTCGAACAAATGGTGTAGGGTTAACTGGTGGCTATAAAAAATGTTCAAGATGGCGGATCTAAGATGACGATAAAAAAATTAGTCGCTCCAATCCGTTTGAAATTTTGTTATCCCGGTGTTCTCCCCGATTACGATTCAGGGGTCGAATTGTTCGGGTCAAATCTTGCAGCTCAATTTTAAAAGTACGCCTTGGTTACCTTCATACTAAGACTTCTGTATTTTGGCGAGATGGGCGTCAATAGCACTGGTTTGCAACCTGTCTAGGAGAAGAAAAACTCTTTATTGAAGAACTAGACTGTACTAAATTAACAGGCTAATGACCATGCAACAATGACGCATTAAATGAACTGAACAGACATAGAGACATGTCCAGTGATAACTAAAACAAAAAAATAATTGATATAAAAAAAGGATTTTTAAAAACAAGCATTTATTTCAATGCTTTAATAGCTGTTTAACGTTAAACGTTTTTTAATATTAGTTTATTTGTGACGAATAGCTGCTTGTTTTGTGCGATAAATGTATAAGGCGTTCTGACATCTTTTGCCACTGCATTGTGTCCTTATTTTTTTAAAGATAAATATTCTTAGAAAATGATTGATGAAAATGATAGATCTCTATATTGATGAAGATGACCTTTTTCCGATTACGTTGAGATAGAAATTAAAAACCGTTTTTTGAGACACCACTTTAAGAAGGTGTAGCTGGATAGAAGAGGGTTATTTTGAAAAATATTATACTAAAAACCCGTCTTCCGACAGTGAATCTACAGTTAATTATTTTGCACGTTATTATGGGACACCCTGTATATATAATGTATTATTTTTTGTTTCGTATTTTGTATTCCGTTTTATTTTTATAATGAACTTACAGCTTACAGATTCACATGACTATACTATGATTCCATGAAAAGCATATAAAAATCCTTTAATTTAACAATCTAAGGTGTGACATGACCACGGCCCTTTCTTGCAAAAGTTGTTATTTTGCTCGGTGTTCCGATTTCGTCCCGGAAAAATCTCGCCACCTTAAACTTGTTACAAGTTGTATATTAACTTGCACTTGTTTTCTCTTTATTTATAAATAATGTATTCAATTATCTCCTGTAGCAAAATTCGTAAGTATAATGAAACTTTATTTATTTTTGTTAGAGCGAAAACCAATTAAAACCGATATGTAGCTGACACACAAATAAATTGTCTTATTGTCGACTTAAAACTATGAGCTATTTGTATAAACGTTTACATTGCTTTCAAAATATACAGTTTTAATCTCCCATCTCCCAGTCGTTAATCCGCCATTTCTCATGTTTTATTTTATCGGTGTTTTATTTGTTAGATAGGGTAATAAAACAAGTACCTACCTAATAAAAAAACAAACACCATTGTTACATTCCACCTGTTTAATGAACTCAAATAGGTAATTATTTAATTTGCCATTCATGAAGTATCGGAATACGTCGGGAATATCGATAAATATCAGTGGCTCGTATACTGGGTCTTGTAGAGGGGGTGCTTGAAAATGAAAAAGAGGAATAAAACTCTATAATATAAACCCAATCCCTACGCGCGATAAAGTATCACTTTTCACAATCATATATTCATGTGAAATGTATCACGTTCAAGACATGAGTGAGAAAAATATTGGTATGATAGGATATTTTATATGCGAAGATTCTGACGTATGATGAATTAGGAGATAATTGCCCAAATTTTCGTATATATACTAACACTTAAATTTTGACAAATTATACAATCAATATATAATCACCCAACTGTAATTTATTATTTAAACACCGAGCATGTATTTATAGTAGTAGAAAACTAGTATAAACATAACATGCTTTAGCCACTCTGAAATTAAGAGGTTCCCTGATGGGTGATGACTGTTTCGCGAACGATCAGCTGATCAAGGTAACGCTTTTTGTGTTCTAAGTGTTCTAATTTCGGATCCTCCCACGTATTGAGCGGTGTCGGGATGTTAGCGGTTACTGCTTGTCGTTTAAAATTAATTTTAGCGTGTTATTACTATTAGGATACGTACATTTATTTACACAATCTGCTAAATCCACTACATATGTTAAGCTGCTAAATGCATTGAACTTTTAGCCACGTTTTGTCTTGCACGCAAAATAAATAAGTAGGTAATCTACCTAGTTACCTACCTACGCAAATTTGCATGCACCGATTTACACTTTGTAGTCACGACAGCCTTTAATTTTGTCAACATGACAGGCTTATAACTTATCGGAAATAAATTATTATTATTATTATTATTATTGTTTAATCCTTATAATAGAACAAGACAATTCTTTCTAGGAATGGTTGAAATGGTTCTGTGTTAAGAGTCCTAATAATGTAATAAATGAATATAATGAAAATAATCACAACAACAGCGAGAATTGAATACTATTCAATTTTTTCAGACGGCACAATGTTGAGTGTAAAAAATTAGCAGACGGCAAATGGGCATCAAAAAATGACACGGATAAAAGTATTTGTCCCATTATACATTGTTAAAATTACTGCTTGACAATTCGTAACCATAGTAATGTTGTGTTGTGTAAGGATAGCCGGTTCCTTGCGGTAATTTAAATGTTAATTGAACAAAAACTAATAGTATCTAATAATAAATCAATCACTTTTTATGCGTGTGCGTTTGCATTTGTCAGGACTGGTCTTCTGTCAGAGATAACCTACGTAAACAAAGCCAATATGAGCATCCTTGCAAGACATTTTGGATGGCAATAAGATAATAAAGAACAATTGCATTGACATTGTTGATATATTTGTACTTTTGACTTTACTTGATCTTAATCCAAAATATATAAGCTAACTAACTGTAAGCACAAGGCCCAACAGTTGGACTACCCCAAATCGCTATTCCCGAAGGTCACACATCAAAATGCTAGCTGCTAGACTTAAAAACTGGTAGTCTCCCTATCTACTTTATGAACTAACTGTCAGTAGTAAAACCACCGACAGCTCACTGCCCCAATCAGAGCACCCGAAGGTCTCCTACAAAAACGCGAGGAATATCAAGCAGGTCATCAACATTCATGGCATCGGCGTTGGAGATGTCGAGTCCCTCCTTGAATTGACTTCGTGGTGGTCGGTCATCCAGGTCCAGCGTTGGAATGGACAACCCGCGATAACTCAACTCACTCCATAAAAACTGGCAGCGTCCCTACCTAACATTGCTCATTGCTTTGCATGAATTCACTTTTATCCAAAAATGATGCTAATATTATTTCCATGGCCATGTTCACAATATAATCAATGCATTTGTTTATTTTTATAATCAACAGCAATTACTTTCCAAAAATAATATCTACACATGCAATAACGGTCAAGCATAAGATACTCAGTGATTAACTCACCAGAACAGAAGCAAATATTCACAATGCACTTTTATTTCGGCACTGCACCACAAAATCCCACTGACTTCTAACAATCACGATTTAATAATGTGGCCTAATACCCTAATATTCTCGGCAAAGCACTATTCATCGTAATACCGTCTTCGGTCTCTGTGTCAGCTCAAGCCAAATAATATAAACATAGACAAAAGTCTCGGGTGTTGTTAAGTGGAGCGCTCGCCCAACGATTATATATTGTCCTCAGCTAACAGATTTACGACCCTAAGGGAACGTTGAGATAATATTTGGCTGGGAATGCCATACAAATTAGAACTTAAAAATATGTGCCTTACAGTTGTGACAAGATTAATTTGGAGACATTGTTATTGCTAGTGTCATTAGCTCGATTATGAGTGAAGGTGTATCTGATATTGATAAAAGAGCAGCCGAAGTATGTCATGTATCTGCTGCAATCACCCAGGAAAGACTGGTCAATATGACGAACTGTAACAACAATAATTTAGGTAAATATTAAATCAATAAAATACCTGTTACATTATTTTGTTTGTACTTTAATCCTTCCGGGATGTTCGTCAATATTTAATCCAGGAAGGACAGAAAGTGACATGTTAGTCCCTGTGATATGTGAGTGAAATTATTACTTCAGTCCCGGAAGTACGAAAAGATTATTGTTTAATGAAGTTCTAGTGAATAATGAATACTGATTTTTTCAAAAAATATTTCGTAGTTACTAGGTATTGAAAATGGAACAAATGAACATATAGAATATTTTAGAATGAAATGAAATTGAAATTTTGAAATGTTAATGAGAATTTGAATTGAAAAACTGCGTTGCATTGGCAAAACAGTTCGCACCAAGTTCAAATATTAAGGTAACTGCACTACAATATCTCACCTTAAAGAAAATTTACGTATTTTTTTTTGGATTCAATCGCAAAAATCAATGTAAAACATATTTAAGTGTGTAAAGCATGTAGCAATTATTATATAAATATATTTGAAAAGTGTTGTATAATGGAGCCATTATACAATAGTATTGAATAATAACAGGTGATAATTATTATACACTTTACATTTGATTTACATATGTTGCCATGGCAACGTATACACAACATCCCGAATATTTGTACTGAAAATTCAAAGCAAGCATATATGATGACATTGACGTTTTAAAGTTTTATAATAGTAATTATTTTTTGTGACTTTTCTCCCAAAAACGCATTAAGAACTGAAAAACAACTCGTTCAAGATAAAAAAACGTACAATGTTCGTCGAGAAATTATAGTATTCATCTTACGATGCGACTTACAATACAACAATAGCAATTATTAATTGGAGCGACTTGCGATTGTCACTGCGTTAATTTTAACAATACGTAAAACTATATGTTACGTATATATGTAGGTATAACAAAGTATCATAGCTACCATTTTGAGGAAATGGCGTCTGTCTTTGTCCCACTATTAAGATTTCGTAATTCGTTTACGAAATCTACGAGACGTTATGGACATACTAATATGCTAACTGGCAACATATTTTCGTAAAATATTCCTAAAAATTTTGTTTGTTCCACGACCAATTGAATGAGAATGATTAAGTAGGTACATGGCCATTTAATATATAATTTCGCACGCTGTTTCCGATTCTATTTATAAATTATCAATTTCAAACTTTAAATAACTATACCTTTACGTAAACAACAAACTTTTATAACGCTCTCAGCTACATATACATCAAATGTTTCATGAATGTATCTGACAACTTGAGGCTCCTGACAAGCTGAGAAAACTCGATCCATAACCTTACTTTCTATCTCCAAAGTTCAAAATAGTCTGTCTCCGTCATACTGAATATAAATATACGTATATTTAAAACGGAACAATATATATAAACGGATGAAACCTGTTGACTATTTCAAAATACAGTTTAGCTGAATTTATTCCTGTCGGTTACGTAGAGAAAATAGAACACGAGAGCTAAAAATATAGTTCAAATAAATATGTGAAAATGCTATTTCGGTGCCCACATTAAGGGGTAGTTTATTACCTACTGCCAAATTGCCTTATACAAACAAGCCTCATTTTTATTGCATTTATGACCACATTTTTTTAGAAAAACGTGAATTATTTATAGCGTGAAATTTCAAAACGACATCGACGTAATGTAACACGATTACTTCAATCACTCATCAGAATCACACATTGTAATATTTTCCCTAAAACGACCTTAGGTACTTTTAATCCCTATCCTATGCTAGACTTAGAACATTAGATTTCCCACATCCCAGCTATTAATTAATCCTCGTTTAGATGGGCCTCCGAAGAGTGGGCCATCTTTTTTTGAAAGCGCTTCCTCATAGATGAATGAAAGTTTATCATTGCTTGGTAAACCTGGAAGAAGAGCGTATCTCCAAGAGTCGAGCCAAGGTACCTTAAGTTAATAGGTTGCCTCGTAACGGCAGAGGGGAAAGGTGACGTCATCTTTGTGCTGGCTGACTTGCCGTTGTTGATAAATACTACAGTGGGCAACGACAATAGGGTCTAAGCTTCTCCCATTCGCCATTATGTGACTAAACCTCTTTGAAGGTAATAAGGGTAGTTATATTCTTAGGTAGGTACTTACGTATTCATTGGTCAGATTGAGAAGACCACATCGCTGACTAATCCATGTATAGTATTCTGATATAATTGACAAAACAGTAATCATAAAATTTTTGTGGTTATTATTATTTAAAAATGTTTTAGTGTTGTTTGATCATGTGGCGTTCATAACTTACCTCAATTGCAATATAATTATCTTCAAAGTTAAGATTGGGTTGGAACCTTTGGCATTAATCACAAAAGAGTTTTACACAAAACACTGCATTTCTCTCGACGCACATTTCGCTAACCAAGTTAGCATAGCCTGGACATGATTTAAAACTCTTAGTTCTCAGTTGTAATCATCTCCAGATGATGCTAAATTAGCAAAACGTGCATCTAGGGAAGTGCGGTGTGTGTGGAGAACTGTTGTATTTTAACCAAAATATTATAAAGAAAAAATACACAAACAGGGTCTCAGGGTTATATTTATATTTCATTAAATGTAGGGGGTACACTACGAAAAATATCACATGTTCCTTCTAACAACTGAAGTTAAATATTTTTTATTATTAGTTAAATATAGAATAAAAAGATCCTCATAACATTTAGTACACTTTATTAATTAAATAGCATACCTACAAAATAAGCTACATATATGTCTGATATTTAATAAAGAATTTGACAGATAGGGTTTATGCTTCAATTTCAATACATAATTAAACTACTTAATTTTCATTTTCGTCTTAGGCAGCAAACTATTTTAATTTATTACTGAATTTAAAGGAAACAGTTATTCAAAAGAGATCAAATCAAGTAATAAAAACCTGTAGAGAACAATCAAATAATTGAACACCAAGCAACTGTTGTAGTTGTGGAGAAAATTCTCACTAAAATTACAATATTAGGACTTATTGCCCCTACCAAACTAGCACGAAATGTTTACAAAAGTTCACAGATACAACTAAATACAACAAACTAAAGAAAAGTTCACCAAAAACTCATAAAAACGAAAAATACACAAATTGCTTCATAAACGCCTGTGCATTTAACATAAATATTTCGTCACATAACGTCGGATTTGTACCACGTGACTCCAAACACCAATCAAAACGTTAGTATACTATTGTCGCCACTGCCCCTATAAAGCCACTGTAATAAATACATGTGATGTAATACAATCGTGTAGTGCACATAACAGATTCTGCACAAACATGACGTCACACGGTTTGACACTGTAGTTACGAGACAACCTATTAATTCAAGGGACCTTGGGGTCGAGCATTTACAAGAACCAGCATTGTATATTATCAGATTGAACTACTCGTTCGTTCGAAAGCTAATGTGGAAGCGGGTCTTGAAGAATCTTATTACGAAACTTGTGGGAAATTTCATTATGGAATGAAGAAAGCAGTGGCTAGTGTGAGAATGATTCCAATTCAAATTAAGAGGCATCTATAGTAGTCGAGATTCTCTATACTGCTCTATAGCTTGATTTTCAGATTTAGTGTATACCTACTTTGGGATCAAGAATGCTAGAACAACCGCCGCCACTATATCCGCGATCTAAGAGATGGCTGAGTTGAGGTTCAAGCGAATTTTATGACATCCAGAATAGACGCCATATAGATGCTACGGTCAGAAGTCAGAACACGTTACTGGCTGAAGACACGATCGGTTAAAATATACCCGTAGTTATAAAATATTTGTGTTTACTTAGTTCTTCGCGGTAATAACACACGAAGATAGGTTTGTTTGTATTAAAATAGTGGCTTTCAACACATACGGGGAGTTAAATATTGGACGAATAAAGAAAACTGAATGGAAAGCAGCCGATTTTGAAATAAACTGATTCGTCTTTGTTTACTATGTCTACTGATTCCATAAATATTTATTCTTTTAATTTTCAAGTGGATGTTTGTCTACGTCGGTATTATCGGAAACCTCTCCCTCCATCATTTTTTACGATACTTTTACAAATAAACGCAAGCTAAATATAAAATAACTGTAGAGGCAAAAATATGTAAAATCAGCATATGGAAATGTGGATATAATATTACATTGACTATTTACTAATCCAGCATTAAAATTTTCAACAATAAGAGTTTACATAAATAATTTTTAATGCCACATTTTTGTGCGGCACATAACCTACGAATTTATTAAATTCAAATGTTCTATGAATGATTTACGTAAGTACATACAATTTTTTTCGAGAGCGCACGTGAAAGGACAAAAATTACGAAATATGTCTCGCTGTACCTTTTGAGGAAAATCTATAAAATAGTATATAGGATATAGGTAGTAAAAAGGCAGAGGACTGCCTCAGCAGATTGAGACAATACTTGGAAGAACTACTAGAAGAGCGATACGAAGATCGACAGGTGATAGTGGATTATAAATAAATGGTTTTTCATTAGTCGAGGTTGAAGATATGTGTGTCGTGTTATGTTTTGATTATACTGACATTAGTGTTTATTGATGTCTATCATTTAATTATGGAGCAGTGCACGCTTCCACAGCGATTGCTGATTGTTCAGATTTATTATGAAAAGCGTGATTCAGTCGTGGCAACTTTCCTTGTATTGCGCTAATAGAAATTTTCGGTAGCTATGATCCGCCAACTCATCGAATATTGAACGGTTGGCGCAGAAATTTTAACCAACAACAAGTCTCCGTAATAGATGCAGAAACTATTGCTGTTCTATGACGAAACGTTAGGGAACATAAAAATGTATAGATTCCTCTCGTAGACTCAACGAAATAGGGGCCTCCTATATCCTCCTAGAGCAGATCGGTCATTTCAAGATTGCCTTTAATAACACAAGAACATGCGCCAAATGATCATCTTTTGCGTCGGAGACAGGATCCAGAATTTGTGTCTCTTTTTGAGGACTTCTTTTTTCAAAATATTCTTAAATCGGCAACTAAAATATTTTTAATTTCACGGAGACAACTTTGCACAACTGAAATGGCACCGAGCAAAGTGCCATTTTGAAGCAACTGTCAATTCGGTCCGATGATCGTTTCCACCGTGTGAACACAAATCCCTGCGATTTTAAGACTTTGGATTTTAAGATTTTTAGAATTAAGGTAACCAAGAAATGCAAATGTTTTTTATACGGCGTATCCGTAGTAACAATAAACAAGAAGGGAACAGTCCGGCTAAGGCGTTCGATGAGGTAACAGCCACGCTCCTAATTTTCATACAAAATTGTTATAAATTAATAGTAAAACAAAAACAATAATATTCAATTTGTGTTAAATAAGCAAGAACACCAGTGTAAAAGGTATACAAGCAGAAATAATTGCGCAAAAATAAGTATTTTCGTCGTAATTAACGAGTCAGAAGTGGAAGGTAGCGTCCCCGCCGCACAAGACACTTTTGATTAATATAAAAGAAAAAGAAACAATTTTCTCCGCAAATTCAAGTGATAAAGGAATATAAAGGCAGAAGCAGTAAATTAAAGGTTTGAGGGTGAATAAATTTCATAACAGAGTATCAGCGGTCATAGCAGCATTCCAGAGCTAGTACGGCGACATCCGCTAGATGACACCACCATCAGAGCCCAGCAGCATTTGTTTGTTCGTGTACCAACCGGTGTTATCAAGAAAAGTGGTAAGTTTTTGTGCGTGGTAATAAAAAAGAATTAACATAATTTTCAAAGGTAATAACAATTTCAAACTTTGCTAGTTTTTAAGAAACATTGTGACAGAGGTCGTATGTAGTAGATATAAGTTGCGTAGGGTATGTATAAGGTTTCTAGATTTTGTTTATTTTATTAATCCATATATGACAATAAACATAGTCATATCCAATCAACTTCTTCCTTCTTGTTATTTTGAAACACTTCAGGAAATATTATAAAATAATACAATTTGAGATGCAACAAAATTCAATAAATTTAATAAAATATTATAGTGCCATAAATTCCCTATTTTGAAAAAGTAACTTTTAACAGTTTAAATAATTTAATCTTACAAAGAAATTATCATAGACCTAATTGGACTAAACTTCCTCGATGTTCCATTTTTTGGATTAGGAATATTTATTTTAATAATATCTAATATACCTACTTACTCTCGGATCAATATAAATTAGCAATCGGAACTTACAACACGGAGTATAAATTATTACAATTGATTAATAATAGTTAGTTATATGCGATAAGGAAATATAATATGAATATTTTAATAAAAGTATTATTGCACAGTAAACAGAATTATATTATGTACTATGTACCTAGGTATATTAATCTAGATAGAAGCTTATCATCTCAAAGTTTATCAACAGTATCAACATATTTTTAGTAGATACCTATCCCATATTATATTCAGAAAATATTCGCCATTTTTTTATTTATAAATCTGGTATATTTCGGTATCTTTTTATATTTAGGTTAAATACCTAGGTAATGAATAATAAAATTAATAAACATATTAGTCTAAATATAATAGTTAATTAGCCTAAATACCTATTGTGTTAAATTCAATTATTATATTTTTTAGGTTAAAAGTTGTATTACAAAAAATTAAATAAATCAAACCTTTGACCTTTATTAATTTATAGTGATAAGTACCTGTTTAACTACCTCCCTATGTATAAAATCAAGTACCTACCTGGGTACCGTATTAATAAATATTTACTTATTTTTGTGTAGTTATGTGCAACATAAAATTTATATCAGTTAAGTAAAATATAGTTACGTGCTTAAAGTCTATCTAATAATTTATGAAATAGGGCATTTTCCGTTGATGAAATATGGGGTGTTTTTCCACCTATTTTCATCAATCAACCATAATACCTTTTATATTATTTAGATGTATCGGTAGTCGGCATCGACATTGTCAACAAATGCTGTGAATGTTTAAACATATACCTCTAGTAGCCTGACTTAAAATTGAATTACAACAATTACCAGTTAAAAGTACTGCCATAAGAAAATATGGTTAATTTAATATAAGATGTTAAAATCATTTAAAAGTAAGTAAATAGTCACTTACCTTATTTGACCAAATGTCTGTAAATATCCTAATGCCACAATCAAAGTCACAACGCACAGGGCATGCAGGTATTAATAAACTCGAAAACACAACAAAATGAAATAGCAACTTGTTTTAAAAATTATAAATATAAGCACATGTGGTCATCGCCGGAGAAAAGGCGCGCCGTGTGGCGAAAATAAAACTAGCAATGTGCAGCAAGGTGGCACCGCGACGCTGTACAGGCGCTCTTCAAAATATATTATTGCGATCGTTATAAGCGCCATCTCTTGCGCGGCAGGAGACATAACACTTTACGAGTCGAATTTATAGTGGGTGTCCTTTAACCAGTCAAATAGAGGTATTTCACTCTCTTTCACTCACAACTGACAGTTAAAAACCGTTGATTTAGATGAAGGTCTTTCAATCAACGGTTACACTGTGGCGATCACAAAACATTACAGAGTGCCAACAGCACGGTTATTGTTTTGTACGTTTGTCTCGCGACTGAACAGCACTTGCCTGCGGACATGCGCAATGAAATATTTTTACACATTGGTTTTCCTTGGGGCACCATATTTCATGTACACGTATTTTTATTATCTGGTCAGTTGGGAGACCCTGTCATTCATGTGACGTAAAAATATAAAAATATTCTTGGGAAACCAACTGGTCCTCCTTGTAGCACATTATGCCATGTACACGTATCTTTATTATCTGGTCAGTTGGGTGATCCATGACAAGAGTAATTTGTGTTTCAGTGCAAGGAAAATAAAATTGTGTGGTATATCTGAGAGGAATAAGTAAAAATTGAGAAAAGAGATATGATCAGTATTGTAAGCGCTGAAACCACACACATCCCATTTGTAGTTATTACCTAGGTTAGGTACCTACATAGGTACTCCGTTTGTTTTAGGACAGCTTTGTTGTTATCAATTTTTTCTATATTTTGTTAATTTTGTAGTGTGTCTATATCCGTACGAATTCTATTACCTACTGGTTTGAGTGGATTTTGGCATTAACTTAGAATTCAAAGAATAAAGACACAATATTCAAAGCGAATCTAAACTTCATTCGTGAAAAAGAGTGAGATAAGATAATTTCACAGAAAACAGATTCATAGATCATTATTAAATTCCAATTCTTCTTCAATAGATTGTAGTAAATGTATGACAGTCGGTTTTGTTAGCCAATCTCCGATAAAAATGATAGGTTGTCCATCGTCGCAAAATAGTCACTTCTTTCCTAATTCCTTCTAGGAAATCCAAAATTTATTATAGGTATCTAATATATTTATCCTGATCATCTTCCACAAATTATTCGTATACTCGATTTCCATTATTACCCGATGAAATATCAGACTCAAAACCCAAATATTATTTAATAAATTTAAAACGATACCGTAGCGACGTAAAAATTTGAGGTTATAAAAACACGTTTAAAATATGCTATTTTGTGACGGTGCATAAGGAAATTACAACATAAACCCGTTTATGCCTCTAATCCGGATTTGTCGAATACGGTGCATGCGGGTGTCTTCCGTTCAGACCATAGATAAGATAGACGTTCAGACTCGCTATCTGGATCCTACTCAGAGATATGTCACCATGTCTCTGATCCTGCTCCATGTCATGTCTATCTGTTACTTCTGACACAGAACAGAGGTTTCTGTTGGAGATCGGTCACGGAACAATCTAAGAGAAGAAGCTCAGAAGCTTCTGAGTGAAGCTACAATCAGAAACAATAGAACGTTGCGCGATCTGTTATTCTCAAGTCAATCCATAGATAAGACACGGAAGTCAATCTGAACACCATAAAACCACTAATGGCCGAGTGCACCGTACGTGGTAATCCTGGATTACGTTTAAGTCCGACTTATTTTGACACATTTGCATGCAAATATGTCAAAATAAGTCAGGATTAACACATACGGTGCACTCGGCCATAAGAGATGCCTAAGGCCAAGTGCACCGTACGTGTTAATCCTGGATTACGTTTAAGTCCGACTTATTTTGACACATTTGCATGCAAATATATCAAAATATGTCAGGCTTAAACATAATCCAGGATTAACACGTACGGTCCACTCGGCCATAAGTGAATAGAGACTAAATTGATTTAGTTTTTCCAATGACGTAGCACAACCTATTCCTATGTTTGATACACATTTCAAATGGTTTCCAGCAAACCTCCCTTTCTACGAACCCCAGTGCATGAGCCACCTATCAGTGCATGATAAACCTAACAATCAGTAAAAAAATTACTCACTTTGATGTTGAGGGCCTTTGATGTTCATATATCCAATTGTAAAATGACGGCCATGTTCTGTGCAGAGCTGAACGCTAGGCATCATAGATGGCACAATAGGTAAATCCTTTGTTAACTGTCGCTTTAGTTATACAGTAGTGACTTTGTAAAAGGACCACTGACACCACTGTTGTTATGTTTTCATAGGAGTAATTGGATACTACGGCGCGGGCACGAACAAGAAAGGTCTTTACGCTTTTTAAAGTGGAAAGGCAAAGCTCGGCTTCAGTGGTATTCATTGGTGTAATCATCATAATTTCAAGAAGTTTAATAAGCTCGGAAAATGCGTTTTCTAATTAATTTTACACAATTATCAAGGTCCGATGACAATACAATAATTTGACAAATTTGTCCTAATGTCCACCATGATCATCAAAAACCAGGATATAAAAAAATGTCTCACATTGGCGCATTCGCCACAATATAGAATTTACTGATCGCAGTGGTGGTAGCTACTTGTTTAATCCTGCTCTTGAAACATGCAGTTTTTTATTTAGATACAAATGTCGATTCTTTTTACACGTTTTTTAGTTTAAAAAAATAGAAAACATGCTTCGATAGGAAATCAAAGTAAAAATTATAGTTTAAATATATTTATAGAAAAATTAAAATTATAGTTTAAAAAATCTAAAAACCACGCTTTAAAGGGAAACCGAACTAAAACGTAAAAAATAATCTTTAACTAGTAACTGATAAAAAATTATTTTAGTGTAAAAAAGCGTGGGATGCATTATATCAATTGTTACAAATATTTCATTGATATTATGCAGCCCACGCTTTTTTGGAATAAGATACTTTTTTGTCAATCATTAGTTAAAACATCATTTTTTAGTTTGGTTTCCCTTTTAAGCGTTTTTTGAAACTTTAATTTATTTAAAATTTAAATTTACATGTAGCCCTCCCCCCCCCCCTCCATGTATTTCTTTGAAATCGTCTCTAGAAAAAAAACCTCTAACTCAGTCTTTAATGATTTAAGTCAGTTACACCCACAAGGCCAATTCATGTCGATGCTTGGGAGTATAAAATAACAAGCATGGAAAACAACTTACTTAGTTTATTAAAGTAATAAAAAATTTATATATTTTATATTACAATTAGCATAATTGTTCACATATTGGAGAATTCTGTACTCATACATATTTTACAAGAATGATGAATATGAAAAATATGAACGAATGGAAAATATGCATGATATATTTGAAATAAAAAAAGTGTTCTACTATATCATGATACTAACAAAAATAAATGAAACCCCTATAACGGCTATAAAGCTATTATTATTAAGAGGTAATATGGCATCATTAGAGTGAACACACATAAGTATCAACTTCGTTAATTACCTCTTAATTAAGTACTTATGTAAATCGGGAATAGTTTGGACGCTTTGATTTATATCAATACAAAATTTTCGCCTCTTGGCATCTTCACGTAAATCATACAAAGGTCTGCAGTGCTAGAAGACAAACGTCTATATTAAACAAATATATTATTATTTGATAGAATGCCTTACCTTGAATAATGTATAATGACCAACAATATACAATGCTTGCCTTGCTCGAGTCAGAGCAACATTTAATCGTTGCTCATTTTGTAAGAAATAATTGGGAGCGTATCTCACGCAAGATATAATAACTACATCATTTTCCATTCCTTGGAAACTATCTACTGTATTAACGGTAACGGCGATATTTGAATTAAATCTACAAAATGTATTACATCAACTATCCAACTCAGTAGAACATAATCTTAACAAATATATATGATTTAATTAATATAATTTGTTTACTTTTCATAAAACCTCAAAGTTGCACATTCTTGCCGCCGCGACGGCGCCACCAGCGATACTTGTTAAGCGTATTAGCCCAAACCCAAATTAAACATCTTTTAAGTGCGAGTTTAAAAAGAGAACATACCTTATGTTTGAGATGTGACTCAACAAAAGATCCTTCTGGGCTCTGTATGGGGTAATTATGCCAATAGTATATTCACAGCGGTTCTGTATATTTCTCTTTAATGTATGCAATATTTTGCAAACAAACCTCACCTCTTCTAAATTGGTATAAGCACCATTATCTTCTTGCTCTGCATTCATTATATTAAAAAGTACGTATGGTTGCAACTCTGGTATTATCTTGTTAGTATGTATTGGCAAAGACTTTAATTTTCCGCCATAAAACGTTTTATTCGGATATTCACAGATCTCCTTTCTCATTCGGTACTGATCGCACAACATTTGCACGGGACTGTTTTTATATTTTTGAAAATTGCTATCAATCCTAGCAAATAGAGATTTCCCAAATCCCAATTTTTGTGCCTCCTGAAAATCATTTATTCATAGGCAAGTTTCTCATAGCCGGTGCTGGGCGGGCTCTATAGTGCGGGCGCTGAACGCAAATGTAAATATCGTAAATAAGAGTAAATATAGATATATTACATGTTAATATAAGTAATTATTTTATTTAATTGAATTGAATTTGAAAAACTATGAATAATTACGAAACAATAATTCGCGAGCGGCGCCCTGCAGCCTTCCCTCACTAGCCCGCCCTATTTGCACCCTGTATTTTTTCGAAAAAAAATTTTGTTTTTGAAAAAAAAAATTGCATTTTTTTTAAAAAAAAAAATTTTTGGATTTTTGAATTTGAAAATTTTTTATATCCAAAAAAAGTTTTTCAAAAAAAATTTTTTGGATTTTTTGAATTTGAAAATTTTTTATATCCAAAAAAAGTTTTTCAAAAAAAAATTTTGGGATTTTTTGAATTTGAAAATTTCTTATTTCCAAAAAAAAATTTTGATTTTTTTTAATTTAAAAATTTTTGATTTCCAAAAAAAAAATTTTTCAAAATAAATTTAAAAATTTTAATTTGAAAATTTTTTTCTAAAAAAATATTTTTTTAAATTTTTTGACCCTTTACAATTAGCAGTACCCACCTTGTTGCAGACAACAGCTGGTAGTTGCTGTGGATCTCCAACCAGGACAAATCTATCAATTCCCAATTGAATAGGTAGCAATAGTTCGGCTTCTGTGCATTGTGTAGCTTCATCAACAATACAACAGGAAAACCTTAATTGATCCCTAGAATAAAATTACATTTAAGGATTATGCTTAACGCTGACATTTGCTGTTATACTTTTTTAAACATTCCATGATTCTTGATGAAACACTACTATTCAATGTGGTACAAATCACATTACTCTTAGCAATTAATAAATCTTCCGCACATCTCATTTCATAGAAATAATTGTGTCCAAGTTTTCTCTTCAAAAACGTTTCATTGTCCTCGTTTTTTTGCAGAGATATTTTATACTCTTCTAAATTGGTGTAGCCCTTTATCATATGATTTCTAGCCAGCGAACTTAATTTGAATTTGATGGCATCTTTACTGATACTGGAATCCGGACCAATACGCACAACCCTCAATTTCTTTCTCTGAATGTCTAAAAATTTTTGAGTGATTAAAAAATTTTCATCGAGGGTGATTAGAATATTATGACGGGCAAAATTTAAAAATAAAATTTTTAGTTCTTTCAAAAGTTAAAAAATTATTTTTTCATAATAATTTATTATTTTTTTTATTTTTCCATATGGTTCTTGAAAATGAGGCGAAATTCCGCAATTTTGAGTCTCTCAGAGACCTCGGGACTAGTCCCAGGACTACAGTGTTTCTTAAAACTCCCTGAAGTCCAAATGACTTTTAAATTGTTACTTGAGTTTTCTACATATTTTATTGTAATCTCTAGAGGAATATTTTATTACGGTCTTACATAAAGTTTTGTCAAAGAAATTAAAACCGGTGTGCGCGATACAATTTTATAAGCATTATGTAAAGGAAAAAATATGTATACTAGCTTCAAGTCAAAGCTTTTCAAGCTTAAAGTACCTGTTAAATGTGTTCTAAGGTCTGCAAATTTCGCTAGTAACCCATCAACAGCTGCATTAGATGGAGCTGTCAGTAAAATAAGTGGTTTTCTAGCATTTTCATTTGCACTACTGAATATAATCTGTAAAACTGTACTAATGATGACGGTTGACTTCCCTGTTCCTGGCGGACCTTTAATTAAATACAATCCTGGCTCATTTTTCTTGCATAGATTGCTCGCTTCCAAAACAGCTTTCTTTTGTAGCTTATTTAATTTCATCTACAACAAAAATAAAAAATATCTTGACTCCGGGGTCAATTCACGGAGAACCTGAAAAAAATTCAGATTCTAAGAACAGCCATGAGGAAATTATCTGAAACATGCCCTCTCAAAGTCTTGAAGAGCCCTTAGGAAGCGACCAAATGGTGATGCCAGGGCTTGACGGATCTGAGGAAGAGGACCAGGACATCTTTTAACAAAACAAAACTAACAAAGATACAATGCAAGACACTCCTGATGAGTTTAAAAAACTAGTCAGACAAAAAAAAAGAGAAGCGTGGGGTGCCTACTGGGACTAAATTGAGGACTACTCTCAGGCTTAGGTTATGTAAAGTTCTCGCTACGGATAAAAGCCATGACCTGGGTATACTGAGAAGGGATGATGGCACTAGGACCCACAAAGAAGGATAAAAAGGCCTACATGCCATATGAAGAGTGTCGCACCATAGGGAAAACCCGGGGAATGAAACCTAAGGTGGTCATGAGACTAATATGTCATCATCATATCAAGGAAATAATATGAGGCAAAGTGAGGCACACTGTACAAGAGGTGAAAAAGACGATGAGAGGATCAAGCATGTACTTTGTGAATGTCGTGCCATATCATCAACCAGAGAATCCGTTGCATTGACCTTATATAGCCAATTTGAGGGAATTACAGATCTACAACTACTACTATACATAATATCTTTTTTACACGCTATGCAAGATGCAAGTTGCTATGGAAAATATAAAGCTAAAACCCGAAAATACGTGAAGAAGAATAAGATGATTTTTGAACTTTTGTTCCACAAATAGATACGAAACTATAAAAACTATAAAAATCAATGTGAATACCAACAACTACATTATTACATATTTACAAGCGCTAGATGTTTCTACTTACCTCGATCGTAAGATTTGTATCTTCTATTGTATTGTCTGTACATGTTTTGTACTCGTTAATGGTAGGTCTCAAAATACGACTACAAATTGGAGATGTCTCCAAGTACTTTATTGTTTTAAGTAATCTCATGGAACTGCCTACGTTACCCAGAGTTTTGACTATAAAATGTTTACCAACTATTTCTTTATCTGGCAAATTTCTTAAAACTAAATTGAATTTAAGACTTGTAAATGGAATGTTAGAACAAAGTCCAGCAACTGAAAATAAAATTTAAAAAAACGGTAGTAAATATCATAGATTTGGCATACATTTATTCTGTTCCATTCACCTTCCGTGGACCCAACTAAAAGTAGATCACACTCAGACCAAGAAAGATTAAGTTAAGAAGGGTATTACTATGTCTCTTACATTCACGATCTTACTACCTCGCTCCTTCTATTCTTACAATGAATAAATTATAGTTACTACGAAAAAAAACAGGCATAAGAGGGAAACCGAACTAAAAAGTAAAGTAAAAAAAAACGTTTCAAGAGAATGGTTAAACAAATAGCTATTACAACTACAATCAGTAAATTATATATTGTGGCGAATGCGCCAATGTGAGAATTTTTTTATATCGTGGTTTATGATCTTGGTGAACACATTAGGACAAAGTTGTTAAATTATTGTATTGTCATCAGTCCTCGATAAGTGCGCAAAATTTCACTTTAATCTGACGTTTAGAGGTGGATGAAAATCCTCCGAAATAAAAAGTAAAAAATAATGTCTAACTATTCAGATTTTGTAAAAAAGCGTGGGGTGCATGATATCAACTATTATCCATTTTATACTTTTTAGTTCGGTTTGCTATAAACGCGTGCTTTTTAGTTTTTAAAACTAAAAAACTTTTAAAAAGTTTCGAGTTTTGTATCTAAATAAGAAACTGCGTGTGTCAAGAGAAGTATTAAACAAATAGCTACTACAACTACAATCAGTAAATTCTATATTGTGGCGAATGCGCCAATGTGAGATTTTTTTATATCCTGGTTTTTGATGATCCTGGTGAGCACATTAGGACAAAATTGTTAAATTATTGTATTGTGATCAGTCCTTGATAAGTGCGCAAAATTTCAGTTTAATCTGACGTTTCAGAAGTGGGTGAAAATCTCGTACAAAAATTCCGTTACAAGATACATACAAACATACAGGTGAAGCTAATAAAAGCATGTTAAAAACAGAGTACAGGAGAACATTTTCAATTACAAAAAAACAAGCTTTATGACCACATTTTGTTCTTCTATTTGACATCTGCGTTAGCGTACAGTCACGTTTTTTCAATGCCGCCTTATACAGCAGAAAAAATGTAAATTAAAACTGTAGCAAAACTATGATCATATCACCATATTCTCACACCATATTCTCACAACTTAACTCACACACATTCTTCTATCTAATTTTAACAAATAACTTACTCTGTTTATTAATATACATGTCGTCTTTTAAATCAATTCTTCTACAATATTTGATATAACCGAAACTAGTATAAAGATAACAATTTTCTGCATCTTTCAATTTCACCTCAATCAGAGCAAAATCATCTGGTCTAAAAATGTTATTATTTTTTAATTCCTCTTCCGAAATATAACCTGAAAAAAAATTACAGTTACAACAGCTCATATTAGAAATTGCAGCATATACATTTAAACATTAGTTTTTGACAAAAAAAAGAAAAAAATACTTTCCGACATCTCATACATATTTTTGCATAATCTGGCAAACATTGCATTCACATCGGATCAGTACTATACCAGGCATTCCAGAAATATGATTTAACCGGGTATTATGCCAAAATCGTTCAAAGTAACAGATTTCAATATCTATATGAAACAATAATCAGAGTACTACAAACCGACGAGTAGCGACATAAACTGTCTGCACCTTTGATGTAGAGTGATCCAATTTCATTGACGGCTAGACATCGTAATACACTGAGAAAACTATGAAGTGGATTCAAATAAAGCATCTACACTGAACGATAGTATTGTCTACCTGACCCCTAATTAAAATCTGGACCCCTAACTAAAACCTCAGCTGTCGCTACTCGTTGGTATGTAGTACTCTGCAATAATATTGTATTGCATAATATTGTGTATTCCAATGACAGTTTTATTAAGAAGCAAGAAAATATTTTAGCAGCTCTGTTCTCAGGTAAATATATTATAATAGTATATGTACTATAATATCTGGACAATATTTCTTACACAAACGACTGGGATTTTTATGGTGAATAAATACACTTTATAATTAGTGGTGTTTACGTTTCTTATAACATAAATAACTATTATATAATCTAGAAAACATAACTTACATTCACAATCAAGGTACATCAATTTTCCAACATATCTTTTATGATTTATGAAGACTCTAATGGGATTCCTAAAAACAAAATTACTGTAGCGGGTAAATTTTATGCCAAAAGAATCACATCCCATGAAAATTGTGTTGACAAAAAAACATGCAAAGTTATATGAGGAGATTTCAAATAGAAAATCCCAATAGAAACCATCTCTTTAATCTCCATTGGACAATGTGAAATATTTTATAACCTACAATTTTGCATTTCTCATGGAATTTTGCAGTTTACGCTTATTTTTCGTGGGATAACGTTGTCCTATTGAATACATGAAATACATATGAATAAAAAATATAAATAAATACACAAATAATGTTTGCAATTTACTATTATTTATTGAAAAGAGATTAAAATTATATACGATGTAAGAACACAAAAAATTATGGCAGCCTGGTTTTTTTGAGCTTGTTTTTCTTCTTTTACCTCTACTTCTTCTTCTTGTATATTCATTTACAACCGGGCGATACCATGTATGCAACAGAACGTTATCCCACAAAAAAAAACACGAAAAAAAATATGCTTGATTGAGCGTAAAATAAGCAGCACTATCAGCTGACTGAGGCATCTGAGCCACCACGTGGCTGCACATTTACGCTCTACATTAACCTTTTCACTGCACCTGCCGTCTATAGGCATGCAAACATTTTTGCTTGAGCTCTGTGCGACTGCCATCTAAAGGTTTTTTTTTTATGATTATCTGCGGTAACCACAGATAAGGATGTGTTTGGTGGGGGTGTCTTAAATCTTACGAGCGCACTTTGTGGAACTGCCAACCCCACCTGTGAACCTGTGAAGTCCTTACATGTTATTTTTTTTCCAATGTTATTTTTTTTTAAATTTGTATAAATAAAGTTATAAAAAATATACTGTGTTTGGTATCCACACACGGCGCCATTTGAAATACTAGTTTTTTCTTTTTATAATATATTGTTTAGAATGTTTTTGTTTTTCTTTTAATTTGTATAAATAAAGTTATAAAAAATATGCTCTTTATCTTCTCCTTTCGTTAATAAAAATTTTATTTGTTAATGATTATGAATATATAAACACTTACCTTTGTTCATGTACGGAATAAAACATTTGATAGACGTATTGCCAAAGCTCCAGCATAACCAAAGGTGACACAATATTGGAATACTCTGAAAAACTCTGAAATGTAAGGGGCATTTTCACCGGTTTATTTTCACCGTTTACAGGTGGGCTCATATCGCAACTATTTTGTTCCTCAATCCATTTAACGGACCAATGTACCAGTTTACTAATCGCATCATCCATGTCTAAATTCCTATGGGAATTGTTCAAAGGAGGTCTTGAAGGACCTGTATTTTTCCAGATAAGACCAGACCGATCCTCCTTAAAAGTTGAATCAGGCCTTTGAAAATCAGATGGTTTAGTAATTGAAGTACTCGATACTGAAGAAGAATTAGGTATGTGGTTGTTTCCATCGGTTTTAGGGCTATAGTTACTTGAAATTGTGGTGTCTTGAATGTTGCTGCTTCTGGCTTTATCTGTACCTTGGTCATTTGCAATATTTTTAGGAGGATGTTTAGGTGCAGAAGTGATGGATTCAACAGGCGCTTTTCTATTTTTCACTTGGGATGTACTTACACTGCCATTAAGTAAAAAGCTGCCTCTGCCATTGGATATTTTAATTTTTGGTGTAGGTTTTCCTGAGTTTGAATGGGGTTTCTGATGGGTCTTGTTAACCTTCTCTGTTATTTCTTTAAGTTTCTTTTTCCGTTCTGTTACAATTGTTGTTTTACATTTTTTGTCTAGGTCTCTTTTTTTTTGTGGACTACATTTTGCTATATTTCTTTTCTTAAATTCGTCCACAATAGATTTCTTATCACAATGACTGTCATTGAACGTTTTCGGTTTCTTTTTCACTTCAGGACTTTTTAACATAATATCTGTATTCTTTCTTTTGCGAGACATCTTTTTCTGCTCGTTATTTTCAGATTTTTTTGCTTGCTTAGATTTATCTGCAGCGGCTTTCAATTTCACATCATGTTGATTATGTGGTTCTATAATGGGAGGCTTTATATATTTTGCTTTAGAACGTAAATTGTTATTACATTCCACATGAACTGCATTTTCTTTGGTGGACGATTCCTGAAATATATTTAATCCAAAACAAAAAGGCTACAAGATGTGTCTATGTATTATTGCGCCCGAATTAAGGGTGGGAAAAGTGAAATGTCGAAAAAAACGACGAATTGGTGGGCCCCGACAGGTGCTGGTGCTCTGTGAATCAGCCCTTGAACTTGTGGTATTTTTACTCAATGATTTTGTTACAGTTGTATGGTCAGCAATTGACGTGCAATTGTTTTATAATTGCATTCGAGGCAATACTTGGTACCTGGGTCATTTACATAGATTAAGAAAAGTGTGGGGCCTAACACAGACCCCTGAGGAACTCCATGTTTTATAGGGACAAGGTTTGGGTTTATATTCTTCGTATATACATATTGATAATGATTAGTTAGGTAGGAATTTAATAAGTTGGCGCTATTGTTGATAAAAGATTAATTTATTGACTAGTATCATATGTGGCATACAGTCGAAGGTTTTTGTGAGATCTAAAAATTATGAAAATGTTAACAAGCCATCTTCAAGGGCTTCATTAATAATTTTAATTAAGGAATTTATAGCTATAGACCAGCCGATAATTTTTGAAACCAAAAAAAATAATAGTAGGATGAAACCCATTGGAAAAGGAAGAGAATATAACCAAAATGAAAGAAAAAATTATTTACGAGCGATCTGGGGATCATTTTTGTTATATTCTCTTCCTTTTCCAATGGGGTTCATCCTACTATTATTTTTTTCCTCAAAGTGGCTAGTAATTTGGTTCTTTAATATGATTTACAGAACTTTAGCTGAAAATGTTATAACGACAATTGGACGATAATTTGAAGGAGTATCCTTAGAATCCCTTTTATGATTTGGTATGTCTTTTGAAATTTTAAAAACATCTGAAAAAATATTTTCTTTAATGCAGATTAATTGCAGATTAATAAGATTTGTTAGGGGAACTACATATTTCATTGTTGTTAAAATTTTCATATTAATAATATAAGGATCGCTACTTCATTATAAGTTACCTCTGAGAAATTGAATCTTTTTATAGGGAATACACGTCCGAATTTACATTATTTAAGTATTTATTAGAATTTTATTAGAAGTATTTATGAGAATGAATGAATGAGAATATCTCTACATACTTACCAAAACATTTAACAGGTCACTAATGCTTTCGAAGTTTTCCTGTTCACTAGTTATGTCGACTACATATGGCAAATTGTCACATTGGTCCAAATCCTCAAGTTCATGCTTAATATGTGTATACGGATCCTCACTTTCATTAACGGAAATCTGTTCACTTTTTATCTTTTGGGAGAGCTTAAATATTTGACTATTATTAAATCCATCATCATCTTCCTCACCATCAGAAATTATTATACAATCATTTAGAGCTATGGAAAATCCATCAGAATCTGTTTTCAAATTAGTTTCAACATTTGCTGTTTTGTTCGTTTGTAGCCCCATTTTATTTTCCTAAAAATAGTACAAATTGAAACATTACTTAAATTTATAGAATATTCTATTTGGCTTAAATAACAGCTGATTGGGGTGCAGCAAACTTATATAGTAGGTGAAAAAATAATAAGTACATATACAAAAGATGTAGCAAGCAAGTTTTATATTTACTGTTTTTTTTATATCTAAAACCGGATCATTATATCTTATAACTTCATATATAAGAGGGGTGCCAATATTTTGTCCTTCGCACAATTGTTCACAGGTACCAAATCCAACAATATCACCATGGTTAAGACGGCATGTTTCCATAGGAGGTATTTTCTGGTTATTAATATATGTACCGTTGCAGCTCTGAAAGCAAAAACGTTACATCACTTAAGATCAAATCTTTAGCTCTTTTGGTTCAAAACCATACAGCTGAGATAGTAACTACAAATAATTCGCACATGATTACGACAATATTTTATAAAAACTTTGTTCTGGCAATCATAACCACAAATATTTTGAAGATTTTTAAGCAACCCAGAGAAGTAATCCGGACTCTCAACTATGTTTTGTTGATTATGGGCATATTGATGTACATATGTAGTTATTTACGTAGTTATTATTTAAAGTAATTCTTTTTCATATTATTACTCACATATTTATCCCTCCTGAACCTTTGGACTGATAACAATAATAATAATACCTAAATTTTATTATTACTCTATATGGCAAGTAGAATATGTAAAGATAACAAGATAACATAATACAAGAATTTACTAACATCTATTAACTATTTATTTTAAGTAAATAAGATAGCTACAGAGTACCTACACACCTTATTATCTAAAACATGAAGAACACCGTCTGCCAGAACATAAAGTGTGGCATGATTTCTTGATAGCGCACCATTTATAGAAGTCAATTCAGCTTTAATGTTTCTTCCAACATTAAATATGGGCTTTGTTATATCTAAATTTTCGCCATTTCGCGTATTTTTGAGTTTCCATTTTATGGGCTCCATATTAGAAGGGTCTGAAAAACAAAATATTCTTTTAAAATTATGTCCTTCAGGATATAGAATTATGTAGGCGTGTATTATAATATATAAGACATACCTATGTTACTATTCAGCTAGGTATACCTATGAGATATTTTCACTGCAAACTGCAATGAACTTGAGATAAAACTCTGACAGTTGTGAAATTGACAAAGAAAAAATTACAAAGAGGAAATTCACAATTTCAAGATCAAATTAACATAAAATTTCAATCTGTGAACCTTTATACCTAGAAGCTATTTTGAAGTGTTTTGTTGTACCCCCCTCAAAGTAAGCCCACAAATGTCAATGTTTTTATAGCAAAAAGGGCAATCTGAATTCCATAGCCCTAGAATAATCTCTAGAAGGGTAAATACCCATAACAAATATTCGTACTATTTTGGTGTTATGTAAAATAGCCCAGTTATAACGAACTCACTATTATAATGTAAAATAAACAAAGTGTAGGTATAATCATATCATAGAAATACCTAGCTAGTAACTTTAGTAACTAGTAACTAAATTTTGTAAAACTAATTGTGCAACACATTTTTGAGGATTATTTTCCAATGAAATAGACGTAGGTATGTACCTATACAATTATTTAAAACAAATATCTAATTCAAAAATATTCTAGGTGCAACACTTTTCATAATCGGTAAGGCTAAAATAGTAGGTGTAATATGCAGTGCAGATAATTTCTTATCAATTATTTTCAGAAAGATTAAAAAATATTTTCAAACAAAATTTGGAAAAATAACAGCTATATCAAAAAATGCACCTCTCGAAAAATATGGATTAAATGCTTGTTAATCTCCTTTATATAATTAAGAACTCCTATTATTTTATAAATAAATCATAATTATTATTATTTATTACAGAAAGTCAATCACACAAACACTCACCACTAAACCACAGAAGTATATGTACTATTATGTACAACACAGAAAATATACAATTATAGAATGCATCCTTTTTCTATGATACAATATAATATGTATAAAGAGCTAAAGCTCAGCTTTTCTCTGCTGTGGCACGAGGGAGTATAAGCACAGAAGATTCGTACTTGGTATAAGCAGCGTTCTTTCTCTTTCTTCTATGACTAAACATTAAAGTCATAATATACCACGTATACATGCAATGCACTGTTTAGTTCGAACTAACTAAGTTTGGACTAACATGCGTCAATTTGGTCCCTTTTACTTGTCTGTATCATAGAAGTCTGTACTGTATACATATACAGACACGTTAATCAACCGATTCCAGACCGCGACCCTTCCAGAAACATACTGCTACAAAATAACGTTACTTTGGAAAATATATTAATCTATGCTTTGGAATGAGGAACCACCGAAAATTCCACTACATACAAAAGCTCTACTCAGGGTAAGGTTGTCTCTGCCACGGTCCACGGCAGATGACAAGACAAACGCACACACGTAACCACTCCGTGTCTTATCTATGGTAACCACAGACGACCCAAAGAGACTACCCACGTATGACGTAACACACCTCGGCGATTCGCGCGTTTCATTGGTTTCCGATTTGTTCTTTCCTTTAAATAATTTTTTCTCGTCCATGCATTAAAAGTGATAGTGATAAGTGATACATTTCATACGAGTGTGAAAAGTGAAACTTTTGCGAACGAGTGTGAAAAGTATTTTTTTCTGATCCATGCATTAAAAGTATAAAATTTCATATGTCTGCCTTAAACATGTACTTTTCACACTTGTATCATAAATATCTAAATTATATCGCCGCAACACGCGACAAAAATAAGATAAAGAATCAGGACGCGACTGCGAGGGTTATCAAATTGACAGATTAGTTAGTAGTTAGTTACCCTACACTTACATGCATATTAATTAACATCTCGTCATAACGAGGGGGTTTCGGTAAGAAAATTTCACACTTACTTAAGTTTTTAAGTTTTATCGGGTTTAATATTTTTTAACTGCCTTATCTGCTTTTTAAGTGGCTGTCAACATTTTTTCTCTGTAATCACCACCTACTGCCTAAACATAGATTAATATATTTATATTGCCTAAAGGAGGAGAGATAATTTCCAGAAATCATCTCTGTTGCTATGATAACCAAGCAAATACAAAACTTCTGATTGGCTGATTATGTAAATGAAAAATATTCATATTAATAACAAGACAGCCGATAAAGGAACATACGCTATCAAATGTCAAATGCTTGTCAAATTCCCATATTGAAAAAAATAGAAAAAAAATTAATTCAAGTTATTTAAACAAATTTATATTAAATAAAATATTTACAATAAAAAATTACATTATTAAAAATTGAATCAAGTGTACTTTTTGATACTCAATTTAGGTATGCTATTAAATGCACTTAACAAAAACTATATGTACACATTACCAACACCACAACACATATGGCCTTAGATATCGGATATCGATATGATATGTCACTGCTGGCGATCCAGCCAAGCTGTACCGGCAGTCAACAACGCTAGCTGGGCTAGATAACCAGCAGTGAATTTACCAGTGACTTTTTGCGACAACCTATTGTTGATATTTCACTTAAACACATTCAGTAATATGACGAATAGTGATGATAAGATGTGGGGGTGGGCGACGAAACATGAGGTCTTGGTGCAAGTGGCGTAGGATGATATGGACTTTGATTAACTGAATATCCACTGAATCCTTGTCCTGGAGAAACAGCCCCACTAGGAGTTGTTGATGGTAATATTTGTCCGTCTAACAATCTGCTTTGTTCAAGTAAGCGTGATTGTTCGGAAAGTATCCTCGATTCATCGCTCATAAGTCTATTTTGTTCGGAGCTCAGTAAATGGTTTGTCGTTAATTGATCGTTATTCGATAAAATTCTTGACGTCGTATGTTCTGATAATAGCCTACTATTCGTGTCAGGGATTAATCTACTATCGTTGGTCAGGTGGTCCAGTAGTCTATGAGGGTTAGTTTGCAACCCATGTTCCGTTAACAAGCGTGTATTAGCGATTTGGTGCAGCGGATGATTTCTCAAACTTAAGTCCACATTATGTCTACTAGGCGGAGTTAGATCGAGTGATACAACTCTCCGAATATCAGCGTGTGTATAAGTAGATAGTGGTGGACTATAGTTCAAACGTAAATCAAGTCTGTCCACATCCGGGTATAAATGATGATATCTATGGATGTTAGTATAACTGTGGAAACTTCTAGCAGACATATCGAGCCCTTGTAATTCGGACGCGTTTAGTATTAACGGTTCAAAATTACGGTCTGGTCTGATGTCTGACTCTGCACTGTCATAGTGTTTGCTGCGATTTTCTATTGCATCTATCAAGTCATAACCTTTAGTTCTAAAGTCGATCTCAGCGTTTTCATAGCTATTATTTCTTTGCCGTAGAATTTCATGATCCACGTCATAATTTTTCAGTCGAAGATCCAAATCAATTTCAAATTTGTTACGAATATCAGTTGCTGACAAATCATCGGGATATTTTGATCGGTCATGGCATTGCGATATTTCTTTATGGTCAGATTCTAGCTGTGTATTGAGCAAATCACTTTGACTCACTGAATTTATTTGATTCTGACTTAAATGACCGGTTTCATTTTCAAATTTCATTCTTCTTATATAGTGCTGGTTGTCGGGCTTGTATGACGTTTTATAGAGGGATAAGTCCAACTGATTATTATTTTTGGAATGATGCAGACTTAAATTCTGAGCCGCCATTCCATTACTGTCATCTGAGGATAAATGATCAGTGTTGACAGCATGTCCAAAATCATATCTTGGAGGGCTGGGTACTGGGGTTATGTTCTTCTCATCGTAAGCAGGGTTATGTGGTGAGAAATTATTAATGTAATTTTTGTCAAAACTTTGTCGCTGTACATTTGGACTATTGGGGGGGCTGAAGTCATCCTCGTGAAAATTTGAATAATCCATTCTAATGTTTTCACCGTGCCTCAGTTCATTATTTAATTCGTCTGTTACTGACACGTCATCATTTACTGCAGGTGACATCAAATTCATATTTCTCGAATCATTAACACATGTGGTACTAGAGTACGACACATCAGGTAAATTTTCTGGCGCCAACGTATATAAATTATTAACTAAAGAATCAGTACAGTTTGCCGAAGTGTTAACGTCAATGTCTATATTGGGTTCCGTACAGACGGAGTCGAGTGCTGCCTCCACTAACAAACTAGCATTCGACGTCTCGTGTCGACTGAAATCAGTCAGTTTGTTAAATTTACTTCTATTGTAAATATCAGTCTCTTGTAATGGTATATTTGTTAATTCCTCTTTATTTAATTTATTGGTAAGATATGTACACTTTTCTGGTGGCAAAGTATTCCCGTCAATCCATTTTTTCGATCCTTTACTTAGTACTTTCATGGTGGTATTAACAGGGGGGAAATTGTAGTCAACAGATGTTGGACTAGAGTGTGGTGTCACGGTATGTTCGTCATTTACTTCAAGAGACCGCATATCATGCACAGATGGCAAAGGGGCTGGATCATCCATATCACGACTGTCAATACCTACAAGAGACCAAGAGATATATTGGTATTGTAATTTATTACAATGAATTGGAGGAAAGCATATTATACAATTTGTAACCTGTTTGATTACGGATAAAATGGCAGGTGAAGCTACCGGAAATAATTGCGTTGCTCCAGCACTTGTAGTCATCATAGATATGGTATACATGACCTACTATGAGTGTATTTCAAAATCTAAGTTGTTTTATACTTACTGTCATTATCATCACTGCCACTTTCTCTATTATCATCCTGATTTAGGAATATATCTACATTTGTTTCACCATTGTCTTCTCTTCTTTGATTATCATCATCAAAACCACTGTACGCTTGGAAGGTGTAATCAATACTCCTTTCTATTTTAGGCATATCCTCCTCTGTAAAGTTATGCACCTTTTTGTAATGAAACTGCAAACACTGCTTTGTGGTAAATGCCGCTTTGCAAGTAGTTGTTATACACCTAAAATATTTTGTTAATAACTGGTAAATATTATGACACAGTAATAATGTAATAGTCTTACTTACTTGAAAGGTTTTATTCCGCTGTGAGTTAACATGTGAATCTTTAAATTTGATTTATTTTGAAACTTTTTACCGCATCTCGAACAGGAACACGCACCATCGATCTGTTTTTGATGGACCTCTTTTGCATGTCTTTGTAATGCCGCTCTGGATCCAAGTAATTTCAAGCAACTTTTGCATTGGAATTCTTTCAGCACTTCGGAAAAATCTAAAACAATATGTCCATAATACAAAAATGTCAAAAAAACGTGTCAACACAATTTTTTATAACATGGCCGAGGCAGTGACTAATGCATATTCTACTTACCACTATGCATTCGTTTGATGTGTACTTTTAATTTTTGCGGTTGACAAAATTTTCTTCCACAAAAATCACAGAGCGGCCTCGATCTATGTGGATTTGCTGAGCATCCATAAGTGCGGTGCATTTCCAAATAGTTTAGTCTTAAGAAGAACTAAAAATAAACATAATGGTATAATAGGGAAGAATAAACACATTTTCCACTGCAGTTGTTTGCACTGCAAAAACTGAAACATATAGGAGTATTATTCTGATACCTACTTGAAACTACTTTATTCTGGGTTTTCTTCAACATTATTATGCGGTCAAAAAAAAATTGTGTGACAACTGAGCAGCACCATGAGAAGTGTATATGAAAATATGGACATTGCGTATAAACCGCTTTCTATTTGACACTTAGCTGAGGATAAAACAAGTGAAGTGTGGAACACCACCCACATGGACATTGCATATTAACTGCTTTCTATTTGACACTTAGCTGAAGATAAAACAAGTGAAGTGTGGAACACCACCCACCACAAAATTAATAGTAAGCCTTTGAAAATACACTATTTTCACTTTTCTCTCAATAATGGAAAAAATAACGATTTAGAGAAAAAAGTTTCGAACAAAAATTATTGAGCGGATTATTTACGTAAGAATGAAATATTAGCCAACGTATTATTGTAAAATTGTTAAGTTAAAATTTCGGAAAGCTCCCCAGCCTGTCACAATGTACCGATCTTGATAAAAATTATTGCAATCGGTAGGTAATAACAGTATCTTACAGCATGCCTATTTTCATAATTTTTCATTGACATATAATATTTTTATTAACAAAAAACTCATAACTAAGGATCGTAATTTTGTCAATTTTCCACTTACGAGATGTGCAACAAACTGCATTCGATTGCAATGATTTATACATGAATTTAGAAAAAAAATGTGTACTGTAGTACCAATTGAAACCAAGATACGAGAGATGTGTGACAAAAATATGTGGTCTGAATAATTGCAAAATCAAACATGAGATTCGGCAGACTTCAGTAAATACACCTGTAAATTGTAGAGACAATAAAAAACTTAGCATATTACCTTCTTACAGAATTGACATTGGTAAGCACCTTGCCCATTATGTAATTCAGCTGCGTGCTTCATTATGTTTTCTTTTCCTAACACAGCAGCACCGCATATTTTACAGTGGTATTTCCTGATTGTTAAACTGTATCTCAAATCATGAAATACAGAGCAGTGTATTCTATAATAATGTGGATGACTAAAGATCATATTGCAACCACCACACGCTAAAAATTCAAATCAATGATAAGCAAACTAATATAGTACATTACAACATGGCAGTAATCAGGTGATGGGGCGCAAGACTGAGAGAAAATAACCTTATTTTTTCAAGCAATTACACAATGTCAACACAACATGCGCTAGTACACGATTTATGGGTTTAAAATCCTGGTGTGATTCCAAACAGTTCCTGGATGAACCCCAAGGATTGAATGGTGGAAGGTAAATGTAATGACAAAAGATGATTCAGTTTTGTGTGCCCACATCACCTAATTTTGACAGCTTAGTTTGACATTGCAGCATCTAAACTTTCAAATGTATCGACCCAAAAAGAATTTTAAAATAAAAAATTCAATAGTAAAATGAATTAATGCAAACAGGTAATTAGGTATGTAATGTAAGATATTAAGAACGGACTTACTGGTTTTTTCCATTTTCTTTTTACTTGTCGCAACAGGACTGTCTTGCCAATATAGAAGCTCCTCGTCGCTTTTGATAAATTTTAGACTAACAAAATACAAGTCACTTTCCTTTGATATCACAGTTACATTTTTCTCTTCCCTCTTTGGCGCTGGTCTTATATACCTTAACCAGTTTGACTGTTCAACACTTTCAGTATTAATATAAACGTTTTTATTTTCTAGGCCAATTTCCCAAAGATCTCTCATGCTGAAATCCTCTGGAATATCAACTTCTTTAATTGCTCTTCCTATTAATGGTCCAAACTGTGAAAACGGTTCTATATTACTTTTTGCAAATACACCCACACCATGATTTGTATTTGTTTCTTTAAAAGATAAACAATCAGGGAGCGATATCATGGAATAAGTGTATTTTTCTATTTCGCTTAGAGAATCTCTTGAGTTTGTTTCCTTTTTCATTTTACTATTCTTTTGATTTTCATAGGAAGTTTTATATTTTTCTGTCCAACATATATGATCTATGGAATCATTAATTATATAATGGGGGTATTTGATAGGGCAATGGTTTTTGATATGACAAGTGGAGCAGTGCTGACAAACCTTTATTTTAGTTTCATCTACATTGTCAGAAGAGCTGTTATTTTCTTTTTCAGTTAATTTCTCACATTTTGTGTTAAACTCTACAGTGTCAATATTTGAATCTTTTGCTGGCTCTGTGCCTGTGCCCTTTTGATTTCTTGTGTATTTTTCCTCACATTTTTCTCCTTCACTAGTATAACCTTTATTACTTTCATCTAAATTATTTGCCTTATCAAGTATAAAAGGAACTGTAAATTCTTTTGATTTTATTCCACTATCCACGTGGACATCAACTGTATCTTCAACAGATTGGTTGTTCTCTAGAGTAAGACAGCTAATTGGTGAAGTTTCTTGACTAGGATACTTTACTTTTGATACAGGCTGGCCTTTGTTAGAAGTGGTCTTAATAGTGGTATGTGTTTTCTTCTTATTTCTACTAATTTGTTTAAGATACTTTTTACTTTTATAACTATCAGTACATTTCTCTGTATTTTTCCTAGAAATATATTACTAATTTTGTTAAAGATTTATAGCAAAATATAATTATATATAGATATTATCTATCTATCTATAAATATCTATATAAAGTATATAGGTAGGTATATATCTATTGGCAGATATATTATGTAGAAATGTACCTACTACACTGTAAACCAAGCATTGGTCAGTAGTAGGCATTACCTCAAGATAAATTATATTGTGTAAATGTCAGTTATGGTGACCAATAAATAGTCATCTGAAAAGTTCTGATTTTTATTTGCTGTATAATATCTAATTTTTAATTTGCTGGGGAGAGGTACTACCCTGTTATTTGCATTTTAATTTCACTAATAATTTTTTACCGTACAATAACTTGAAATAAATTGCCTACTTACTAAAAATACCAAAGTTAATGTAAATATATTAATATTAATTGTTTAGATTAGGTACCTACATACTTATTTTCATCTGATCCCATTATCAAAGATGCATTATTTTTACTTTTCGGTACGAATGTTGATGCAGAGTATTTGATTGGGTATGAGTAGATGCTTAGTTGAAGAGTAAGAGCATTTGATCAGAAAAAAATAAAATCGCCAAATATTGTAGCTACAGAAAAAATGTATCTATGTGTACTATGTCTACTATGTGTTCTCATCAAATTTTTAACAACTTTCCAAATATTCTTCTGTCTGGATGCCCGTTTTTAGGTTTCCGGTTTCCATGAACAAAGAAAATATTCAAACAATCTTGGCTCAAAAACTACCTTGTTTTTGAGCCAAATCCAATACTAAATGCCGCTAGAGGGACGCCTCAAACCACACAAAAAAAATATCCCAAGAGTAACATCTACAGATTACATTTGTTTTATGTTTAGATATTTTTATAGAAGAATTTTGTTTTCTAGTGTAATATAAGTAATATTATTCCCAGTTTAATCGAGTTGACAGAAAGCACGAATTTTTTAGGATCATTTGATTAAAAATTTAACACTGAGATAAAGAAACGCTGGTTGCCTAGGTATTTACATTTAAATATAAATATAAATGCAGAAAAGAGCAAAATTCAAGCCAACTGTCAAGCACCTCTCCCCTCATATAGTTCGTAAACATAAACACGTGCCAACTATTATTGATCTGTCAAATAAGCTCCTCCTCCGAAAATGCCTCCTATATAGTTTGTAATGTAAATGTAGGAATTAGGTATTATGACATAAATTAGGAAAAAATAAGTTTTATTCATATTACATACCCATTTAGATTTTCTTGTGCGATGTCTAATAGTTTTGTAGCGAAGTTTTCATCGGTTGTGCATGCAAATGCGGTTTTTAATGCATTCCACCGTTTGACATTTGTTGATCCTATTACGTTTGATAACGAAGCTGCAATTGGTTTATAATCATTTGCTTGACTAGAATTAACTCCACATTTTAAATTAGCAAGACTTGTTTCTTTTTGGAACTTTTTAAACATTATTTAGAAATAGTAAAGAGGATAGATTGACAACAATCCCATCCCCTTTAAGCTACCGGACCGACATGTAAGTGACGTCATCGTCGTCCGGCGGCAAAAATATAAATATTGTGGGAAAAATCTTCTTGCTAATCCTAACCTGTGCAATCTATGTATAAACATTGAAAATGTTTTAAACAGTAGAAGACCATTTTAAACAACAATAGCAAAAATCTAAAAAAAACGGTGTCATTAATCACCATTATATAGGTACCTACCAATTGTAGGTATATACCATAGTACCTATACAACAAAATAGTTCGATCGCAAAGTTCATCAAATTGAGAGTCCCTTGTTCTAAAACACAATTACTTTTAGTCATAGGGTCGCCGAATGACTGATAATAAAGATACATGTACAGTGTGCTGTCGTGAGCAAAAACAAATAGGACAACTATTTTTTCTAATGTAAATCTGTCCCTATTTGAATAATATCTGACAACTAACTGACATTGTCACAAAAATTAAAGTTGATGCGTCTGGCAACGCCGCGGCTCGTTCCCTAGTATTCAGAGGCAGTAGACCGGGGCATAGAATTAGCGTTCTATTCTATAGCAGTCAAGAATAGGGTACCTGAGATACATATCTTATCATCCAAGGACCGTGCTAAGGGTGGGGCGTGCATCGAGAATGTCCAATCCAGAGATATGGATCTCGATATCTCTGGTTCTATCCATGCGCAGCCCCAGGGATAAAAATATGTTGGTAGAATGTTGGTGTGTTGTGCTGTGCATGCGTGATTGAAAACCATTACAAACAAATTACGAAGAGGAAGAAGAAGAGAAAGTAACCTTACTTTTTAAACGGGAAATTGTGTATGGTATTTTATTTGGTATTAGTTTTTAATATGGCCAGATTAGGATCTTATTATGGATTATGCCCATTAATAGATAGCAAAAGCCTGTTGGGCATTTCAGGAGACCGCGAAAAAGGTGTCGTTCTTATTACATTGGGAAAAAATATTGCCAGCAAATATAAGGTTTGTGTTTGTACTATTCGCTGCATTTCCTAATATGCTTTTTTAATGGTTGCATTGTTTAAAAAATATTTAGCCCTTGCAAGCTCTGATGTTAGCAACTAGGATGTTAACGTTACTCTAGGGAAAAAATATGAGGGCTAACATGTTAAGAGACATTGCTATTGTGTAGGACCCTTTCAAATGTTGGCACAAAGTATTTTTTACGACAATGAGCACGTGTTAAAAACAAGTATTAGCTTTCAGATCAGAAACAAATATGTAGTTGGAGAACCAAGGAAAAGTTTAGTTCTGCAGTGGTATACGATAAAAAACTGTGCAAATATTTAGCAGTGTTTAATCATTCTCATATTAAGTTATGGGAGGGAGAAGAAGAGAATTTAGATAAATTAAAGAAATATAAAGTAAGTTTGAATATTGAAAGCAAATGTTTTATATACTTAAAATATGTATTTTAGTTCAATAAGCAAATCTATTCAATATTTTCTGGTAATGGGAACACGTATATAGTATTTCAAAATGGTTCCATTTATTTGTTAGAAGATGCTCTAGAAGAAAGGAAAACTTTATCTCCGGAGCAAATTATTCTGGAATCGGAACAAATCGAAAACATTTTATCCAGGAAACTTAATGAGCAACTTTATGTTGGCTTGATCACTAAATCTTCAGAAAAGTCCAGTTTTTATTGGACTAAAATTGGTTCTGATAAATGGTCATTTTCCGCAATAAAATTAGAAAGGGATGATTTTATTTTAAGAGGATGCGTTTTACATACTGAAGAAAATATAGCATTGTTTTTAACAGTATGTAAGTTATCGTCTGTGTATACCTAATTATTTAAGGCTCATTATTGGATTTGCTTACATCTAATATAGACATTGAGGTGTATATTCTTGTAAAAATATATTTACAGTCAGAATGTAAAAGGAATTTAAATTCAAGGAAACTAACTTTTTTAAATGTCCCCTATGTTCGAAACTCGAACATTTAATATTTTTCCTTCTAACCAAACTTAATATTTTTTCTATTTTTGTAGGGTCCGATGGACGAATATTTTCATATCAACTTGAAAATCCGAGTAAGAGCACAATGCCAGGACAACTGTTTGCAGTAACCGATTATATTTCTACAAATAGTAATGTTTGTATGTTATCTTTAGACGAGAATTATATGGCTATATATGGAGCAAACTGTAACGAAGAAGGAGCTATAATAATAATTTATAACACCCAGTTTAAAGTAACACAATCCAAGCAACCATTTAAATTGTTTACGAATGACGCAAAGCTGTGGTCTTACGAGAACAATTTGTTGCTACCAGTGGGCCAGCATATGGCAGTCATTCCATTCTATTTGGAAACTGAACAACTTGCAGCATTGGTTGGTAGTCACAAAATTGTACAGAATATCGCAGATGCTGACGTTACCATCGTACAGGAATTTGAGGTAGCCTCATGGGACAATAAACATAATTTCAAAGATGCTCAAATTCCAGAGGTACTTTCAGATAAAATCAAAGACCTTCTAAAACAGGGGTTGCCAGAAAGTATTATTGTTGGCCAATTACTACCAGATATTTTAAAAAAACCAGATATTGAGTTATTATCATTATGTATCACATACTTTGTAGATATTCCTGAGAAATATTTAGCACAGATTTTAAAATACTTGATAGTAACTAATAGTAAATATTTCAATAATGAAAAACAACACGCCTCAAAATTATTTCCAAGTAACTTACAACCCGCTGGCAGAACTGAATTAATTGATCAAATTTTTTGCAAGACTTTTAATGAAGTCTTGCTTCTTCCGCATTTACGGTCAGAATTTGCCGTGACAGATGTTTTATCACTCATAAACTATATTAGTTTCTTGTTGTCAGAAGACGGGCACGAGTTGCCTTCTATGAATTTAATAAAATCTGAGGCAAGGCTTATTGACTGGAGTTGCATACTTATAGATTCTAGTTTCCAAAAATTGCTGCTAGGTAAAGATGAATCTGTAAAAAATGTATTAATTCAGTTCGGTAGATTAATTGAAGAACATTTAACTGCTTATGAGGATTTAAGGTCAGTGTCGTCACTTTTAAGCCATTTTAAAAGAGGAAAATTATTAGGTCGCAATACTAATGTCACAAACTTGAAGTACTCAATTGAACAGATAAGCTTGTACTAAGGTTTCTGTAATATATTAATATTATTATGTAGTGGTATTTATTTCCTGAAACCCTGAATATCAAAATAATTGTCGCTTTCTTTTTCGCGTACAGAGAGAAAAGTTATTGCCTAATTGAAAAATGCACTTAATTCTTAAATTCATTCACCAATATCAAATTTGAGCCTTTTAATGGCTGTCAACAGTCCTAATCCAAAAATGAGACATTTGTGGATTAGAACCTTTCACAACTAGGGCGACGATATAGTTATAGTTGGATTTTTTTTTCCGCGTACCGACAAAAAAAATATTTCCGAGGCCGGTCAGGAAGACAAAAAAATGAACAGACTATTATCACATTACACTCAACAAGTCTAATACATGCCAACAGATATTTTGTGGGTATGTAGGAAAACAGAAAACCGGCACTAAATGGTGATAAAAAAATTAAAAATTCACTATAAAATAACCCCAAATGCCTTATATATTTCATAAATCACAATATACAATTTGCAAGTTATCTGATCAGTATTTTAACCAAATATGCTCTCATTAAAAATATAAATGATTGATAAGTCAGATTCAATATTTATTTGCACTGTAATAATGGCATTGCAATAAATGTGTGCTTGTTACAAGAGTCTATGGAGAGACGGCAGCTTTTGAGTCCGGAGGCCCACATGCGCATTCACTGCTATCGTAGTGACAGATTTACTAAATTGTCAACCTTGTGACACAATTCCTGTAACATCTATTCTTGGAAAACCAACTGGTCCTCCTTGGCTGACCTTATGACATGTACATGTATTTTTACTATTTAGTCAATCGACCTGTAACAAAAGTAATTGTGACGAAACTGATCCTCCTTGACAGACCTTATGCCATGTACATGTATTTTAAAGTATGTGATTAAGATCCAGGAAATATTTGAATTTGTTGCAGAGTATTCGTTACATTTATCGAGCCTATATTATTTTTATAGAATACTTATTAATTTAGGAAGCTTGTGAATTTGGTAGCAATCCGGTTTGTTGACTATGGTTTAACCAGCCAAAAGTAGCAATGACAGATGACCGACAACCGAGCCAATATTGTATTCTGTGTATACGTGACTTGTGAATCACTTAAAGTTCCATTTTCCTTGTCTGTTATTATTAAAACAACACACAATACACTTTATTTGCCCCAGGCAGGTAATCTTTTTTGTTTGTACTATCAATTTATTGTCCCTAAATTTAAATAAATCAATACCTCCCGCCACGCTTTCCGTCAATTGTCTTGCGCAAGCGCCGTGCGGTGATTCCACAGACAAACACGTTTTTTAACGGCGAAGGAGTACGATAATATACGGTATGATAGGCCAACGATTATAGACTAAACAGGATTGCGTATCCCCATAAGCGCAACGTTAGACAAATCTCGTAGGCCCCCACCAAGCTTTTGACGTCAGGGGATACGTACGGCGTAGGTTCATTGCCCCACCGGTGTATTTCCCGGCGTTTGTGTAGTGTGTCACTTGTACATTAACATCGTGCCTAGAGAAGCCTAGCATCAATTTGGAATCGACCGTTGGCGCAAGAGGATGCCGGCCGAACTTAACCGCTGACGTCAGATCTTGACTAACAACACGTGGCCGATAAGCAATCCTGTTAGTCTATAATCCTTGATGATAGGCGACCTGTGAATTTTACTCCACCGCCCCCAATTAGTAAGTTCTTGCTAGTCAATTTGCAATTTGACAGAATAGATGTTTTGTAGGTTTTAATTATTTTGTACTCTTAAATTATGAAATTGTCCCCGCTGCGGTATGGATAAACGTTTCATCATACTCTGGAAACAATTGTTGTGTAGTGGGCTGTAAAAATAATTACGGAAATACGGACGGCACTGTGAAATTTTGCACCTTTCCTAGCAGACCCCATGAAAGGACAAGACGAGATATTTGGTTAAGTAAAGTGAAGAGAAACTGGTAATTTCATTTCATGTTTACTCTTTACATGCATTTTATTACTCCAATTTTTATACCGTTGCTAAACCGAAGTGGGAACCAACCAATTTTTCCCCTTTTCTATGTTCCCAGCGGAAAAATGTGAGAAACTAATTTGCTTGAAATCAAAATATATTATTTTTCTTTCCATTTCCACTAATAATTATTGTAAATATTTATGTTTTCATACACAACACTTTTACTTCTTTGCACAGCACCACACCAAACATCGAACTAGTTTGTTGTCTAGTGGAAACTTGTATGATTCACCGAGGGAGGCGCTTCCAATCAATATGTGCAGGTTACTCGCACATTTTCAAACTTGACGCCTTTACATAAAGATTATTTCTGTGGACGGGCACAAGAAATGGTCCTTCGTAGTAAAGCATAAATAAAACACACTACACAAATATTTTATCAATGTATTTATGACATTAATGCTGAATGATTACAACACAAATTCTACTCACACAAAGACCTAAAAAAAAATTATTATCTATATTTATATTCTATACCTACATAAATAAAAAAAATTTACACCATTAAATGTAATCACAAAAATACTCTTGGGCATAAACATAAATAAATTAAAAAGCATAACGTGTCCGTATGTCTTCTAATTTTTTAGACACTTCAGCAGGTGTCCTATCTAAGTCACCCGCAATACTCTTCTGCTTTACGGGTTCCAGAGAATTATACTGTTCACACATGTCGCCATCAATTACGTTCTGAAAATTAAAATAGTGCAATAAAATATTTTCCAAAACAACGAAAATTGATTAATGCATCTTAAATGCGGATCAGATTTTAACTTTTAATCAATAAACTCATAAGTCTAGCATGTTAAGTAGTAACATCATTATTATAATTATGATTAATGTTTTATGCTAGCAAAAAAAATTACCTTAACAGGAAAGTAGTAACATCTAAAGGATAAGTGATCCCTTCCACATAGAGGAGGATTTTCGCTCCTCATATGCATTTCTAAATGCTGGAAGAAGTCGTGATCTTCATGGGACGTAAAAGGTACTAAAACGCCGACTGTCCCGGAAAGCGTTGTGTAAATCAGAGATTCAGAACCACCTGGAATTAACGTAGCCTTCTGAAGCCAAGTCACAGTCTCCCCTACATGGAATGTGGCTATAGTGTCGGCTTTCTGCGAAGCGCCATTTAAAAGACCTCTATCCCACAGAGCTTTATGTCCCGTGGGATCTTCTTCGACATCATCACTAACATTTGGAGGGAGACGAAGAATGCCTATATTACCAAATTTATCAGCTGTTGCCACAGTATCATAATCCAGAACGGAGGTACAGGTAATCCATCTAGGATGCGTGTCGTCGGCAAATATGATCAACTGGTTTTCGGCCCTTTTATATCGCACCATAAACACAGATTCTTGAACATCCGATACGAAAATCCGTTTGCCCATAGCTTGGATATTAACTATAGCATTGGGTATGTGCTGTAACAGAGATACTACTTTTTAGAAATAATTTCAGATTTTTCAGTGAGAGTGTCGGGATATATTAAAAGATCAGAACTGCAGGATTTCAACATGAATTCAGTGCGTTTTGTTATCATCACTATAAAATTAAATTTAATTATTCCCCTCACTGGTACCGACAGATTTATTATAAAATTCTGAAAATATTGTAGCCATAAAACATTTCAAATGTTGCGTTTTTAAGGGCCTAATATCAGATATTTCAGGGAATAAAGGCCAAACTTTAGGGTAATGCTGAAAAAATACAGACGTTGCCGTGTATCGTACTAAAATGCAACAATACGATATGTACATATTGCAACAAATGGAAACCCACCTTAATAATGAATGATTGCACTGATGCCAAAATTAATTATTTAATCATTTTATATTAATTTTTGTTACTAAAACAAACTTTTCAAAAAACTGAAAATCTGTTGTAATAGAAAGCAATAAAAATAATCTTTTTTGAAATAAAACCACACAAGTTAGGTATTAGAATTATCAAATAAAAAAAGATATCGGTAAAGCATCAAAAGTGAGGTTAGACCGGTCATATTTATTTTCGACTTTTTGATCATTTCTGGATATGGACATGCAATAAATTGTTTTACCTTATTTTCACATTTCCTCAAGAGTTTCTTCTTCCCCAAATCGTAGAGTCTTAACATTTTTCCGACTCCCGCAAGAAGCCGTCCGTTATAGGAACAAAGAGCCATCGGCACTTCATCGACAAGAGTTCGATGGACGAGCTCTATTTCCCTGCCCATCACATCAACCTTGTAAGTATCCAAGTATCCAGTGCTGCATAACCGAGGGTTGAGCTGGAGGTCCTTGGCTATACCGACAATGAGAAACCACTGGTGTTCAGGCTGCCCGTGAAACTTGACGAGGGCCAGCGCCATCGCCGACTCGTTTTGCTCCAACCGTATCAATTTATATGTCGAACCTTGAACAGGATCCATGATCCTTAATGTAGACGCCCACATGTTGTGACCAGCCTTGGGTGCTGAGAATATATTTTCGGGTAAATCCTCATTTAGGAACGCTTCCGCCATTTCCTTTGCCAATTCTTGCTCTTCCTCCCCTGCCGCTTCCTTCATTTCCTCTGCCATTTGGAGACGCCTCTGCTTTTTGGTGTCCTCGGTATAAGCGTTGTGTTCGGTTTCGAGGATAATAAAGTTATTAGATTCCGGATGAATGATGAACTTCCTCGGCGTGTACTCCAGCGGAAAAGATACTTGGTTAAAGACAGCTCCTAGTTTTTCCAGTGCTAAAATTCTTAAAGTGTTCGTTGAAATTGCGACAATACCTTCCGGACACTGCTCAGAGCTAAAGCCCGAGGCGTACTCCAAGCTCTCGTATGACAAGGGTGTTAAATAAAATCTGCTTTGGTAGTAGTAGCTTAACCAGGAACGGCTACTCATTGCTAAAACAGCCTCCGATTGTTGCATCCGGATTCTAAATAATTTAACTGGTCTCGATCCCAAATACCTTGTTCTGGTGTCTGTTAAATCGCCAGATACCGGATCCAGAACAGTTCGTAATAGAGCTCCGTTCTGTAGACCAATATTCAGGTACAATGTACTTGTCGTGCTAGCGGCTGCCGCATTATCTGGGTCTCTTTCAGTGCACCCCATTTCAACAATACACAAGGATTCAGCGCAGACGGGAAGAGGCTGCATAGATCTGGGGGCTAGACAATCGCTCGGGTCTAGGGAAATAATTCTGACAGTGCTATCGGCTAAACCTACCGCCAAAAACCATGATCTTTGTTCACCCGGTGGTACGTTTGCCAGAGCCATGCATACCACATCAGAATTCATTCGCTTCCTCTCCTTGTACTCATGTAACTGACCTGTCTGCAATTAAAGATGTGTTTTAAATGGGCATTATAGCAGGTAACAAATACCTTACAAGATAAAAGAAATGTTCCTGCTTGATTCACTCCATTGTACTATAAGAGACACAACGGAGGCGACAAGAAGGATATTATATAGCACAGAGATAAAACTAACAGGATATAAATATCCCATCAGGTAATAAAAATCTATGCATATTGTTAACATGGTTCATTTGTAGTAGGTCACTTATTTATGTGTCCATGCGAGTGTTTAAAGTTAAAGAAATTACTACCTGCATTAAATTTAACCAGTGGTAAGCAAAAAAAAAGTTTGGCTGGTCTAGCGGCAACTAGCCATCCCCCAAAAAATATGACGGCATGTAACGATTATAACAAATATATCTATTAAATAATAACCATGGTCCACAAGCGACGCACAAAAATTTTGATCTCTCTTGTAAATCACAACATTAAATAGAAACCTTTAAAAATCATCTATGGCATCTTTCTTGTTATTTTTTGGTTGCAAAATAATTATTTTGAATTCTTTTCGATGTTTTAATATAAAATAAACACAAAAATATGCTCGCTTAAAATATGGCATGCGGTCATATTCCAAGGTCAGTATTGATGTCCAAAAAGAATTCCTCGGTAATGGAATTTTGATGTTCCAATAGAAGTAGCAATGTCCCTAGTCAATGCACTAAATGGGCTTTATTTTTAATACTTACTGGATCCATTTCGAAATATACCAATTCTCCACCAGATAGAGCTATAACGACTTGTCGTTGATTCACTGCACACTTCACAATACTCTTTTTTCCTGCTTTCCACTCATTCACACGTTTATCAGCACAAATATGTCTTATACCATCAGGATAAACCTAAAAGTCAATGATTATTACAATAATTATGTAAACTAAAAATAAAACATTAACATTTCAATACTTTTAGTTTATATGAATTAATATTTGCCTCAGTATCTACTATAATAAATTAACAAAAATTATTAATATATAGGGTGAACCTGGCAAAATACACTACTTAAATAAATAAAAATGAATAATTTGAAAAAAAAAATTAATTAGTAATAATAGTAATTATATTGGTTAAAAAAAACATGCATTTGGACGAGATACGTGTCATGGTATTTTATTGCAAAATAATTTTGAAAATGGTACTTTTTTCACTTTTCTCTCAATCATAGAAACAGTAACGATTCTAGAGAAAAAAGTGTCAAACAAAAGTCGTTCAGCGGATGACTTTACGTACGGATTTTGAAGTTAAAAAAATCGTTACTAGCGGTACAATATTATTTTACTAAAATATGTAAAATATTCTATTAATTTCAAATTCACCCTGTATAATAATAATTGTCACATATATGGGAGACCCAAAAGTGGCATATTTTAATTGACCACAGCTGGTACTATGAATATGGAGTATTTTTTAGGACATTAGTCTGTTTATTACATGTATCAATGACAAGTAACACTTGATATGTCCAAAGTCCGCATAACACTTTTCAGATACAATGAAAAAATATAAACCTTACCTGTACAAGAGCGTCATCACTCAACGCTGAACACGATAGTGTCGGCGTGGTTCCTAAGAATCCACTGTCCGTAACTTCCTCAACAGTTTCCCCAATCGACAATACCAACGTTGCATTCAAAAAAGATACTATAATATAAGCATCATAATCATCTGCAACAAATACGTTGAGCGTTAGAATTCCACAAATTCACATATTTACGATAGATAATGATGAAAAATTATCTCAGTTTTGAGAGTTATAATCACTGTGATTCAGGTGAAACACGGATAAACATATCATCATGTTAGAAGTTACTGCTTTTATTTTCGTTGCATATTTTAACTACTGCGCTTTAGGACCATTATTTAAAAAAATCCTCGCGGAAAAGCGTTACAGGCACTATAGATCCAGTAGGTTTTGTAGTATCGCATCTTTAATATTGCATCTTCGCACTTACCTATTACATCAGCTCGCGAACCAGAGGGCAGCATCTGAAATAAAAAAGCACTGGTGTTGGTAAATATTCAACAGCCAGGCCTAGTTAAAATATGTTTTGTTTCAATTTAGGCTATTAATTTAAGATTCTTTTCGCCAAGACAAATTTAACTTAGCATTTGCATAAAAAACAAAGGCAATTCGACGATCTCTATAATGAATATCAGTGATGTTCTTACCATCACTTCTACGTTTGACCGTCCAGACTGCGTTGGGATTACCGGGAAGTTCCGAAACAGCCATTTCAGATACCTCTAGACCATGCCGAAGCACTCTAAGCGATGAACGTGGACCCCTACCGCAAAGCATGTATAACTGAGGAGTATCTTCACTCGCTAAATCAGCCACACGTGAGGACAGTATTGGAGACAGCGACTCCATCTCATCTACTAGCACCAAGTTTCTTAGTAGTCTTGGGGCGAAAAAGAACGTGTCTCCTTCCTCTAAAGGCATAGCGGAACTGAATTCTAATTCGTCATCGTCATCTCCAAGATGCGCAATTTGATACAGGTAACTAGAATGAAACGCGAAGATGAAAGCAATTTTCAAAATGGACTCCATTTTTCAAGAGGCTGTGCAAAATTTGGAAATGGGTGTGCAAAATTTGAAGATTCTAATGGCTGGACAATGGTTTTTACCTAGGGCAGGAAGGGGCTAGGTAATTTTTCAAGTGGCCTTGGGGTCTAATCTGTCGCTGTGCGAAATTTGGAAATGGGTGTGCAAAATGAAACGTTTAAAACAGCTGTAAAATTATTTACATTCGCGAAAAAGAACAATTTTGTATCCCCTATACGTTCGTCCTTTCCAGTTCTCAGGGCAAGGTGTGCAAAATTTGGGATAGGGTGTGCAAAATTGTGCAAAATATGTGCAAAATTGTGATGTACATTTCAGTTGGGATATTATTACCACAGTCACCACAGAATTAAGTCTATGGATGATGTATGAATAACTGTAGTATTGGTATGATATTTTAACGTTTCACATATAAAGGACATGTTAGTAACAACTAATTACAGTCCACAACGAATTTTTCAGTGTTAATTATTACCACAGTAAAAATTTTTAAAAAAATTTGAATATTAACCGCATATTCTACTTTTTTAAAACTTTTTAGCAAACAAATTGCAGATTATGATACATTATTGAAACTGATGGGAATACTTACTGATTGCCAAATTCAGATGCTACAAACAGAAATCCAGTCTTCAAGACACACATCGCTGTTGCCACGGGAACAGTGTCGAAATATTTTAATTTTATTTCAGTCACCATGTCTTCGTCAGTCTCAAGAGTAATTTTAAAAATATCGCCCTGCTCAGTTTGGGCCAGGAAGAAAAACATCGATTTAGTTTTGTGAGTAGCTGAGCACACAAAAATCATCCCCCTTTCTGGATCATCCAAATCATTCCTTCTTCGAGGAATAGGGCAACGAATATCGTGCTGATCTCCGAGGTTTTTATAAGTAAGATAATTTTCAGAGCAAATTAATACTCCTGAGGGACCGTCGTCGCCACCTGGGACGGTGACTAAAAAATTTGCATGTTCTTCAAGCGGTTCAGAATATTTCCTAACGACATGATTCAGACCTAGGTCAAGCTCGTAGAAAGTTAAAGTTTGCTGGGTTTTCTGAGCAGCCTCTCCGGTTGGGTCAGAATCCGCTTCCTCATAATCAATCTCTAAACACGCAAATATTGGATTATCGTATCCCGCATCCACCCCCACCATATGGTACACAAGTGTGTTACTCTTATGTGCTTCGAGTGGGGACGATATTGTTAACCTGGCTTGTTCATCACGATTTAAAATGTAAACCAATTTTTGCTTCTCTATAGCTCCAATCATGACAGCTCGTCCTCTAGGGTCTGTCGCTAAATATTGACCCGGGACAATACGCCTAGTACCTGATTTGCCAAAGGTCTCTTGATGTATCTTTTCAAATATATTTTTAGAAGGAATGTATTCCAGAATTACAATTCTCCCAGAATCAGAACCCACAACAACGCAATCTTTTGTTCCACCAGTAAGCCGAAATGCCATTAAAGACCTGATGATACCAAATGTCTCTACAGTTAGGAGAGTATGAACTTTACCCGTATTTGAGTCAGGTCTCAAAAGCTCAAGACTCTTGCCTCGTGATATTACAATTTCCTGAGTTTTTGTTCCGGAAAAGTTTCCATGAACAGCATGGGTTATGGCCGTAGCCCGTTGTAAGGTCAAGTTGTAGAGAAACATCTTCTCTGAAACATAATTTTAATTTAAACTAGTCATATTTTAATGTTCTCTTTCAATTAATCAATGTTTAAATTAACATTTTACTGTATCTTCATTATAAGACATAAAGACACCCACATTTACCTAATTTTGACTAAGAGCCTTAAATAATGCATTTACATTTATTATTAAGTGTAAAAAAGTATATCAAACTATGTTATATGTACCGCTGATTGAAAGAGGAGGAAGATACGGAATTTTAGGGTAACCTTGGGCCTGGGTCGATACCTATAATGGCCATTGTATTGAAATTACTAAGTTACACACCAGCTAAACAATGCAAATTATTTCAACTACGTATATAAATATTTCAAATAAAAATGGGAATATGACCCTCTATGTAACTCAAACTAAGTAATTCAAAAATCATTGTAAAGTATAACTTGTAGTTTATTTGTCCTTAGAGACTGGAAATTCAAATGTTATTAAAATATCAGGAAAAAACTAAATACTGCGGAAGACGAAGACAGCAGGTATGAATCACTCTCATTAATTTCCAAAACAGAGTATATATAAATAACTTTATACTATATTTTATAAAATCCGGCTGGGGAGTGGGGACCACAATAATTTTCCAAAAACAGGATTGGCCGTAATTATTATCTTGTACAAAGTTATTCAAAGATAAATTTCACCTGGGCTACCTATTAATATTTGTTTTCTCCAGCTACAACAGAAGTTAAGAAGGGCGAGAAACTGCCCTATGGTGTGTAGTTGTATTTATTCTGTGGTGTAGGTATTGCCTCCCTAATAAATAATAGCTATTTATCTAAGTGGAGAATCATCAAGCAAATAAAAACAAAAAGAGCAAATTATGCATATTAGGTATATAAAACAACTGTAAAGCATTGACCTGAATGAAGATATCAGTTAAATTCTTATTAATAAGCTCTTGGGTAGTCGCGTAAGATAATGTTGTGGAGGTATAATTTATCATAAATATTAAATAAGTCCGAAACATGAACAAATAAATATTATTGGAGCATTAAAGCTTTTAAAAAATACATCAAAATTAAACTTACATTTTTATGGGATGTGCAACATATCTTAATATATTTTCTGATCAACGGCACGTCACAGCAAAACCAATGTAAAATGCCGCTTCCATCATGGATGACGATAGGCAAGAAAAGAGAAAAGAAAAAACGAAATCACGAAAGACTACGGACAGAACAACGTGGGCGTCAGCGTCGGGCGTGATGGGCGATGGGCGAGACGCAGCGGACGGAGAGGGAACGAAAAAGAAGAAGAAGATTTCTGAACATCACAGAACACTTACAGAAACAATATCCCATATAGACACAGAGGAGTATAGCTTACTCCTCTGTGATATAGATAAAATATAATTACAATATAATAGAAGTTCTATATCTCTGGCGGTGGCAAAACCAACACACAACAGCACAAAGGCGGGTTCAGAACCAACGTACTGTTTCAGAATTGCTGTAACGTAACATCTAAAAATATTCTTGTAAAATCAACTTGTCCTCATTGGCAGAACTTATGTAATGCCATATTTATTACCTAGTCAGTCGTCGACCCTGTAACAAAAGTAATTGTGACTAAACTAGTAACTGTGACTAAATTTGACAAATCGGCTGTCAAACAGGGCACATTGGGACACATTATAATAATTAAATTGAAAATAATTGTGACAAAACTGGTCCTCCTTGGAAGATCTTATACCATGTACAAGTATTTTAAAGTATAAGATTCAATTTCATGAAAGGAAAAAAATGCAGAAGCTGAAGGATTCGAACTTAACACCAATGAAATCCTATGCGTACGCTATACTGGCTGCGCCAACGATGGGAATAGCAAACCTCTGATGAACTACATACTAGTACATACACGCTTCACACAATCACAATTTAAAATCTGTGCCACCGTCAACAGCGCATGGGGACCTTTATTTTAAAAGTTGCTGTTGTTCGTTAAGGTCTTATGTTGCCATGTACCCAAAAGAGGCTAGAGTCCCAGAAAGCAGCACAATCTTCCCATCCGGATTCAACTCCATAGCGCATATATCAGTGGGGTGGGCTAAACCCGTTTTCTGAATTTATATACGTCACTATAAAGATAATCCACGGGATAATCCCAGATAACACCAAGGATTATAGACTAACCACTAGTAGACTAGTTTAGTCTATAATCGTTGAGATAACACAATCACAGTTTACTGTGTAATGTTTTGTTTCGTGATCTTCGATCTTGTGGTTTTGTTGCGAGGTCTGTGACGAGGTTTTGTAAAAGCTGAAGCTTCAAGCTGTGTAATGTAAATGTAAAAGTGACCCAGAGATCTATATTTTTTGTGAGTGACCCTAGGATAATTTAAGGGAAATTGGAAAAGGTATTTGTACCTAATATGCTGACTGAGCTTTTAAAATAATTATTAAATTTGAGATCCATACGTACCTTCTTACGTATATCAAGGTTCTAAGGGCACAGGGAATAGAATAAAGTCGGTATGTACTGTGGAGAGTGGAGACATATTTTTCTCATAAGTAAGCATCTAAATAAAATAGATTATTTATAGCATAAATAGATGTTCATATGGATAAAGAAGTTCTATAATATTAGTTGGTCACTTGTGATAGTAAATAATACTGAAGTAGTACTACAAGACATATTTTGACACACCAAGATATTTGACCTAATATAAATATTGATATTACATTAGACGTTAGTACAATCTTATGGTTGAATAAATATTCAGTGTGTGCTATAATTATTTGGAATAATTATGAGAGGACGTAGAAGGTGAGTGTATACTCTTTTAGTGTATATTTTGTAAACTAATAACAAAGCTAGAATATAGTTTCAAACTTCAAACATGCATCAGTTTAAATTTTTGAAAAGCTAATGCAACAGTTCCGCTCAGTATGTAAAGTATTCTATGTAAAGCAAACGTAGAATGCAATTTCAAGTTAGTGTACCACTATGCAAAAACATTTAGAACAAATTTGGAATGGAATAGCCTCGCTTACAGCTATTGGAAGTGGATTGGTGTTCTATAACCTACATTTCAAATACTGGATTAAGAATATGTTAATAGAAATTGTAATCAATTTCACACTTTAAAATTATGGCTAGTCGGTACCAAAGATGTATCGTATCTGTAATACTTTTTAGATCAAGAAGTCGTGATCGAAGAAGGTCTCGAAGCCGTGATCGATATGGGGGAGGGGGTGGCAGGAGAAATGCTGCTGGTGCAAGTTTGCGAAAACCCAGATGGGATTTAAATCGGTTGGAACCATTTAAAAAGGATTTTTACGTTCCTCAATCTTCTGTTTCTAATCGACCGTTTTATGAAATTGAAGAATGGCGTCGTAATAAAGAAATTTCTCTTAAAGGCAAATCGATTCCTGAACCAGTCTTAACATTCGATGAAGCGGCATTTCCTGATTACGTGATGAGCGAATTAAAAAAGATGGGCTTTAAAAATCCGACTCCTATTCAATCTCAAGGATGGCCGATTGCCCTATCTGGCCGTGATATGGTTGGAATTGCTTCCACAGGGTCTGGCAAAACATTAAGTTATGTCCTTCCAGCTATTGTTCATATAAATAACCAGTCAAGGTTGCAAAGAGGTGATGGACCCATCGCCTTGATTTTAGCGCCGACTAGGGAGTTGGCCCAACAAATTCAACAGGTTAGATGTATATTAAATTGTAATCTATTGTTTATGGATTATTTTTATTTTTTGCATTAATTAATAAATATTTTATTTGTGTCTAAATTTATATAGTGTTACTTTATAATGTAAACCAGGTTGCGACCGACTTTGGACATACTTCAAAAATACGGAATACTTGCGTGTTTGGTGGGGCGCCCAAAGGCCCGCAGGCAAATGACCTCATGGATGGAGTTGAAATTGTTATCGCAACCCCTGGTCGTCTTATCGATTTTTTGGAGAGCAGTCGAACAAATTTAAAAAGGTGCACATATCTTGTCCTTGATGAGGCGGATAGAATGCTTGATATGGGTTTCGAGCCACAGATCCGCAAGATAATCGAGCAGATAAGACCCGACCGACAAACATTAATGTGGTCAGCGACATGGCCGAAAGAGGTTCAAGCTCTGGCCCAAGAGTTCTTGAAAGATTTTATCCAAATTAATGTTGGGTCCCTACAGTTGTCTGCGAATCATAATATTTTGCAGATTATTGACGTTTGTCAGGAGAGTGAAAAGGAAGTTAAATTAAGTACATTATTGAAAGAAATTATGGCGGAGAAGGAAAATAAGACTATAATATTTATAGAGACTAAGAAAAGGGTTGACGATATCACAAGGAAAATGAAGAGAAACGGGTAGGTACAATGTTATATATTATGTATAAGAAAATGCTATTTAACATATATGTTTATAATAAATTGTTTACCTACTTAAAAAGCTTTACTTGTGCAAATTGTAAATTCTGATTTCTTACAGATGGCCAGCGGTTTGTATTCATGGAGATAAATCACAACAGGAACGTGACTGGGTGTTGCAAGGTAAGATAAGCTTTTTTTTCTTCCGATAATCTTGTAGTAGGGGTGTCAGAGAAAAAGAAACATGGATTTGGACTTTGCGCGGAACTCTTTGAAGTAGAGATCTAAACGTATATAGTAAGCCATTAAAAAAATTACAATGAGTGAGACACGAGTCATGGTTTTTATTGCAAGATAATTTTGAAAACGGCACTTTTTTCACAATTCTCTCAATAATGGAAAATGTAGTGTTTTTAGAGAATAAAGTTTTGAACAAAAGTTGTTCAGCGAATGATTTTACTTAAGAATTAGGCATTTAAAAAAATGACAACAATTTTTTTGCTACGATATTTAGTGCCAAAAGCGAAAAAATAAAAATACGATAAAATACAGAAAAAATTTTTCTGAATTCTTTGAAATTGGAGTATTACATAGTTATTGGAATGCTTAATAAAACGCGCTGCGTCCGATTTTAATTGGCGACGTATTGGAATCTTGTTAAGTGATAGAGAGAAAGTGTATTTGACAAGCTTTTTGACCTCAGGCTCACCTGACCTGAGCTCACCTGAAAACCTCAGGAATGATGAAAACAAATTCTTTAATTATTTCCATATGTCAGTTGCTTCTTTCGATGAATTACACGACAGGCTAAAAGAACGTCAAAATACACAAATGTAAAATTATAATCAAATCTGTAAATAAATGCTCATGTCAAATCGCATCCAAATTCTATATAGTAATATTTTTGCTCTAAAAAACATGTACATCGAGTTTTTATAATATTCCGTAGTTCGGCTTACAGTTTTTATTCTACGTCTGGGAGCTGACGAGCGACCAAAATTCGTTGTATGTGAAAGCCTCCATTCAATAAAGTCAGCCATTGCTTTTTTTGAACGGCACGTTCGCCGTCCAGCGTAGTGGCCAAGACAGTTGTGTGTGAAAGCGGCGTAAGGTTCCGTATGTATGTCGTATGGCTCTGCAAATAATAGATTACGTTTAAAATTATAAAATTAATAACGATATTCTTTAGATTTTAGATCTGGAAAGGCGCCTATACTTGTAGCTACAGATGTAGCAGCCAGAGGTCTAGGTATGTTAAAGACATTGATCAATTATGTGTATACTTTGTTTTTTTTATACATGATTAGCAGGCTAATAATGATTTGTTTTTATTTTATGTTTTAACTTTTTTTATTTTGCCGTAAATATCGAGCATAATAATTGGTATTAGCCTGTTGACCAATGTGCATGGGTTAATAATCAACAACAGCAAAAGTTAAATGGGCACTACTCTCTTTTCCAGAGGCACAAGCGTGTTAATGACACATACTTGTCATTGTGGTTGTGCCTCTCTGTCGGACGACGATCAGTGTACTCAGGCTAAAGGCGGCCATGTTGAAGTCTGTGGTCTCGGACTGCTGGCTATAACCTGGCCGTAAGTGGGCCCTACTCGACAACGCTGCCCTATGCCGGAGTCAGATTTGGGCTGGCTTGGCTGCGGGCCGCAGTGTCACTCACCGGGTCTAGAGACTTGGCACCTAGAGGACTCAGTACAGTGCTGATTTCCCTTTGATGGTGTACTCTTTGGTACGCATTATTCTCTAAAGAACATCAAATATGAATATCACATTAAGATGCCAAATTTGTTTTCATACTTCTAGGTAGGCTATGTGTTTGTTTTTCTTTTTTAAAATTATTATTCGATACTAGATTTACGTTAAAATGTTGTTGTTGCCTTTGATCTAATATGATTATATATTTACTTTTTACACAAATAAGTATTGTATAAGACGCAACATGTAGAATTTCTTTTACATATTTTTTTACCCAACAAAATATCATTATAAGGTTTATAATTTATAAATATACTGATATACTTATAGCTTATTAGTAAAATAAATATTGGTGACCGTAGGCTTCGCCTCCAATTTTTTTTTGAGATCGGGTACTACAACTTTGCATACTAATGAATAATTAAAATATTTTGCATGTCTCTTGTGCAATACTTTAAAAACTTTAAATTATTTTACTATATTTACTCTAAATTATAGTATGTTACAATAAATTAGACAGTACCCCTACATTTCTTATATTTAAGAAACTAATGCGGCTGTCAGATCTGCTTAAACATTTATATTTGATTAAAAGTAATATAATAACATATTATGCAACGACCATTTAATGATGGCTATTAAGACACGAGCATGAGAAGTATGAATTAATGCGAGTGTCTTAATAGCCATTAAATGCGAGTTGCATACACTATTTTTTTTCTACGTTCAGTCATGATAATAAAACACACAAAAATTAACACTTTATTTCTGAAATTTATTAATAATTATAAATTACGATTTAGGATATATGGAAACTATTATAAATAGAACACAGAAATATCAGAAAATCGAGGTTTAACAAATAAGGATTTAAAGAAGATGGTTTAACAAATAAATATTTTTTATTTATTGTTACATTTTGGATGGTACAGTTACAGTCCAAGCATTCTAGACAAGTGGTGACATAAATTCCTAGCTGGATAAAAAAAATATGGTCGTATAGGGAAAAAAATGTATCCAACTTAGGACCTGGAAGATTTAAATAAGTAGCAATTTGTTTTCCTAAATTTCGAAATATGTTTATTCCTACGTTTTGTACGGTGCATCTTCCGTTTATGTAGTTGATAAAAAAGGATGGGGTTACACAATTTTTTGGATGAATATTCAATGTAATTCTTCCATATTGCATAATAATTGCCTGTAACCGTGAATTTTCAGGTTGTTTTTGTTTTTTTAGTATCTTTAATTGTGATTAAAAGAGTTGATTCAAAACCATTAACATCTCTTAATTTTAACTCGAGCACTTCATTCTACAAGCTTCCATACCATACAAACAATAGTTTTTCATGTACTTACATCGAAAAGTAAGATTTGCTTACCTTGGATAATAAATACCGACTATCTGTGGCTTCTGCAATAAATTGCTTTATTTCATTTGTAGAAAACGTTTTAGCTTTTTTTGGTATATATATCCTTCAGATTTTCCGTTTAATAAGGCGTGCAATTTGTGATATTTGGATATGTCCACTTTATTTTTAATGGACAGCATAAACTAGTGGATTTAAATTTCTTAGATAACTCATTAAAATATGTAAGTAAGACGTGTTCCGAAAAGCTGCCAATTTTATTTTTGTTCCTCTAATCCATAGTAATGATTATAAACACACTTTTAAATTTTCCAGAGTCCCATAATTACTATTTAATATACTGGATGGAAACAGCTTACCAGTCGTCAATTCGTGATCATTTATGACATAACCTGTCCTCTAGTTATATACTTTGAATACTGTGCCTCAGTGTTATTATTTTTATTATTACTATATTTCAACCTAAATAAGTTGGCAAGACTGCGAAATCGTGGCATGCGAATTATATTAAAGTGTAACAGATACACATCTATCTCTTTCATGCTTTACAATGGGTGTCTGTATATCTGTATCTAATATATGATTGTACTGTACCATGATTTTTATATTTATATAAACTAATAAACAACTTGCTGCTAATATACTTTAATAACTACATTTCATTAAATTTCGATGGCCATGAGCAAGAAATGCTTCTAATATTCACATCCAACTACAGCCTGTAAATTGCCTGTGTAAATGAATTCCCTGTACGTCTGAAATGCAATACGTCGTTAAGTGCATTCAGAAGATATATACAAATATATAATAAGATTGTTCGTATAATTTTTGTTTTTTTACTGTTTCTTGTTTAAACTAATAATATGTATTAGGATGTACCTATTTAAATAAATACTTATTCCTATTATATTGTGTATAACAGTAATTGTGTATATCATAGGGATTATGTAGATATAATTTATACAATATGGTTGTCAGCATTATATGATCCAAAATATTTTAAAAAAATTAAAGGTGATGGGGTGATGTGAAAAATCAATTGATATTAACATAGTTTATAAAAACTATTCATGTAGTATTAAGAAAGTTATAGAAGCAGCGGCAGATATATATTGGTTTATCCATTTGTTTTGAAGAATCATTGGCTTTTTACTTTTAATCTATCTTATCAGCTGTTGATTGCCAAAAGTACATCGCCAAAAAATAAAAAGGCAAAAAATTACTGATGGCTGCAGAAAACGAAGGATGTGATCTTGCATCCTTTTATATGAAGCAGGGTATATAATAAGGATATTTAGGTAGGTATATTTGAATATAAATGAATGACTATAGGTTAATATTGTTAATTGTTAGTAATATCACCTACGCATTGTAAATTGTTAACGAGAAAGAAGAAGCTGCGGTTGTGTATAACAATGTCTATATTCTGGTAGCTAAGAATATTTATCCATTATACATTTTTAAGGAGTCTGCAATTCCTTCAAATTGACATGAATTTTGAAGTGACACATTATCGTTAGTAGACACTATAAGGAAAATTTTAAGCCCATACAGATCATTTTTTACGCACGTTTTCAAAATCAGTTATTCGTGCGTAAAAAATGATAAATTTTTCCCTATAGTGTCTACTTTAAAATCACATTAGTATTATTTAAAATTCAAGATGGTGGCTCCAATATGGCGGCTCAAACAAGAAAATTTTCCGAAAAATGACCAAATTAAGAGATACTATTTAGTAGAGAGTAGAGAAAAAAAATATTACTTACGACGTACAAATGTTCTGTAATGACCCAAGATTTTGCTTGAAGTGTACTTTATAATGACATTAGTCCTATTTAAAAATTTAAAATGGCGATTCCAATATGGCGGTTTATAAGTGCAAATTCCCCAAAAAATCACACAGAGATAATTTTAAAATTGAGTTATCAGGTCGTAAATGTATTCTCTAGGGCCTTAAAATATTTCTAGGTCTCTTTCAAAAAATAATATAAGGTATGCTACAAGAATCGGCCGGAAAATATATTGCTGCCATTTCAAAAATATATCAATGATGTCATATTCGGAACACCAGGAGCGCCATCTTATTGCGTATTACAGGAAAATAAGGGGGCTTAAAACCAAATATATCCATTACTTTTCTAACGCACTGTATATTCAATGTGATGTAATCCATTACATCGATTGATTTGCCAACATGTAAATTTCTATTGCATATATTTTGTATGTACTATTATGTATGGGGCAACAACAATGGACAAAGAAAATGTGTCTGGAAATGTCTTACTATATGGACTTTTACAGATGTTGAAGATGTTAAATTTGTTATCAATTTTGATTACCCGTCCAATTCTGAAGATTATGTACATCGCATCGGTCGCACAGGTCGTTCCCAACGAACAGGTACGGCATACACATTCTTCACGCCCAGCAACTCCAACAAAGCGGCCGATCTGGTTGCCGTTCTTAAAGAGGCAAAGCAAGTCATAAATCCCAAACTGCTGGAAATGGCCGAGCATAGGAATTGGAATTCTAATAATTTTGGAAGAGGTAATTATGCACTCAGTACGGCACTATCAAGGAACAATTTTAATTTTAAAATGCGCTTTAAGCAGTATTCCCTAGAGAAGAACTTGTAGCATGTAATTTTTTTATAGTGGCAGCTGCTGTACATAATGCCAACGTTTTTTTTGCACGTTAATCTCTTAATCATTATAACTCTAGAATATAATGCTTAGCCCCTGTCCAAATAATCTTGATAATCCCTAATCAAAAGTTCCATTTTGTATGTGCGACTCAGAGTTCTGATTTGAACATAGTCAATATTGCCTTCTAAATAGTAAATTATGCCAATAGGAAGAAATAGATGGGGGCGAGGTCGCCCGCAACGCAGCCAACGGTCAGCATCGAGGTCAAGATCTAGGTCGCCCAGGCGAAACAGGAGGGATCGGAGTCCCTCAAGGGATAGAGGTCGCAGGAAAAAGTCTCGCAGCCCGAGTAAAGAACGAAGTCCCATACGTCCTGTGAAGCCTGTCACCACCGCTGTTCCCAACATAGCAGTACAGCCACCTCTGCCTCAACCGCTGCTGACCTACCACCAGACTCTACCTCCTCCACCGCCTGGTCCTTACGGGGCGTATCAGTTGCCCAACGGAGCACTACTCTTCAATGCTCCGCCTCCACCTCCCCCTACGCAGGGAGTAGGGATGTATTTCCCATACGCTCCCCCGCCCCCTGTTCCTCGTTAAATTAAGGTTTGTGGATACAAAAGCACACTGCAAAAAAGTTCATGTATAATTTCCACATAACAGTTATTGCATTGTAATGACTTGACAGTATGAGATTATATAAAGAAATAAGAAATAATATGTGGATATCATGATGTAATGAAGTCTCAAATTTATGTATTTATGACAAATTGCAATGAAGTATAAGTATAATATTAATTTGAAGTATAATATTAATTTAGTGACATCAGTATTTTTATTTTAAAGTTTTATAACTTTATAATTTTTTGCATTACAGTTGGACATGTAAAACAAAACGAAAGCAGTACATACTAAACCTCACTGCCCATATTATTTATATATGCTGTATTAACGGCTTTAAGTCAAAAGCGTTTTTTCTGAGTATGTGAGTGTTTATACTACCAAAGCAACAAACATATCACATTCTCAGATTATTAAATGCACTTTTAGCTAAAAGACGTTATAAAAGAAATAAATTTGGCTGAGCTGTGTAATTATGTATCATTTTATATTTTCGTTTTGAGCCTAAAAGCAACATGTGACTGCAAATGCCTAATCTTCAAATCTCCAAAGTTGTTGGTTACGTCACTTAATTTATTTTTAATCTACAACATACGCTGTTCGAGTGTTCTTCATTAAAAAATAATAAAACGAGAGAGACAACAAAAAGAAATCTATTACTAAATCTATAACTAACTTTGTTGTAAACTGCTGTACCAAAAAGAGAGGGCACGATTTTTAGCGAGAATAATATCGATCAACTATTCGATTTCTTCTGACTCTGCGACAAGGCAGAGTAGCCTTGCACCGTTTCAAAACTGACAGAATGCGGTTATCTTCTAGTTAAATTCACTTTTTCTTCACTTTCAGTGCACTTATGCGCACCCCACACTAGGATGCCATTTTTCCAACACAAAACGTCCTATTGCTTAAACCACGCTCAGTCTCCTGCCTCTAGTCTTCATGATTTTAACATTCAAATTGTAGGTTGTGTTATGTTTACGTTTCTCATCGGGGAACGAGTAAAGTTTGTATACATTCGGACGAGTTGTTTCAACACGCATTTGACTAGTGCAATACTGATTTGATTCGTATGGTTTATAACTATGGCTTAACCGCCAACTTTATAGATTTGAGGATTACATATAAATGGTTTGTACTGTACACACAAAAACAAACAAATTATAGTTCATTGTATGAAATGTAATTTCCTAAAAGAATGTGTAGATAATTATATTATTGTAATGTGTTTGACCGTTGATATAGTTATTACTTAACTTTACTATTAATGACTAACACTGGTTTCCTTTGCAGATAATAATAGAATTGAACTACAGTTCGAAATTAATTCTAAGTATTAGCAAACGTAATCTCATTGTAATATAGCTTTAGATTTTAAATAGGTATATTTATTTGTGAACTTATAATATTTTCTTTAATTAGGACATTATCTTTTTTTGTATATAATCTAACAAGTATAAGTTTAAAGTAACGTACGCAATTGTTTTATTATTTTGTGACAGAATAAAGTTGCAATATAATTAATCCACATGCCCAATTTCATTTAGTCATTATTAATAAATCTATATTTAGATGAGAAAATAAATTGACACCTATGTGGAATACTCAGACATTTTAATACAGGGAGACAGAATTGTTTACGTTTTTGGTCGATCCAAGTGGATCTTGACACGTTCCACCCTTGTCGTCGTTTTAACAACGTTGCCGAACTCGCCGCCGTCTTTTATTTTCTCTCGCACTAATTGCACTGATCGGATCATCTAGGTTTTATGCGTTTTATGAATGAACCGTTAGGCCTCTTCTGTATTAAAATGTCTGGGAATTGGGCATACTGCTTATATTTTTTATATAATCACATACTTAAAGATGCGTGTACATGGCATGCATAAGGTCTGCTAAGTAGGACCGGTTGACGACTGACCAGTTATAAAAAATACGTGTACATGGCATAAGGATTGCCCAGAAGAACCAGTTGGTTCCCCAAAAATATTTACAGATTGCGTTACGTTACAGGAAATCGTTGGGGTCGACTCTTTTGTTTCCGGAGGCTTAGCGCATGCCGGCCTGTTGAAGGTGGCAGATATTTGCTAAATTGTGGTTGTGTGAAGCGTGTATTTAGTTCATCAGACGTTTGCTAGTCCCATCGATTCGATAGTTCAGCATTCCATAGGTGTCAAGTTAGAATCCCGCAGCTGCTACTTCTTTTTCCTTTTTTTTTTATTTAATTATATACATTCTTTAAAATACGTGTACAAAACATACGGTCGGCCAAGGACAAAGAGTTTTGTCATAATTGCTTTTCTCACAGTACCGACAACTGATTTATAATAAAAATACGTGTACAAGACAAAAAGTCTGTCAAAAAGTATATTTGTTCTTTCCAGATACCAACAGTGGATATACATATATATACATCTATATTTTGGGGTCATGTGGTTGTTAACCATGACAATATTTCGTGAATGATAGTTTTGAAACGCTCTAAACTGTGCATGTTTGTTCAGTGGTCTTTGTAGATGTTTTGTGCTACGCATATCTGTCAGTTGTGTTGTCATGTCACATGACAGTACCAAAACCAAAAAAGTACCAAGGGTCATAGAAAATATACTAATATTTCTGTTCTTTAAATTTAATTTTAAAATTTATTCGAGCAAAATATAAAGTAAGAGCAATGGTATATGAATAAGTCTCTTGTGGGAGCAATTAATATATTATATACCTACATAGCCGGTATAAAGTGAATTGTTATCCTCATATCGCGATTAATTAATTATGGAGTTTTATGGATTTGCAAATATGAAGATACTACAATAATTACAACTCATACAAAATGACTACTGCACTACAGCAACAAGTTTTCTCTTTAGACGCAAGATACAACGCTCATCGAGCTCCACACAGTCCGAACTTTAGTAAGTATATACTAGGTATTCTGGGGTTATTTTAAGTTCTAGTAGAGATATTATACCTTGATATATCATAATTAGCAGTACCTAGCCAGTACTGTATGTATGTATTTTATAGTTGTATTACTAGGGATATTATTTTATTCAAGGAACTTTGTATATTAGAAGGAGGAGTCAGCTATTACGAGAAACTCAGAGAAATACAGATAGTTGGAAGCAGTATATAAGATTGCGTTCCCTACTTCTACAGCAAAGATATGGGATTTCCAAAAATGATTCTACCGCAAATATTAGTAATATTATATCAAGTTCAAATAAGGTAGTGAATGTTCTTTTATTCCAAGTAAAATATATAATTTTAATGTATTTTAGGATGTCATTAACGAACATGTGATTTTCTCCCCTTCGGGTTCTGTGGTACCTACAAAAGAAGCGGCTGCCTCGCGTGCCATGGTTGGAGGTAATACAATAGCAGAAAATTATGCATTTGTTGGAGTACAACATATTTTTGATCAGGTATATATACAAACTAAACTTTCAACCAAACTTGTGCATGCATACTGATTCGAATTTTATTTTAGCATTCCAAAGCTGTTACAATGGTGAAATTTGCCAATAATGATCGGACAAGGTTATGTTGCTCTTCTTTGGATGGAAATCTCTCAATTTGTGATTTAGCCGATGACCCACCTACAGTATTGCTCTTAAGAGGGCATACAAAAGCAGTTTCTGGTAAATAGTTTGTTTAAGTCTTTCACAAGTTTTATAAAATCTTGTGAAAGACGCTCCATTCCCTTGTGAAGTTGACTGACAAATTATGCAAAAATAGTAATTTTTGTATTATGCACGAAACCGGTGGTTTTTGTCATCTGAGCATGTCAACTTTCCATCAAAAAAATTTTCAAAGCCGTGCCAGAAAGATTGCAGACATGAAAATATGCCTCGATGATGGATTCTGACTTGCGAAGTTTTTGTGGAAGGAACAAACCAAACTGTTTGTTTTAGGATTTGACTGGTCTGTTAACAATGATTTAATTGTTAGTGGTTCTCTGGATGGGAGGTTAAAATTGTGGAAAGTCGCCGATTATAGTTGCCTAAGTACTATAGAAGATCCTAATACACAGATTTTATGCGGTATATTTCAACCAAGCAACAACAATTTAATACTAGTATCCTTTTCAATTTTTTACATTACGTCTGCATCAAGTCTGTTATTTCATATTTCACCAAAAAATTAAAGTTCAATGAAGCTCAATCTGATATACATGATGTATCCCTAGGTGTTCCCCAAGGATCAATTTTAGGCCCATTATTGTTTTTGATATATATTAATGATTTACCAAAATGTATTCAATATGGGGTTATATGCAGATGATCATAATGTTTCAGCATCTGCTGATGAGGAGAAACGGGAACTTATGGGAACTATAAGAAATTTATTGTTGGCACTTTACCATTGTTCTATATGGTTTCCTTAATAGCTATTTAGGCAGGTAACAATAAAGGTGAATTAAAAATCGCAAATGTGTCGACGGGGAGGTTTCTAAAAAATGTCTGCAGAATTGGGGGTAATATTCTGAGTTTAACGTCTGCTACAAGTGGAAACATTTTTTGGATAGGAAATGACAAGGTAATGCTTTACTGTATTTAGTAATTAACAAATCGTGTACATCCAAAAGTGTCGATAGCGTTTTCCATTTATAAAACCTGTGCGCACTAAATGTATTGGTTTCTTTTTTTTTCCACCTATATCATTAACAGATAAAGACAATCTAAAGCAGGCAGGGGCAACCTTACTTTGTAGGTGGCCGAAAAGAAAAATTTAGTATGGACCACTTAAAATCTTGCAGAGGTACGTCACAAAACTGACTTTTTAGTGTGACTTGAGATACAAACAATGAACATATTTATATAATTTTTTTGTCACAGCTCTAGTTCAACTGAACAATTTAATTTATCATTAATTAATTTGTAGATTGTGTTATGGGTACCTACCTACTTATTGGATTTATTTTAGGGCGAAATTGTTTCGGTATTTTGCGAACTCAATGGGGCACTTTGTAAAATGAAGAAACTAACCCTAACCCCGAATAGTTCCATAACCAGCTTGAGTTATAGGGCGTGGATAAGTAGAGAAGCGAGAGATCCGTTACTTCTTGTAAATGCTACAGATAATTCCATGTATTTATTAAGGTAAACACAGAATTAATATTGCTTAGAGTAAAATAGTAAATTAATCATGGCTAATATGGCAGCATTTTTAAACTTAGCGCTTATCCTCAGAAAACCGTTCAGAGTTCAGCTTCAAATTGTCTGTAATGCAATGCAGCAAACATTTTTGTATTATTTTCCAGCATTATTGATTTTGAGGGAAGCCTACAAGTGAAGAGAAAGTTTCAAAATAGGCATCAGAGACATATAGTCAGGTCAACGTTTTGTCCTATAATGTCCTTTAGGCAAGGAGCGTGTGTCGGTAATTCAAAATAAAATGGTAGCAGTAGCGTGATAATATAATAATGTACATTTTCAGTTACAGGGAGTGAAGATGGAAGCGTCTACTTTGTAGATATTGAGCGAACAGGAAGCAAATCTGTAGTAAATACGTTACAAGGGCATGCAAGTTCCGTACTAAGCATTGCATTTAATTACGATGAATCGTTCTTAGCTACTAGTGATTTGCAGGGCCTCGTCATTATATGGAAGAGAGGTAATTCAGATAAAAAATAATTGTTCGATCCTATTTTATTTAATCTATAGTAAAATTGAATCTCATTCTTATAAACACAAACACAAATATATTATTTTGGCTATTATTTTTTTACCTTATACCTTATCGTCGTTGAGTTACGAAAATCTTGTAAGCAACATTACAGGAGACACATAAAATTATCTTATTTGTTAATTGAATTCAATGAAATATATTTCTTTTTCTGTGATACCATGTGAATTAACAAGTATTTTGTATGAATTAATAAATGGTTTAAATACAGGAAGCACGTAAACGCCAGACTTGTATATTATAATAATTACAGCATCCAAAGTGTAACTTATTATTGTTATTGTAAGTATAACTTATTGCAGATTGGCATATTTAGCGGTCATTGAGGCCAATATTTTGGCTTGCTGGCTTGCAATTTTTGGGAATACAAAATCAAACAGCTGGTAATTATTGTCTTGTCATTTCTGCGGTCTGCCGTACTCCTCTAGTACTGCTGACCTAGCATCCAAATATTGATTTTTTAAATATAAATTAAAAGTAGAGAAGGTTAAAAAATTTCTGTGGCTAATCGAACGAGTTTTCGGAAGGCAAACCCCTCTCCAAAAAAAATTAAAAAAAAAAAAAAGTAGAGATAGATGAAGTCAGTAATTATCAAGCTGTGATTTTTGCTGAGGTGATATATCTGAGGGTACCTAAGTGCTATGCGATTTTTCTGAGGTGATATATCTAAGGGTACCTAAGTGCTATAAGAGCCTCTAACTAACCATCTAATTCACTTAACCACGACCTCCGGAAAAATCTGAGCAACCGATAGCCAAAATAAAAAATCTATCAGTATACATCTACTGGATGAGAGGCCATTTCAGGTAAACTAAATTTAAAAAAAAGGTTATACAAAAATGGCGCCCAACGTGGGGCCACGAGATTAGGTGATTGTCCCCTAAATCTGTCATCCAGTTCCTAGAATAGTAAAAATAGACCTATTAATTATTGTCTTCGATTATCTAGTCCACACTAGATAGATCATAATCAGGAGCCGCCACTGTGGAATTCTGGATGCCCTATACCAAACACTGACATGATGACAGACAGTAGAGCGTGACTTGAAAATTCAACACTGGCCTATCACGCAGATAAGGAAAACATCCTTGTCAATACATATTTTAATAAAATGTTTATTAATTTAGACATAATTACAATGTAGTCTACTAATAATACAAGAAACATTATTAACCGATCACATTAGTCCGATACGGACTTTTAAATTATCTACATATCTATATAATTATAGTAAAAATATCCAACTAACCACAAGTATGAGTACTTAGTGAAGGAATACTGGGATTATATAAAAAACTACAACATCAATTCTTAGACAACAACAATTGGACGTCAAGTTTCAGTTTGTACATTAGTTATAAGATTATAATCTACAAAACTTACACTAATCTAAAACACTTAAGTAACATTTATTAGAACATAAACACATAAAATTTAGATATTAAACAGTTAAATGTAGAACAATTGATTAGGTACATATATAAATAAAGCAATTAAAATATCACAAAATAGGTAAAATAATTAAATCAGATCCAATGAAACTATTCAATCTGCAACGATGATAATTACGAATATAATTCATATCTTTCAATACTCAATAAAATCATTTGCTTCTAGGTCTAGTTGCAAGGTATTAATGATAATTAACGCATCATTCCGGAAAAAAATAATTTGCTTGTGACCTTAGTAAACGTAAACAGCATCTTTCCATTCCGCAAACTATACAATTGTGGACATGTTTATTGTGTCAAGGTACTGTTTTTCATTAATTTCCTCTCGAGCGTACTAGATTCTATGCCACTATCCTCGTCGGCACTGTCTAGTAAACTCGCTTCTCCTCTAACTAATTCAACTTTCCTTTTATAATGATCGTTATCCTTTATAATATGTTCTTTGTCTAGTAAAATATCGCTTCCTTCTTGTTTAATTTGATAAGGTTCGTTCACAAAATCTACTTTGGCTACATTCTGTTGCAACGGTTTATATGGCAGCGCTTCAAAAGACACGTTCTTATCTTTGCATTCATCAGGCGGTGTATCTACATGTTGTACCATAAATCGGCTTTTCCCGAACGTTGTAAATGTCGGCTTCTCTCTGACAACTGCCTCTAAGATAGGTTCTACTGTAAAGGTTTTGTTAGATGTAAAAGCGCTGGGACTCGGCGGTAAATTTAACTTTAACTTATTTCTCGTGTGCCTTAGACCGCCCAGAACATGATTATTTCTAATATTATTTTGCTTATTTTTATCCACAGCCTCCGTTGCTAGCTTTCTTAACGTTTGGACTACGGTAACCGGTGCTTTAACATTAGCGAGTTCTTCCGCTAAACTGCCAGGTGTCATGTCTTCCATACCGCTATCCGGTGTCGCATTTTCTACAGCCCAATTAGTACTGCCCGGGAAAAACTGTGAACTTAAACTACTAACCATGTCAAAAGGCCGAGCTGAACCACTAACAAAAAATTCATCTGCTAATCCAGTATTACCTACAATGAAAGTTGTTAGAAATAAAATAAAAAATCATTTTATTTTAATTCTCTTACTTGGAACAAAATCCGATATACTTGTCAGTTGATATAAATTTTTACTGGATATATTTTTTTTCGGTTGATACGTGTATGTACTTGGCAATAACTCATTATCGTCCATTGGGGGAGGCAAATATGTGTCAACATCAAATTCCCAATCTAAAATTACGATATAGTAATAAGATTAAAAAAATATAACAGGAAAACGAGACACGGGAAAACAACAGTTTAATGGCGTAACACCAGAGAAATTAGGGTGTAAATTACAGATAAATTCCAGTAAACGTCATTTTGTTATTATGATCTAACTGTTTTATTTTAGTATTGAAAATACTTCTGGGCACGTGTATATTGGAGCTGTCTTTAACATGCTATTTATCTGTCCAGTCAGAAAGCTCAGGTAATACTGAGAGGTTACCACTTGCTGTGGCAAGGTCTGTGAATTTTTTTTTGAATTTATTAATATGTGATAATTAATATTTTATAGCATGAAATTTATAGAAGTTCATCTTATTAAAGGCCAGTAAGACCAAATTAACATATTTTGGAAAAGGTAGTAAAAACTGTAAGCCCACATTTTCCTGTGCGGTAAACAGCGAGCCGAATAAAAAGCGTGATCACATAAAATGTGATCTCAAAACAAATATGTAGACCTCGTGCATCTTGTATCGAATATAAATCTGTGTTTAATAAAAAAATAAATATTTATTATAGAAACTTGAACACTCATTTGACCTTGAGGCTGTGTGACAGCCTGGAATTAAGTTGACAGCATTATTTGTCAGAACGCCTATATAGCCCATGCCCACAGCTGTAGTTGTTTATGCAACACAGCTTAATTTTGCGCATTCCTCTACGAATTGTGTTATGCTTTGTTTCTGTGCATTAATGTAAGAAAATGGAGCCAGGATTTTCTAAAGGAACTGCAGAAAACTGCCGAAAGTTGATTTTAGCGTGGTGCATGGGTTTTTAGCATGGTGTAATGAGATTTTAGCATGGTGCGAACGCTTGATGTCCACACTTGACATTTTTCTTTCAATAGAAATAGTGGTCAAACAAAAATACGCGGTGATTTTCTTATAAAACATCACATAAATCAATAAAAAAAAATCAGTGAAAAGGCTCATACAGTATGAACAGTACGATTGTGCCATTAATTTGCCCTGGGCTTACCTGTGAACGAGTTGTAGTCAATTTGAGGTTTCCATAGATCGTTACTTTGCAAAACAGGACTTTCAGGTTCCCTTGGATATTCATATATACAATGATATTTTTGCTTTTTAAACCACACTTTTTTCTGTAAATAAACATTAATTGATCAAATGTCAAAAGATAATGTCTAATTTAAGAGGGACATTTCTTTTTTAGATGACAATTAATAATTAAAGGAAATTAATTATTAATTACTTAATAAATAAATAATAAAATTAGTTATAAAATGTGTTAATTTTAATTTAAAAAAAAAAGAAATTAATGAATATGAAATTTCACTAAAAATATACTTAAATAGCTATGTGTATTATTGTAGAAAATATATACTTTCTTACCCTACTATCTGCTTTCTCTGGTGACTTTTCTGGCGATCTTAGAGCTGATTTAGTGGGTGTGGCAAACTTATCCCAAGCTGACGGAATAAATTCTGGTGTTTCACCTTCGTCGTCACTGATACTACTGCTTATATCGCTGCTATCAGAAGACTCTTCAAGGATTCCCTCCATAGGTTTAATATTATCAAGCTGTAAAAAAATATTAGAATAGTACTGACTATATTTGAGTATACAGATTTATGACCTTTACACAGCCATTTACTTACCACGTCTTGTGGGGCAGCTCGTAAGGCCTTGAGAGACTCTTCATGCTCCCCCTCCTACATAGTACAAACATATACATACAGACAAACATTGGGAAGTTTTGACATAAAAAATAAATTGGATTAAATTTCGGTTTGATGGGTATATGTCAACATTAATTCAAGATAAGAATTTTGCAACAACCGTGCAAGAGGTAAGTCGTTATATACTTATTTCTAGTATGAAAGTGATCTCGTATTACGCTAATACAGTGCATCTAAAATGTATACAAAGTTGACTGACCGCCTAAAGGAACAATTACTATTGCCAGATGTAATTCTCAAATTTCTCAATATTCAATTAAAATATCAAAAAACTATATAAAATGACTATATAAAGACATTGGCGACAACAGCATGACCAACTTTTAATTGGTAGACATAAGCCTCAAGATGGCTGCAGGCTTTTAGAGGCTTATGTCAACGTGATTTTCTAGATTGTCAATGTAATTATTTGCATTTCTGTTTAGAATAATAGTCAGTTATCAGTGTACATATAAGTTTGATCTTTAATATTTAGAACAACTACTTTCGCATGTTTTTTGCAATCTTTATGTTTTATGGATTTGTAATTTTTTTGTTTTCAATGTAACATGGAATCTGTGGTTTTTCGAGTAGTTAAAGAGTAAATTTATTTATTAAAATTTACACTTTAATTACTCAATATTGTACATAATTATTAAAAAAAAAGTTGGATTCGAGTCTTTTCGTTTCTTTGCATTCTCTGAGAACATTTACCATAGTAATGTATATTTTTTTACACCATCAGAAAGTAGAGATTTCAACGAACAAAAAGCCCACCGACTTTTTTAAAAAATCAGATATTTTGACGCGAGAATTTTTGTTTGAAAATTAGGGTGCTTTTTCGATATTAAGTCAAAATAAGGTGAAAAAATAAATATTTTAAATCAAAAAAATTACAGTATGTTTGGGACGTAAAAAGGTAAGTTTTCAGCAAATTTCTTTTAAAAAAAATTTTTTTTGTAAAAGATAAAAAACCAAAAACTTGGTTATTTGGACATTTTCACATGAATTGTGAGGTTATGTGAAAAAAGTGTAAATACAAAAGTTGTGGATCTTTTTATTACCTACAACTTTGCCATTTAACTTTTTTCCATAGGACTTGTAGTTTTGCCGGAAATCGAGATAAACCGGTTTTTACCATTAAAAACTCACCCCCTCCCCATCCAGACCTCAGATCGCCCGTAAATTATTTTTCCTTTCATTTTTGTTATATTCTCTTCCTTTTCCAATGGGTTTCATCCCCCTTTTCTAATTTGGTTTCAAAAATTATCGACCCTGGTCTATTAATTAACAGAATTGAAGTAAGACTCAACATGGCGGCGGAGGCGTGGCCTATTGCCGGTCAGTGAACTTTCTATATATTTTATACAGACTTTAGTGTAGTAATAAAAACGTCAATGCCATAGAGTTGAGAAGACTTCTTTGATCCAGATTTACGGTAGTAAACCCAAAAATAAAAATTATTTTAAGCTACTCATTTTCTGGTTTGACACTTTATGTGTACACTGTTTAAGTGGAATAGTTGACTACTTGACAACTCATATACTGTGTTTATAGGTACTGTCAGATTGCAACTAAGAATGCGATTGGTTAAAACATGACTTGGACAAGTGAAGGAAACAGAAAATGGTACTAAAATGAACATACCTTCCAAATAAATTCCCCACTAGAACTCGATCTGGAATCCGAACCACTATCCCAATCTTGCTCATCGTTCATATCGTTGCTCTCACTGAAGGATGTAGACATCAGCTGATTATCAATTGGCCCGTTAAATCTTATGTCAGTTAAAACGCCAAATATATCATTTTCAACTTTATCATTATTAGTTATATGTTTGTTTCCCTCTTCGATTTCGTCTACGTTGCTTATAGATTCAAGGTTATTGTCTCCTAATATTGACTTCATGGCATTCTTTGTATTTTCGAAATCCACAATACAGTCACTTTCATAAATGTCACTTGTGCCACATGGATTCTCAGATGTACTTGTTTCGCTAATATTTACCAATTCGGAGTTCAGTTTATCACTGTCCAAAATGACGTGTTCATCCATATTTTCATTTTGAGATTCACATACAATATCATTATCTATTGGAAGATCATTAATTTCAGGTACGATATATTTTGATTCAGATGAGGGCTGCCCTTTATTGTTCTGAAATATGACTTGATCATAATTCAACATCGAAGCGGGCAGTTGCTTCCATGGCTTATCCTCGGGAGACGGTAGTGGGGCACACTGGGTTTTTATGAACTCCGCCGATTTCTCCTCTGACAACGAATCCGTTTCGATATATTGATCTACTTTGATATTATCATTTGCAGCGTACTCCCTTTCATGTATAAGAAATTGGTCGATGAACTCGAACTGTTTACTATTTGACGATACTGGTATGTTATTAAACTCCAATTCTGAAATTTTCTCTTCGCAACTAGCAGCTTGATTGAACTCACTAATGGTGTTATTTAAATTTTTATCATCCTCATTATTATTAGTTTCACCCTTTTTCGCAGTATTGCACCCAACATCAAGTAATATATCTGACGTAACTATAACATCTGGTGTAACTATTTCTTTAGCGATTATTTCTTCACAGTGGGCATTTTTCAAAAGGTCGTCCTCATCGTCTTCTTTATCGTTATCCACAGCGTTTGTTATCTCCTCTAAATTAAAAAGGGTATCATTTGAACAACAAGAATCTTGGCTGGGAGTGTGCCGATGATGGGGACCTTTATACGGACTCTCGCACGTGTGGACTGATTGACTTTCCATATCCAGCGGCAGAACTTCAGGCATGGGTTCTGACCAATCACTATTCGCCGCATCCTCACTTTCCTGTCTAAAAGTTTCAACAAAATTTTTACTCATACCTAACAGTTAAGTAAATAAAAAATTAATTTTAAATATTATAAATACTTATCAAACCATATTTAACCTACGTACTTGGGTGTAATTGTTTCAGAAATATCATCGGTATAACTCTCTTCAAGTATAGGAGACAATGGTGGATTATATATATTGTATTTTAGAAAAACTTCATTCTTCTCGCTTGAATCCCATTCCTCGGCCTCCACTTCCTCTACTCGTTGACTTGCAGTTCCCTATAACAAATTGGTAGAAACTGGTATTGATGTGTGCTTGCAGTTAATCTCTTTAAATTTATTATAATGAGGTAAAACACAAATGCCAGCAGACCAACAATAAAACAAAATGTTCCTATCTAGTGATGTAAAAAAAACGCTTCTTTTCAAATTTGAAAGAAAAACGTTTTAAAAAAACCTGTTAACGACGAGATAAATTTAAAACAGTCGACATTTGTAAGGTTATTTTATTAAAAAGTAAGGTGTGTGTGTGTGTGTATTGGTTATTTATTTTAATTGTAGGAATAGTTTGCAAAAATGCCGAATCGCAAAGGGTCAGGAAGAAAAAAGCATCCTCTTCCTAGTTTATTTAAATATATTCGGTGCCCAACAATTATTGTTTCCTAAACTTTCTTTTTCATTAATTTCAACTTTTAATTACCTTTACATTCGTATCAATTCCCGCGACCTTGGAGAACGGGGTATTATTATTATTTTTCTCTAAAAAAAAAGGTCGATCGGTACAGTACAAGAGAACAATTTAGTTTGGCAACCTTTTGAACAGTTATGAGTGATGAGCGACACTGTAGAGGATATACAAGACGTAGAAAAACCAGGGTAAATGTAAATATGCAACGTGTAAAAAAAATGTACATTATTCAATTAAGATGTTAATTAAATAATGTACTTTCTAAAGAAAAACTGTGATAATCACTCATTTTTCCTGTTTATGCATCTATTACAATTTTCAATGTGTATCTGTGTTTTTTGTTCACCAGTGCATGTAATATATTATTGTGTACATATTATAAATGACCCAGAAAATGTAGAGCTGAAATTATACTCACTTGAGCATGTGGCAATTTATTCAGAAGCTCGTTTCTAATAGCAGTCATAATTTCATCGTCAATTCCAAAACCTACATAACTATCTGTACTTGTCGCCTCTATTGTCCCAGACAATTCTTTATTTGACGTTTGAGGGTGCAAAAACCAGCCACCTCCATTTTCCTCGTGACTATCATTCTCGTCTAAAAAATATGCTTAGAAATTACGGAAAACCCTCACATATGTTAATATATACCATCATTTTCTGATGAATTAGATTGGTCCAAAATAAATGTCGCGCTATCATTGCGGCGTATATCAAATGTTTTATCATTCCCATCTTCAGGAGGTGTTCCTTCATCTTTTCCATTACCTTGATCAATGTTTTCATCCAGTATAGTAGTTGCATTGGGAATCAAATTATTTCCCTCACAATCATCGCCATTTTCAATGAATAGCATACTATGCGGCTCGGATGAGGAGCCAACGTTTTCATTTTGGATATCAAAAGTCTTTCCCAGAAAATTATCCCGATCTTCACCATTTTCAATGAATAGTATACTATGCGGTTCGGATGAAAAGCTATCAAACATGTTTTCATTTTGGTTATCAAAAGTCTTTCCCAGAAAATTATCCCAAGTCTCTAGGGAATAATTTAAATCTTCGTTATCCATTTTAATACCGTCCATAGGCCTATTAGAAAATGATTTGCCGTTTTCATTCGCAGCCGTCATTTCTTTAGGAACACTAAACAAATTTCCACACGTACGGGAATGTATGTCTCTTTTAATTAAATTGTGTTTTTTTCCAGCCGGGGTGCTTGTAAAAACGCTAATATGCGTCATGGAATCAGGAAACACTCGGTTAGTATCAGTATCGGTATCTAGATCGAGCGATTTACTTGAAATTATTTCATTTTCGTCCAGTTTCACATCACGAATGTCTTCTTCGTTGAATGTCTTCACTTCCTTTATTACTTTAGATTCGAGCAGATCATCAGATTCTTGATTACAGAAAGTATGAGATTTGTGTTGCATGGCATTCAAATGTTTATCACTTTCGGTTTCAAAGTGTCCTTTGCTTGTGGAGTTGTCATAAATCATGAGAGAGGGGAATTTGTCTTTGATCACTTCACTCAATTTTGGCACCTGAAATTTAGCATCCGGGTTTACATGTTGTCGATTTTGCATATCTTTGTCATCTACAATCATAGATTCTGTTGAAGTTTGTAGGTTATTCGTGTTTTCACTCAATTTCGGCTCTTGTAATATACAATCCGGGATTGAATCTTCCAGGTCATTAATATCACTTTCATTTGCAATATATTCTGTTAAATTTTGTACGTTATTCGTGATCAGATCACTAGATATGCTCTTGTCAGCGTTCACATCACGGTCAGGATTACATCTGGGATAGTCATCTACGTCTTTGATGTCATACAAGTGGTTTGAATCTGTAGATGGAGAAATTTCATCGTTCCCGAAGTCGTCGGCGGTTGGATATGTTTCTATACTCATTGATATGCCGTCACTAACATCAGCCAGATTGACAATTTGTTCGTTAAACGTATCGTTTATGCTCTGCTCTCCAACAAAATCTTCGGTTGCTTTTTCTGATTTCATACAAGGTTCGTTTTCCGAATTATAGCAATAATTAACGTCTTCGCTAAAGTTAATAATATCATTTAATTTACAGCTATTTACATGCATGGGCTTGAACTTATCTATGGTAACACTGAACACATTAAAAACTTGGTTGACTGGCTTGATGTCTGCCGTGCTATTTAATTCATGCATTAAACGCTTGCTTGAATCATCGATATGCATATTGGCGGCGTTTGATTGGCTTAATGTCAAATTTTCGTTCGTTGGATTACCTATATTATCTAATTTGTTAAAACTACTTTGACTACTATTATCAGGTACAAAAAGAAGACTATCTCTACGTTCCTCTTTTAGCTTTTTCAGTTCCTCCTGGAAAGCATCATGTATACTTAACAAATTCCCTTCGCTGCCATAGGTAAGAGTCAAATTTTCTAAATTATTTTTTGGTGCATATCTAACATTCTTATAATTCATCCTACAATCTAAACTAGGCATAGGAGTTTCCGATTCGGATTCGGAACAGTCTACATGCGTTAAGATCATCAAGTCGGCCACAGATCTTGACTTCAATCGAACTTTCTCCGTATAAGCGCCCCTCTCCACTTTATTCCTCCAATTTTCCTCTTCCGTCTCACTTTCACTACTCGATTTTTGCGAAAATAATTTGCTATCCGAGAAATTATATTTACTGTTGGCACTACTAGGCATGTCAAAATTTATCTTCCACTTGTTAAACTTTGAATTTTTCTGTTTCGGACTGGCTTGATCGCCCGAATCTGAGCTAGATATGTCCAATCCAAAGGACTCATCTAAGCCGGCTCCAATTTTTGGAATATCTTCTACCCACGAACCGATATGTGTCTGGGCGAAATCAGACAATAAGTTATCTAAAGAGCCATGCAAATTATTTAAACTAGGAGAAAATGGTTTCGTGTTGTTCATTTCCGACTCTTCTACTTCAACCGTATCATCAGGTTTGACAGATGTGTTCGGTTTCAATGATTCCCATCTTTTATCAAAGTCGTCTAATGAGAAGGTGTTATCTTGTGTGTTCTTGTACACTTGTATTAAATCAGTTAACATTAAGTCAACCTGAGCCACTGTAGGCCGTGATTCCGCATTGGACCAACATAACTGCATTAAACGATATCTGAAATTGCAAACACAAGAATAATAAATGACATAATAGTTAAAATATAAAAACATTGAAAAAAATTAATTAAAGATAAATTATCTTAACTAATAATTCCTAATATAATTAATGCACTTATAGCCGTTTGTATAAACGCAGTTAACTGTAGTTCAGTCTGAACTGTAGATCAAATATTGAAATAGGGCAATTTGACAGTAAACATAATCTCAAATTTCATTTGTCCAACAAAGAGGAGTCCAACACTGTTAATCTGAGAGAATGAGACAGATTTTGCGCTAAATATTGAGGTCAAAACGTCAAATACACTATAATAAATCAAAATTCACCAACTTGCATTCCTATCAACCTCTGTAATATGTAGTTCAGCTGAACTTAAGAATAATTTCGTTCGTTACAACAAAAGTGAGAATGAACCGGGTTCGGAATTTGCACTTGGATCAGTTGAACGTCACGTCGTTTTTATACAACCGGCCCTTAGAAGTATATAAGAATACTTACACATAGTCGGTATAGAGAGTGGGGCAACTAGGCCCTGCCAGTCTAACATTTGCGGAACCCAGAACTTGCGAAATAACTTCGTCGTCACTTAAGGTGTGATAAGGTTGCTCCCCGCACTCGTATATTTCCCACATGGCCACCCCTAACGACCAAATGTTGCCCTCAAAAGTAGTTTTCTTGGGTTGAATTGTTGTTAATGTGCAAGTGAGAGATTCGGGGGAGCACCACCGCACCGGAACTCTCGGGGTACCCTCATAGTAATCCTTGGGGTATTTGATTACGGTGAGGCCATAGTCACCGACTTTTAGTATCATATCAGAGGTTAACTGGCAATTTCGCGTTGCTAAATCACTAGAAAAAAAAAGTCATAAAGTTTGGCGGTAAAAGTGACAGTGAAAAATGTGCAATTCATTGTACAAATCAAAAAGTCAATTTTAATTTTCTCACCAACAAATTTGTTGGTTTTCACTGTGTTCATCATAATCTCAAGCAAAATGGCTAAAAAGGACTCCATATAGAACATAGACTTTCATATCCTAACATCGTTGTTTCTAAAGAAATACATTTTTTTGATGACAGATGACAACATGCTTTTTTTGACTGTCATCTGCCGCAGCGCTTACAAAAATATGGCAACCCAAAGAACATTTTGTGTTATAATTTTGTGGCTTTTGTGCCAAAACAGTCGCTAAGTGTTTGAAAAGAATTCTTTAAAAAGAAGTTGAAGAGAACTTTAAATGTTTGTGGTTTAAATGTTTTTAAAAAAATTATGCCTATAAATCTGTCAATTTATGGCATTTGAAACTGTCAACAGAGAAATGGTATAAATTAGAAAAAATAGGATTAAGAAATCCTATTTGAGGAAGAAGAAAGTGTTGAAATGGTAGATTAAGCAATAATTAAATATTAAAGCATCAACGTCTTACAAAAAGTCATAACAACCGTTTACAAACCGTCCCAATTTGGCCATAGAATATTGTAATAAGGTTTCTTATAACACTCAAAATTTTATTTGGGCTGCGCTGTCACTGCTTGCATACAGAGTTCAGACCCTTAATTGTTTTGCATTAGACAACTTTATAGTCTTGCATGATCAGTGCGAGAAAGTCTTTTCATAATGAGTCCTTTTCCTGCCATAAAACAAATACAATTTATACTAACTTAGGAAGTACGATACTTACGGATGAGTAATTTTATTGCTGTGAAGATGTTTTAAAGCTGAAGTTAATTGGCAACACCACAACAAGGGATAATCGGACGATAGCAGCTCGTCCATATTATCTTTTTTTGATCTTAGGAAACCTTTCAAATCTCCCTGAAATTAGGAATACAATGATGGTGGTGTCAATAGCAACAATTATTACTTGTTATTTGTGTTGTTTTGTAATTTGTCATGTCTTTGTTGAAGACGACATAAGTTATGAATCGCTGTCACCAAAAAATAATTATAATCAGAAAATCTTTTCTGCTTCAACCGTAAACTAACGCGTTGTAATAACGAATTATGTGGTGATTTTAAAATCAAAGTGGAATCATTGTAAAAAATATTTGTAAATGATGTCTACTAAATGGGGAACATAATTCACATATACTTATAGAAAAATAGATCCTTTTATTTCCGTACGTGAAAATATCTATTTTGTACTTACTACTAAAACTTACTAACTTACTAAACCGTACAAGGACTGGAGAAAGTGAATGGCTTTTTAGAATGTAATTTTTAATAAAGTACAGTAGAATTACCTGAGCACAAAATTCCTGAAGCAACAGCAAAGGGACTGTGTCTAAACATCTGCCAATTAGTGATAGTATATTGGGATGTGTACCATATCTATAAATTTCTGCATCATATAAAAACATTACTCTCTCTTTACGGCTAGCGGCAGCATCTAGTATTCTCACTACCACTTGAGACCACGACTGCTCATTCTGATCTAAACCTTTTGCCGCTCCTTCCACAACCTATACGTGAAAGTTATAAAAATTATTCTTACATCTATCTCTACATTTATTTTAAATAAATATTTAGCGGTATTTCTCACGATTTTGACAGACGACTTTGCAATTTTTTTTCAGAGTGCACCTTGGTGCTACCCAGCTAAATGCACTATTATGCTGTTGAAAATAAATTGACACATGTCAAACTTGATAAAATTGTGTTACTGCCATTGTTTCCCTTCCATTGTTTTCATCTTCTCTTAATGCCGTCTGTCAAAAAAATGTCGTCTGTCAAAAAAAAGAGAAGGTTAAAGTACATATCTACACTATAGCATCAGATTTAATGTACTGCGGAACCAGCTTGTCAAGAGTTTGCATGTAAATTGTGAAATGTAGCAAAACACATATGAAGTACCGCTTTTTAGTATTTTTTAGTAGACTTTTAGTATAACGATAATGAATAAGTAAATTATACCTTTCCAAACCATCCACGTCCTAGTTCTTTAATATACTTTAAGTTGACTCTTGGAAAATCTTTTTCAGCCGCACCTAAAACAAAATGGATGTTATATGAATGCATTCATTAGGAAGTAACATGGATACTTACCAAACCATGGTCTAACGTCAAAATGTTCATAAACATAATCCTCAGATGTTCGTTTCTAAAAAAAACATTTGTCAGTTTTCCATTAGCAGGTTTTACACTAACTTAAACAAATGAGGACAGTAACAATCTATACTAATAAATAAAATTGAGGCGTTTGTTTGTAATGTCAAAATAACAGCTTTTTACTAAATGCATATGAAATGCATATGCACAATATTTTTAAATTTTTTAAAACAAATCTTGTCAGTTTAATGATACTTGATTTAAAGCATTTAATAGATATTTGCAAATGGATACAATTTACACGGATTTTAAGAAAGCATCCAACGCAGTGCATCATGATTCCAGTGCAGTGCATCATCTTATTAACAAAATCGCACTATTTTGGTCTAAAGAAAGCTTTGCTTGTAATATTTGGTGTTTAGGGGAAATAAGTCAGAAGTATTTGGAACAAATTCGGGGTCCCCCATGGGTCAAACTGGGGGCCACTATTATTTGTATGTATGATTAACTCCCTTCCAGAGGAAATTATAAACTCGCAGTGTCAGTTATTCACCATGACTTTAAAACATATAAGGAAATTTGTACTTTTAATGACTGCATAAAACCAAGATTATCTAGAAATCTAGATAGAGAATTGTCTACACACCTACCAATGGTGTGTAGACAATTGTCTGAATTTAATTATAATAAGCAGTTTTGCCTACTGAAAAAAATTTAATCCAGAAACTCACAAAAATGTTGCGTTAATTTACTAAAAATTAAGTTTTATGTATGTCAGATTTATTTTATATCATGTTAGATTACGTCAGATGAAATTTTTGACAGCTTCCGTTCTCTAAGATTTCATGACACGTCACTGTATCAGGCATAATCTACATATTATTCATTTTCCACTTTTCAGTTAATAATATTCTGTGTTAACAATAGGAATACTGTTTTTATATTCTATACTCACAATTGATCTCTCATTGGCAAGAAAGACATTATTATTGTAGTGCAGAGAGGACAAAGGCGTAAATATTGTAAATTCTCCATTGGCAACAGGATTTATGTGTCCATGATCTAAATTAGAAGCAGTTGAAGCAATAACTGGACTATCTCGAAATTCCTGCAACAAAAATGTAAGTAAATAAAAAGTATGAATGTTAAGAGCAAAAACAGACAATTATTTGTAATTACTGTTAAACAAAAATCTAAATAATCTATCTATAAATCCAAAAAACGTAATCAAATCATTTCAGCGAAAAAGATGGATAAATTACAATTGTGATAAAAATTTAAATGGATCCACTGCTGCCTTCAATATTGTGGTAAGTACACCAAAATATTATTGGAACAGAATCTCTTAATATATTGTTTTTAGTGTTAAATGCTAAATTCAAAAATATTAGAAAACTTACGTCCCGTAAGAAAAAGAAAGAAATGGTATTCTTTCTGCAAATATAGTTAAACTGTACATAGAAATAATGGTGGCTCCCAACACGGCAATATTTAATATCATACATGTTTTCATATAAAAAATAAAATATGTTTTAACTAGAAAATCAGTTCTTGAAATATCAGTAAAGACATTTGTCACAACACAGTATTGTTGTTTAAAGAATAGACGAAGCACTTAGTACAAACAGTCACGATAACTAGCAAAAAGTAGATCCCAATAAATATGCCCTTCTTGTTTCTATAGGCTGGGAAAAACAGTATACATATTATTTTATAAGTAGTAAAAGTGATACTTTTATGACGACTCTGTAGGTTTGCCCGATATTACACAAACGGTAAACTGATATCCCGTTACAACATATCCTAAACCTTCCTTACTCTTTCAAATATCAAAGTGCTTTTTACAATTAGACAAAACAATACTTTTATTATTGCATATTTCTCACGTCGTAGTTCTTACACCGCCACTGTACAATCACCGAAAATATCAGAATACGTGCACATGCTATCAATAATACTCATGCAAATTCAAAATGGCATGTCACTGTCATTTACAATTACATTTCATTTCAACATCTACAAATTTATTAACTGGATGTTAACGTTGTCTATATAACATTGACAAAACTATTAAGGAATGAATCAAAATCTAGTACAACAACTATTTTATGATGCAAGTTACCTTTTCTTGGTCCTAAGCGAGAAAGCATTAAAAAATAAACTTATTAATTACATTTTCATACATTGTAAGAAAAAGGAGAAATAATAATGTTGTGATTAAGATGAGTGATTATGCACTCATATTTTACTCTAACATATTATGAGTAAGCCTATATACTCGTATGTAATTGTAAACAGTATATTAAGTGTTTATTCCATTCACTAAAGTATATTAAATGAGAATGAATGTGTGTAACATGAAATTAGAGAATAACTATAGAGAAAGGATTAATAGTTGTTAATTATATAAGGGGATTAAAGGTAGTTAATTCCCATATGTAATTCAAAGTTTTATCCACCATCACGACCAAAACCGTATGAGGTGAAAAATTCTGATTTTAGAAAACTTCAGATTTGAGAAATTTATTATTTATGCTATAAAATCGAAGCGTGGTTGGTGGTCCATGGAAAATAGACGTATTAAACTATCCTATAGTAGTCGTGGATAAAATAAATTTTATACTCCCTTATTCGAATGTTTCAGACTGAATCAATGCCTAAAAATTATTACCTGCAGATATATTTCTAGACTGGATTTATTTGTAGTCTCGCTATCTATATATACTATTGAATGGAGGCACATTAAAATATTAATAATCTGCATACCTAGTGTCTCAGTTTCGAGTAGTGTGTAGGTACTTAAATATAATTAGAAAGTATTTTGTGAACCTGCTTAAATCTAATTAAAAATAATTGTTGATATACTGGAAAGTTCTTTTGTATTGAAAATTAAAACTAAATTAAGATTAAGCTTGGAATTATTAGGTAAGTACCTTAAATCCATTTCTACGTTGGCAACATAGACAACCTGCAAAAACCACAATGCTGCAAACTGTCAATAAAACAGCTACAAGTCCTGTTAATAATTGAGTATGTTCATCTGTAACAAAAAATAGTCGTCAATATTGGCATTAACATTAACAGAAAATTATGTTCAAACCGAGGTTCAAACATGTAATCTGGAAATATAAAAACATGTAAACCAGAAATGTATTCAGTGTAACTGAAGTAATTATAATCTTTCCTAGTTTAATGGTGAAAATTTATCATTTTGGGATGACGTAGGTCTGAGGGGCAGATGTCCATTTTTATATTTTTTTAGGTTTTGGAAGTGTGAATAGTATTAAAATATTAAAATTGTGTGCCCTTGTGGATTGTTTTAGGGACTATAAGTTAAAATTATGTAATTTACTTAATTATTTACGACAATTTACCTACTTATAAACAAAAATAACTTTGTGTGCCCCTTAAGATAATATGGCCAATAGGTGATCCAAAATGATCAATAGCTTTGATGCTTGTTTTAAGTTTATTTATTTGAATAAAGTTTTACTATTGAATATCAATAATAAAGTATATAGGTCGTGGAAATACCTGCAATGTAGGTACAAAGTAACAAAGAAATCTATACTTATTATTTATCTCAAAAATAAGGAACTATGATAGATGTATTATATGGCTATGGGAACTATTAATAAACATTTGAATCTTTGGTTAGGAAGCTAACCTAAATAATATTTCATTGTTTTCATTCAAAAGCTTTTATTGTGTGATATTGAAGATTTTGCGGAACCTTTGAGCTAGGATTAGAATTTAATGCTGTCTAAAAAGCGTCTTAAGGGGTATTTTGATAACTACTATAACTAACTTTTTATTAAAAATTTCGCTGTGTAAATTTAAGAAATAAGATGTCTATATGTTATGTTATAGCTATCGTGCTATTAATAAAGATTAAAAGTATTAAAATATTTTTTTGAGAGGTGTAAGGCAAATATCTACATGAGTGATTCACCCTGTACAATATTATTTAACATTGAAAATTGAAATATAAATTGCTATAATATACTCTGTTAATTATGTTGATTGATAAATTATACATCAAGAGTAAATATATTTGGTTGAAGTTGAAACATGCATTTGGTATTATCTCTGGTATTATACTGACAGATTTGTCCATGAGACTGTGAAAGGAAAGTACGAAATAGCTACTGATGACTCACCTGCTACTGAATCTTCCAAATTAATGGGAAATCCATTGCACAAATGTAAAAATGGCAATCCTAAAAATAACTTTAACAATTTCCAAGTTATTTTTTCCATAATTCTGAGCTCTTGACAAACATAAGGCTTAAACGACTTTAATTATTAGATGTCATCAACAAAACTTTATTGATCGTCCGAAATTTTTCTTTGATGTCTCACTAATCCCATCACATCTTTATCTTGCACATGTAGTATCACTTTCACAAAAAAACTGATTATTCTTTAAAAAATTAGAAGGAACGTAGAGCCACATCAATATTCTTGTTTCCTGACAAATGACATTTATTGAAGTTCATTTTCTGACAGCATGAACTTTTTCTGCTGTTCACAACAAAATTGACTGGTTGTTGTGCTACCATCTGTCTGTAGCCTGTGGTAATAATATGGGAAAGGGTATGGGTGGTAATATTGGGTAATGCCACAACTGGCCACAACGGAAAATCCAAAATTTGCCATAAAAACACGTTTTTCTGTGCGAATAATAAATATTCTTGGTGGATACCAAAATCTGTTACATTCATTTAGAATTAGAAATATCTTTTGATTTATTGGAGAAACAAAAATATAAAACAAGATAGGCAACATATTATACAATCGAAGGAGCAGGAGTGCCATCTCGCCTCGGTGAAGTTAATAATAAATTAATAAATACCATTCGATCAGAGACTTATTCTTCTCATATACCCGATTGATTCTATCCAAGAAGTATAAACACTTCTCGCATTTTATCTACAACGACTTGGATAAAAAAAACTATCAGGAGATTCATTTAAGTTGGATAATGACACTCATTAGGTATCTAGCTCAAATAATAAAACACTATCTAACTCAGTTAGATAATGAAATAATAGTAACTCATGTTGTTCACTTTATAGGAATAAACGGAGGAATAATAAATTTAAAAAAAATACGAAATTTGCAGTTTGTTTACATAAAATTGCATGGTTTGGTTGCTATAGGTACTTGCTTGACTTCGAATACCTTACAACTCCGATTTTACGCAAAATTTCGTTTTAGTATATCATAGGAAACATTTTACTTGCAATTACAACAATTAATGTTCAAAATATCAGATCAGAAGACAATAAATATAAAATATAAAGTGGTAGAGTTACCACTTATTGTAACTCTTTGTGCTTGTGTGGTAGAGTTACCACACAAGCACAAAGAGTTACAATAATTTTTTTAATAATATGAAGGAATTAACTGGAATGAAAACCTATAATTCTGAGATTCTTGAAAAATCTGCTCAATGTAAAACTAAAATGTTTATAAAATCTAAAAAATTAAATATTTATGAATGATTTTATTAAATATAATAAATAAGTAATTATTACAAAATGCAACAAGATATATAGCTATTTCTTCTTTCCCTTATTTGAGGTACCTGGTTTGGATTTCCTTTCTAACTGCATCTGTTTTAGTTTCATGGTTAATTTTGTTTGAACCTGCGAATGCTTCTCTTGTGACAACTTTGTATCAGGATGCAAAAATTTTCGCTTCTCATCTCTTCTAACTGCCTCTCCGCACCCGTGCACTTCAGGAAGGCCATGAGTAGTACAAAACCTTTTATTACAATATTTACAGTGTATTGCAAAATCTTTTGTAAGCTTCTTACATTTTGGAAAATAACATACGTTATCATCTGCAGTTACTTTTTTTAAAATATCATCAATGTTCTTTGAATCAGAAGATTCTTCTTTGCTTTGTCCTTTTAAGGTTTTTGTTTTATCTAAAGTTATAGTAGAAGTAGAGGACATATTTTTTTAAGTTCGTTAGTTGTTAATAATTTTTATTTTGTAGTCTATTTTAGGTAGATCCACTTTTTTAATGATTTAGGCACTCTTACAACGTAATTTCTGAGCAGCAAAGAAAACACTACATAAAAAATGGTAGGCACCAGCACATTTTAAGGTTATGTTGGGTATATGATAACCATTCTAAATTATACACAACTATTAAACGAACATGTATGTAAGCATAATACACAAATCAGATTGATTACTTCTAAATTCTAAATATTCAAGCAAAAATTAACTGAATTATGTGATATTCTTCTCTGACATTACCACAGACGTACCATTGACGTCTGAAAAAAAATATTCATTTGTCTATTACCATAGATATGACACGGTCTATGACAGTCTGTCTGACCCGTTTGGCACAGTATCAGAGACAATTCTGCACAGTATGCTGACTGTGTCTGTACTGTCATATTATCACAAGAGATATTAGGGACTTACGCAGAGCCTAAAAAATTGGTACGTATCGTATCGGCTTACGAAACTGAGAAAAAATAAGTTAAAGCTGTTCTCTACGTATCCGTATCGTATCTTCACAGTATTCCTACTCCTACTAAACTATGGTCTGTGGTATCTTCAACAGCGAAATTTGTTCTGCTATTGATTTCGAATATTTATTGCAATATGGAGGGTATTATCAATAATCCCCCCCAAAAAATTATTACGTTATGTTCACTCGATACGATCACAGCATAGAAATAAAACTTTTCTGTGGATACGATACGAATATAGTTAAGATACGGAAGCCGTAACGATACGAAGCTCGTATCGTATCTGAACCGCCGTATCGGTTCTGCACATGCGCAGTTCGAACGGATACGGATGAAATTTGTGGCATGCTTTAAGTCCCTAGTCCCTATTGTTTTCTGTACTGTGTTTCAAGCTCATTGATTGTACTGTTTTACAATTTGATAAAGTATCTTCGTCATACTTTCTTATATAAAAATACGTGTACATGGCATTAGGTCTGCCAAGAAGGAAAATTAGTTTCCCACAAATATTTTTAGATTTTTATGGCACAAAAATTTCGCCCGATTGGTATTATTTTCCCTTATAATATCATAAGAGCTTAAATTATTTCCAAAATTTTTTTGAGGGAAAGTTAAGTGAGAAGTATGGAGTGCTTTTATGCAAATATTGCAAAGAGTTGAGTCACGTGTAAATAGGCCATTCTAATTAATATATTTAACGAATTTAATCAAAGATTGTGAACAGGGAGTGTTAAGATATGCCTATATAGAAAGAATTTGAACAAAATTACATATATTATAATATGTCAAAATATTACCTATATATTCAAGACTTCTGAAGAAAGAAATGTGTTTTATGTAAAACAGATATTCTGTCTCAGAATTCTTTGCCTATGGTTCGGTCGTATCCTCGACCCAAAGTATTGCTTCTACTCCATATAAAATAAACACAGTCACTTATATACCTATCTCCTCTTTATTGATCAAAATATAATAAACATTTGGTATATTCTTGTTTGATTTTGTTTCCATAAAATTGACTTTGTTTATGTTTGTCATAATATCTGACTGGCAGGCATAGATTATATAGGTTCTGGGAGGTTGATGTAATTGACGGTCCAAATTAAATAGTTCGTATTCACTTTTGCGACCACTTATCACCAACCGTTCACATTACTTCACATATATTTAGCATTTTTTTACTATCATAAAAGTATCTTATCGTTTATTAAAGGAATGCATGATAAAAATTCAACGTAATTATTTTCTTAATACCCTGTATAATATATAACCCCTCCCTCCTCTAATTATTTACAATAAAATCAACAGTCACAAAGATAATACATATTAGGGACCATAATATTACAAACAAAAACCAATAATAATGTTGGAAAGGACTAGAATACTTATGATTGCTAGAACCAAAATCTTTCTTACAATGATGTCTTGCGTAAAGTACTAAAACTGCGGGTACGATGTACTGTACTATTACACCAGCATATGTACCAGTTATTTCTATTAACCATTTAAGATTGTGTGTGCATAGTGCTACCACAACTGGAGGTACAACGGCAATTGTTGGAAATACAAACTTCTTGATGAAGGAATTATATCTATATTCTCGTGTCTCATCTAAGAGAATGTTTTTTAGATTACTTTGCAGAGTAATAGCTATTATTGGAAAACTCGTGGACATTGGAAATAATGGGAAAGCAGCTAGGAAGAATCCAACTACTTTCATCAATATACTAGAATTATCAGTATAAATGAAATTAAGAGAATACAATACATCCAAATTTTCAAAAGCAAAAGAACCCGTAATTGACAGCAATAAATAAAAAGAGCATATCAAAAAGAAATCAAAACTTATTTTCTTCATTATGTGCTGCTTATCGGAGATTGGCGCGATTAATCCCGGTAAAGAATGATGGCACATAAAGCTATACACACTGGAGCCCGCCAATGCAGGGATTTCATTTACATTTACAAGTGCAGGATGACCTTGTTGCCCATATTTTACTAATCTAATACTTGCCAAAGTAACCATGACAAAAAAGGCAAACCATCTTATGCTTATGGTAAAAAGTTGTAAATATTTAGTTTTTTGTACATTAAAATACGTAAAAGGACCAACTAATAAAGCAAACAATGTTACATAAATTCGGTACATATCCATTTTTGATAAATCATAGGAATCCCAACATTTAATACTGAAATTTTCTGTATCGTTACTGTTTCTGCAGCTTAAATTTACTATCGTTTTACCAGATGCTGCTGCATATATTGCCAAATCTCCAAAAAGATAAATGCACAGTGATACAAACAAAAGAACATGGCCAACTTTATTTAAATATAATGCTCCTATTTCCCCTATTTCTACTTTTTTATTAATATTGTAATATTGTGTTCTGGTTCTGTTGGCCCTAAGGATCGCAGTCTTCTCAGTAGTATTGTCCATTTCTGAATCAGAATATATAGGAACCTCACTTTCCTAAATAGATAAATGCTATATCAAATTATATGCAGATTAACCTAAAAAACTAGCAACTTACATCAAACTTATGAGACTGTATTCTTCTCCATTGGATGGTCGCATTAGCACATGCCATGCTTTCTATTACAAATGTAACTGTAATGAAGCTTACAAAGGCTAACAATATCAATAGAATACTGCTACATAACCACCCTGCACCTGCAAAGGCAGCAGGTAATGTTAATGCACCTGTTCCAACAATTAGATTGAACACATAAACAAGCCCCACCTAAAACAATTAATTAATAGTACGCTAATGTAATAATAAATTATACAAAATAATATCTTACATCTATAACATGTGTATATCAAGCCACCTAAAATATAAATATTACTAATAAATGTCTATGTTTAATAGATTAGAGCAGTAAGAAGTATCACATGCAATCAAAATGAATAGAATTCTTTGGAAGATTTGTTTGTCTCTTATTATTATTATTTATTTTCAGCCGTGATAGGTACTTAAGTTTATTTGAAACTATTTTGGAGCATTTTTTTTATATAAAAACGAACTTTTATCCATTAGGAGCAGAGGTTTTATATTTCTATACATACTTATATATAAGGTGGCGCAAACCCATATACAATATATATTTATATCAAACTTATTTATTTTATAGTATTATATAGGTACATAAAAACAATAATTTTGTTTGTAAACTTACCCAGGGAGGATATTGATCTGTTTGAGGCATTTTTATTACACTCAAAATTTATATTTTTATAAGAATACAAAACACAATATGGAGAACCTAGGGAGAGGTACATAAATAACAAAGTGTGCAAAAAGGTAATAATACTGAGAAAAGTAATGATCTATAATGATCACAAATTAAATATACAAATAATGTAGGTACTGTACCACAAAAATCTACATTGTTGCTTTACATGAACATAGGTATCTACCTCTACCGAAAACATTGTAAACAAAGGCATACCACAACCACAATTCACAGAACACCGACAACCGACAAAAAAGAATCAAAATACGGCTTTGACAAATGGCCACCAAGCCACAGCATATATAGTGTTTTTGTATATGCTGTGACCATCCAAACATCCACTAGTGTGTTCTGTGACAAAACTGCAAATATCAAATAACACCAAAAGACAAATAATATGATGACTCATCAAGGTCTCTGGGTTTTGATGTATAAGCGCAATGTCCCCATAAGCGCAATGTTAGACAAATCTCGTAGGCCCCCACCACGCTCTCGACGTCAGCGGATACGTACGGCGTAGGTTCATTGCCCCACCGGTGTATTTCCCGGCGTTTGTGTAGTGCGTCATTTGTACATTAACATCGTGCCTAGAGAAGTGTTATCTGACCAAGCATCAATTTGGCATCCACCGTTGGCGCAATAGGATGCCGGCCGAACTTAACCGCCACGTCAGATCTTGTCTAACAACACTTAGCCGATAAGCGATCCTGTTAGTCTATAATCCTCGCTAACAGAATCCAGATATTTCTGTGACCAAGAAGACTAGAACAAGGAGACCGAACTCGCGTAAAATAGGTACCGAAGTACCGAGAGAAGTGCACAAACACAAATGATGTGGAAATACGCTAGGGGATTAGCGGCGCCCTACCTAGCTTCGATAGTCTCCGTCAGTTTTAGTTGGTCTTCTTGCTCTCCCAGCCAATGTACTTTCTCAGAGGTTGGCATTAGTGCTTTCCCAGCCAATGTGCTTTCTCAGGTAAGAGTCCGCCGCCATTACGTGTATATTTCGACTTATTTTTTGCCGCCTGAAACACGCCAGCTCGGTTTCCTTGTTCTAGTCTTCTTAGCTGTGACAGGCAGACACAAGTACGAGTGTTTTGTGAGTACATCAGTATTATGACAAATAAGGGGTTTTCTGTGTGATACGGGTTTTATTGTTGTCAACCTTTGTGATTGATGTTTTATGTTTTGAAGAGAAAAAATTGTTCAAAGTACCCTGCGATTTAAAAATTATAAACAGAATAATGCAGAATAATAATAAAGCCGATTACGAAAAACGGATGTTTGAAATTTAAATAGTCCATTAACATTTACCAGAAAATCAATACTGGGTTTTTTAAATGTGGATGCCTTTGGTAGAATAATGAAGAATTTTTATACCATTTTTATCTTAATCAGTGAGTAATTTATTTCAGCTTTAACCAATGTACATTATTTACATGTATACCTTATATAATTATATTTTATTTGAACCTGTAATAAAATTATCCACTTTAATAATAGTCACTTGCAAATTAGATGTGTGTAGGACAAAACAAGAAGGCCGTGTAGGCACAAGTTTTACAAAATCTATTTGGGTATTACGTATGACTGTTGAGTGTCAAATATATTGCGAACAAATTTTGTTTACTCAACGGTATTACATATTTATTTTGTCTTGCAGCTATGGAAACATAACTATTTAATAACAAATGGTTTATTTGAACAATGCACAGCCGTGTTGAATACTTAGTTAAACATTTTCTCATAATAGACATGTTGTACATTTTGTTGTAGACTGTAGGTCCTTAGTATATTTTAGAATTACCTACAGGTATATACACTACTCTCAATCATATTACAAAAATACCAATGTTTCTTGTTAAACAGTATTACTTATCGAAATATTAGTTTCCTCTTGAAATTGTTATAAATTTTGATATTTCAGGTGTAGTTTTGGAAATTTCTGCTTCCCGGGTATTAGAATTAAGTGACAAATTTTCTGATATAAGGAGGGATGGAGGATATTGGCTGGTTAAATTTTATGCACCCTGGTGTGGCCACTGCAAGCGATTAGAACCAGTATGGTCTCATGTGGCCCAAGGTTTATATAAAACAAATGTAAAAGTAGCCCGAGTAGATTGTACTCGTTTTCCGACGGTTTGCAAAGAATTTGGTGTTGGCGGCTACCCTACTATAAAATTGTAAGTACTCACAAAATTATGCCATATGCCTTATATTTGTTATTTAAGTTTTGTTCACAATAAAAGGTCTATTATTTATTAGAAACATTTTTTATTTTAAAGCATAACGCCAGAAGAAGACTATACATTTCATGGTGACCGAAGTAGAGATGACATTTTCAATTTTGCAGTTAGAATGGCTGGTCCACCCGTTCAAGAGGTTACACGTTCCGAGAGTTTGACGAATATTAAGAATATGAACCAATTATTTTTTATGTACGTGGGTCAGAAAGACGGTCGCCTCTGGGAAACTTTCTATAATACTGCTTCTAAAATGCAGGCACATGGTTTCTTTTATTCTGCAAATGATGAAATCGCGAAACAGCATGTCGACATTGATGATTTACCAGCTGTGTTTGTTTATAAAGAAAGTTTCCATTATTTTTATTCTGGTAACAGCGCCAGCGTATATATACAGACGTTTAAAGTATAACACTTAGCTATTAATTTTTAGGTATTTTGGGAAATATTGAAGATGAATTAGAAACTTTACAGTCATCAATGTTTAAATGGATCAATGAAGAACGTTTTGAAACATTTCCAAAGATAACTAATGGAAATTTCAAAGAAATTCTTCAGACAAACAAATACATTGTACTTGTCGTTGTTCAGGAGAACAAGTTGCAGCAGATATCACCAGAAATGTTGGAGTTCAGAGACATGGTAGAGTCGGTAATCAGAAAGAAAAGAGATAAATACCACAAATATTTTCAGTTTGGTTGGATCGGTAGCCCCGAACTGGCAAACAAAATTGCTATGCAAGTCTTACCACTCCCTCATTTGCTAGTACTAAACTCCACTACATATCACCATCATATTCCTGAGGATGAACCTACAGAAATGACCGCAGAAGCTATAGATATATTCCTTGAAAGAATTTATAACCAATCTGTACCAGTAAGAAATTTTTTATAGAATGTTTCTCCTAGTAAAAAGTAAAATCCCCTCATCTTTCCAATTATCGTATTATAAAAAATTACCTTTTACGTATTTAATTTTAGGCTTACGGAGGAAATGGTATAGCTATACGTCTGTATAGAACATATTTTGAAGCAAGTACAGCTTTAGCAGATATGTGGCGGGGAAATCCGGTCTTGACGATAGTATTATTTGGATTACCATTAAGTTTCCTATCTTTTATTTTGTATTCTATATGCTGTGCAGACATTTTAGACGCTGATGAGGAAGATGAAGGTAAACTTTATTACTTATGTATTACTAGTTGTTACCCGCGACTTCGTCCGCACGTTCCAGGCCGCGCGACAGGCACTTTTTGTGATATTAAGTTGTGGGAGGCGCCTTTCTGGACACTGCTACTTCAATTTATTTTAATATTACTCGAAGATCAATAACTCAGATAAAGATATATAAATCATGGATAAATTATTTGTCAAATATAGTCATCGTCAGGTAAACAAAGTACAGCATACCAGCAAGGTCACTCTCCCGAATACTTTAAGCGGTACATCATCGGCAGCATATGTTGCCATTGATGTTTATAAATTAATTAAATTTGATTGATTGTTTATAAATATAATTTTTCAGATCTACATGAAAAGAAGGAATAAGAAGAAAAGTACTAGTGGAGGACAATTAATTTGATCTATAGTAGTAGTTACACCAAAAATAATTATTTATTAATGTACATAATCTTTATTGAATTTTTATTGTATTAATTGTATATTTGATTTGTGGATTGTTGTCCTGTAAATAAATGTTACTGTGTTCTTACATGATTATTGAAGATTATTTCTTAATTACAAGCTAATTAATCATCACTATCAGAATCTAACGCAGCCCTCCTCCTATCAAATTTAACTGATGTTTTGCTTTGTGTCTGGTTGCTTATATTCTCTAGTAGTCCTATGAGCTCTTTTTCTCCAATTTTGGTACAAATTTGGCCAGTTTGGGCCATTCGTACCAACATGCTTTCTACCATCCTTCCTTTATCAGGTTTTCCGAGCATTAATGTGTTCACTGTAAATAATCATGCTATTATAATCATGAAATCGTTACCCCTCATTCTAACCATAATGGTTAGCTCAGGAGTTAAAGATTTGCGCGGAAAAGGGAGCAGCATATAATTAGTTTGCAGAGTTCTTTAAGTTTATTCCTACTTTTCCTTCTATTCTGGTATAAATACGCGGGTAAATATTAATAATTGTGGACAATAAAATGATCTGCACATTACGTACGTATATTGAGTTAGAACTTGCAGCCATGAAAGTTACATGCCCCAAAATTACTAATTGTAAAAAAGGCTTTCCAGAGCATAGAAAAGAAAAATACCTAGGTAACTATAATTTAAGTAGTCAGTTTTAAAGCCTTACGTCTAGCTCGAGCTGACTGGTCCAGTATTTGAGATAATATAGAATTTTTAGTATCCTCTTGTGCTCTAGCTTGCTCTTCTTTTGCTTTTTGAGTATTCTGACTGGAATCCCTCTCCTGGAATTTATAAGGGGTAATACCTAAACTAAATTAAATAAGGTATATTATATACCTTATATTCAGCCAGTCTACGTTTCCTTATTTCTTCTAATTCTGGATCTTCCATTATTTAGTAAATAATGCTTAATTCATACGCAAAAACAAACACCTAACCAAGGAACGGATACTTAATCAGAAATATAAAATTGACAGAAGCAGACTGAGTCACAAAATATGACAGACAGCCATAGAAAATTTAAGCCGACGACCACGGTCGCAAGGTCGTAGAACTGTGAATTAGACACAATGCCACAGAACATCCAATTAGTGATACGATTTAGCCCTTAATCCAAACTCCAAAAGTGATATTTGTTTGATCACAGTATAATACTTTGGTTTGACAGTCAGTGTCAAAATGTCAGTTCACTGAATCAAACTATAGAATCATTTTCGTCATCAAATCAAAAACAAGTTGATAGGTTAGACAGAAACATGATTTGTTTCTTTCCTTCTATCATGAGACACAAGAATCATGAAAGTTTATCGCTTTTTTTTAAAAAATGCATCTTTCTTTTCATTGTTAGGAACTTTTGTTTATGTGAACGGGCCTTAATGTCCGTAATTATCTATAATCTCTGCGTGCTTGTGTAAACCGGGCTTTATGACCTTGATGTATGTGACACAGCCACAGTATATGCTGTGTATGTGATATGTGGAATAAGTTGTGTTGTATTTGTGTGTGTACCGTGACAAGGAAGAGCGAGACACCCACGTCTTATCTATGATACCCACAGAGTACAAACAATTATTAAGCTATGGAGATCATATATCTAATATTCCATATATGGTGGAGATACTCCCTCTTCGTTAGAATTCAGACTCTACCGCAGGTTCAAACCCCTTCTAAATCAATGCGATCTTAAAAATGTCTATTTTGACAATAATTATGTACTTATGGTAAGTAATAGAATTACTTACCGATTTCCATCGGTTTGCACAAGTCAGTCCTTCTGTGTCAGACAAGTCAGACCTTCATTCAGACAAGTAGTCCTTCTGTGGCCTTTGAAACCAATAAACGCATCGCGCATCCTCTGATTCTACTCACAAAACATCCAGGGGGGATGTTTTGTGATCCTAGACACAGCACATAAAACAATCAGCAATATGAGTCCGGCCCCTTTCTAAAAATAGAAATTTGACCTCTCTTATGTCACTTCGATTAAGAAATCGGGGTCGGATTAGGAATATTCGTGAATTTTTGGTTAGGTCGTGGTAGGAACGTATTAAGATGAATTGTTGAAATACAATATTGTACAATAATTGTGTCGGGTTTTTGGTGAGGAATATAATAAAAAATCACATTTTTCATATAAGTACATTTTATTTTTATAAAAAAATATATATTTTTATTATTAATTAGACCATACCTACATATATCATATTTTTTACTTTCTTTATTGGTCGCGCCATATAATCAATTTATTTTTTTTAATATTTTTTAAATGTGCTGTGTCCTAGATTCTACTGTCGTAGAAACAAACATGATAATATATTAATCTATGCAAACATGTGGCAAACGTTTTTTAGTGAAGAAAAGCTTGATAGTGCAAAAAATATTTTATTTTAATATTTTATCAATCTTATGCAATATATTAGTTAAATCAATTCTTTCATGAACAATTATTGAATTTTTCAAATTGTGTCCATCCAAAGCGTTATTTTTCATTGTTATTTCTTGTTTTTCTGTTACTTCTTCACCGGTTTCTTCACACTTATATAACAAAATAGGCAAATTACTACCATAATGAGATAAAGCAATAGCAGTAACGTGTTTAGGGTGAAACTGGACGCAATGAATGGGTTGCACACATAAACTACTTGGGAATGGATCACATGAGGTAAGGTCCTTTCCAGTTTTTGCATTCCAAACAACTATTAAGCCATTTTCACTTCCTGACGATACATAATTTCCGCAGGGACTTATAGAACAAAATGTTGGAATCCTACAACAAAATCTTTTAAAATAATAAAATGATATCAATAGTTAGAATCAGGACTACCATCAATTCTAACGGCTGCCACTAGATTAAAAGTCAGTGTGATTTAAGTTTCCAACGGTACCTTAAATATACCAAATATTTGCATATTTTGCATTTCAGACAAAATTAAGATTTTATTTGAATTGAATATTAAATTTGGTTTGTTTACCTTGAATTGAAGGCACCACGCAACCAATATAACACACAAATTCTTTTTATTGATATTATTCGTAATATGCTATCTCTTGAATGCACCAACATCTTCTTTTCATTTGGAAACAACAAAATTTCATTGATCACTGTGTTTCCCAAATCTGGCAAGATCATATCCCTAAAATTATTAACTATTAAACTGGTGGTAACTACCTACTTATTACATTAAAATAAGTTATAAAATAATCGCACCTATTAAATTCACCAAATGGAAAGGGAAAGAAAACTAATAATGGTCACTTAATGGTAAAAATAACAGAAACAGCGCAGAAGATCAGTAAATAGGAAGAATACCCATAATAGACAGCATCTCAATTTTGGTCCTAACCCTGGCAGATCAACCAAGCTGGGACGAGTAATGTGTCAGAAATCCTTCGCCATGAAGGGCACTGATCTAGTAAAAGTCGTATAAGGTGGACAATTTTGACAGACAACAGTGCGATTTTCATTTATCAGGTGAAATTTCTATAAAAATCTAAACCTTGACTGATTATGATCATCCACCGTATGGAGCATTATACATCATATCGCGATTTTTACTCTACAAACACAGTGTATATACACAAGGAGGCACTACTGATTTAAGAAGACACAAGATACCTACTCAATAATTAAAATTAATCTACTACTTATTTACCTTTCAAACGTCCATTCATCATCTAATTTCTTCCAGTCAATAATACGACCAACTGAATCAGACGAATAAAGGTTTGTTGTTGTTTTATTCATACAAACAGACGTTATATAACCATTATGTCTTTCTATTTCTTGATGGAGCTCATATTTTTTGTCGTGTTTATTTAACTTCCATATTCTTATAATGGTGTCAAAACAACCCGTTACTATAGTTGAATTATCACCGTCAATATGACATGTATATACATACATTGGATGTGGTAATATCTAAAAAAAACATAAATGTTAACAATCTGTAATAGAGTATATGAAATATCTAAATAATGACATATTCAACAGAGTTGAAATTATAAAGTGAATTTTAACTTATCATTTATGTGCAGATCACAAATAAATAAAATAAACACCAAATATGCACCTATTATCAAAGCAAAAACTTCAAGAAAACATCTGCAGATGCGTTTCAACGTCTATGTCTTCTTAGTGCAGCTTTTTCTCTCAAAGTTTCAAAACTATAACACATTTCGCAAATGCCAACATTTAAATAATTCAAAATCTATTAGGAAGGACATTTACTATATAAAATTATTTATCCTTTTAAGTTATTGAAAAATATTTGAGGCATTTCAGTTTCAATTTACCTGTTCAAAGTTATGTGTTTGAAAATTCCACACGGCAACTGTATTATCAGCTGACGCTGTTAGTAACAGGGAATCGTCTGACGCCCATTTTAAATTGTATATGAATCCACAATGTTCGTTGAAATTATTTATTTCTTCAAAGGTATCAACCTAAACAAGAAATGGTCTGTTTCAAACTTTTCTGTTTCAGATTTTTCACATAGGACTTAGTTAACAAAGAAAATGTTCATAAGTATCAGTAAAAAATAGAGTGTAGAACTACAATTCATTAATTTGAAACTATGTTATGATCTCTACACTCTTTGAGATAATAATATATAGTGTATGTAGGAGCAAAGCATTTAAATTGTAATACACATATTATTATTACACATACTTAATGTAGATATTGTGTAAATAAACATAAATATTATAGAAAATTATAACATCTTCTAGATTATATACAGTGAAATCTAAAATGGCTGAAAAGAATGTTAAAAGAAATTTGATATTTTTATCTGTATAGTTGTTTTACTTATGCAGTTACATAAAAAAACAAATATTAAAACTTGAAGATAATTGAAAAGAATAAGCACATGTATAGAATATGTTATGTATATTTGTAAAATTATATCTTACCAATAAAGTATTACCTATATTTGTGAAAACGCTATCTCAACCAGATATATTTAAGCATCTATGTCTGGGTATAGACATATTAACAAAAATACTTACCAAGTACACAATAACAGTAAAAGTTTCTTCAATTTGAACTACACAAGCTAAATATAATCCATTGTTACTGAATTTTAATAAAAAACATCCATTTTCATTAGTATCGATTTTGGCAGAGTATTTGCTGGGTAATTGAATAGATTCTTTCGGATACTTGGATGAAGTAGATTCCATATTTATCTCATTTCGATTATGTATATGACTGCAACCTCCAGTATTTTTTACATTATTATTAGGTAAAACATTTTCTTTTTGTAAAGGCGTCCTGGATCTAAATGTTTCTGTAACTTTTTTTGGACTAACAATTTCCTTTACTGTTACATAAAATGCAGATGGGTATTTTTTCAATTTGTTAGTTTTCCATAAATCCCACAAGTCACATTTGCATACCTCTTGCTTCTTGACGGCCCTCTGCTGATACAAGTACAATTGCAATTTTAGTATCTTATTGAAATTGCAAAATTGCCCCTTCCCTATTGGTTTAAGGAATGCAAAGGCTATCCTATGCCAGCCTTTCACGTAATCTACAAAATCAGAAAAATATTTTGCTTTCCAAGATAAAGTACCTATAATGAGAAATTATTATATGTACTTATATAATACTTTTCACCATCAAATACTTTGTGATTTGTACATTTTTCCCGTTTCCAAGATACTGGGTACCAAAAAAAAAATAAAGATTCAAAACAACTATTTTTTTCTAATGTAAATCTACCTCTATTTGATTAGGCTGCTCAAAAAAAAATCTCCCACAGGCATATATAGCTGCTACCAGCCTCCGGTAAAATTTACCTCTATCGTAGCTACAGCCCTTCAAATTTAAATTACATAATGTGAACATCTTTATGACAATATTGCACTTAATACATACGTCGCTGTAATTTATCAGAGCTTCTGGATGAAACTGGCATATTATCTACGACTTCAAAAAATATAATAATATTTTCATTTGCCAGGTAATTGAAATCTTCATTAAGAAAGACTGATTCCTCCCACACTGGATTGAAAGTTCTAAAACAAAAAACGAATCACATACAGTTTTCTATTGATATTGCAACTGAATAAGGTATACGGTATATACCCCTATAGTATACAGGGAAGTAAATAAGTGGGTTAGATTTATAAATATAATGTCGCACTTTCAGCATATTGGGGTTGGTTCATGAGCAAAATGTAGGAAAAGTTACCTCTTTTTTTGGAGATTGTATGAACTAGTCATAATGGGCAAAATATAATCCTCGTTTTCGTAGTAAAATACAACAGACCTATTCTTGTTACTTTTGGGATAGTACTTTCCTGTGTTGATATCAACAATATGTATTTTTACTGCTGGATACGTAATATAAGAATTCAGTTGCAAGTGATCTGTTTTATGAATGATCATCTCTAAAATCTTATTATAATTGTATATATCCTGTTTATCACCTTTGATTTCATGTGGTTCAAATTTAGAATTAATATCAGATGCAATGTTCTTACTAGCACTTTCTGTTATTTCGCCATATTTATGGCTTTCTTTAGTTTTCTCAGCAGAAATATTTACTGTTTCAAATGCTTCTGTGTGACCAGCTGTACTTTCAATATCTGATTTTTTTACTTTAGAGTTATCTTTGGAGGAAATGGATAGTTCTGTTTCTTTTCTATGAACTGAGGAATCATGTGCATTACTATGCACTTTGTTTTCGATATCTGATTCAATAACATAAGTTTTTTGGCTTTGAAGGCTATTGTTGCTAGAAGAATACGCTTTTGCAGTTAACTGTATTGTTTTGGATTTCCTTGGCATAGGAATAGGTTTAACAATATGTGAATTCCGAGGTGGATTGGATTGAATTCTGAGATTGGATTTACCTGAAAATTCCTTTATTATGAAAGATTTATTAAGTTCTTCATTGTTCTTAGTTTGAACATTATGTGAATCTGAAGACTGTACAAGAATGTTATCTTGACCGTAATTAATTGTTTTTGAATCATCAGCTTTCTTCATAGCTACTTTTAATATTGTGTCAAATGCTTCCTTGGTCCCATTTGTTAACTTTTGGGAATCACTAATTGAAATATCTGAATTGTAATCCATCAATGAGCTCAGGGAGAATATCGTTAAACCAAAATTAACTTAATTTAAATGAATATTCTCATAAATGGCCTTTCTTGAGTTCTATTAATTAACAGGTAAATACACTAAACCTCTGACTAAACTAAAACAAAACTTTATTTCCCATTTTACTTTACTTCCAAATTTAATTTTTTTACGGTCGTGTTACTTGTGTTTGTTTTCGTGCCGTTGCTAGGCAACCACCACAGATCAAATGGAAAACACCGACAGACTATTTGTATATATATATGTTCTGTGACGGACGACATAATGTTTCTCCATTCTGTGACTGTTTCTACTGTCCACAGAATAACCACAAGACTACTACTGTAAGAACAAATCAAGAAGTATTTATTGAGAACATACTTTAATAAAAGCATCTGCTACTGTAGTATGTAGTGTCATAAATGTGTACGGCTTCTCAATATATATATGCTCCTTCAAGAGACATGGCAATAATGACATCTGTCTGCTCAGTCAACTTGATTATACTACCGTGTACACATATTTTCATTATCTGGTCAGTCGAGCAACTTTTTAAGAAATTCTTGTAACAATCTAAAAATATTCTTTAGAAACCAACTGACTATGTATATGTATCAGTCGACCCTGAGACAAAAGTAATTGTGAAAAAACTGGTCTTACTTGGCAGACCTTATGTTATGTACACGTATCTTTAAGTATAAGTTTAGTCAACAGCTAACTAGAAATGTGAAAAGTTAAATAAAATATCGAATACAATAACATTCTATATTAGTTTAGTTAGCTGTTGGTTTAACATGAAGTATGTAGTTATAAGATATGCGTTTATGATTATTGTCCTGACAAAAGTATTCTTACAAATTTCAAGAATACCAAATGTCTATCCCGATGGGATTTAACCATGGGAAAGCATTCCCATGCAACGTGCAATTCGTTTGGGTCACAAGGAATGTAGTGAACGTACAGTGCAACTGAAGGTGACATCAGAACTTCAGGAGCAACCTGAGTTATATGACCCACAACAAATAATTTTAACACTATGGCCCTAAATTATTATTAATTAGATTTTATCTCATCTTTAATTTTAAATATTTTATCGTATTGTGGCTACTTTGGTCAAATATGGTCACATTGTCCTGTCACAGTCACAGAAGATTTGTGATTCTGTGTCTGTCACTGGATGGCAATTCCCATCATTTTTTTTCATTTGTGATTGTAGTTTGTGTTTTCTGTCAAAGTCAAAGGTCCTCTATCTATAATCTCTTTGTGATTTACAATTACGATGGGGGATGCTGGTAATGAGGGAGAGAAGCAACCTCTTCTTGCAGTTCTAGCTAATGAGAGTACCACCTATAATGGGGACGTTACAGGTGAATATTTAGGAAGTTTGAATCTACCTATGACTCAATCTTTTTTTTGCTGTTTACAATATTATTGTTTACATTACCCTAATCTTTCTATTTTAATAGGACAACAAGCAACTGTTTCTCCAATTGGACCAGATGAATTGCCTCCTCCATTTTACCAGCAATCCGAGGGTGGCGGTGTGCCTATGGTAACATGTCGGGTATGTCAAGCGATGATCGACATATCTGGCAAACGTGATCAACATGTTGTGAAATGCGCTCAGTGTAATGAGGCTACAGTAAGTATTCAGAGGATGGAAAAAACAGTATAAATATTTTAAATTATTACACTGGATCAAGATTATTGATTAGTCTGTCGAAGTTGATTTGGATTAGTCACTAATACGCTAACATATTTATTAGATATATTAATTGCATTGATAAGTACATATATGATTTATTTAAATTTTATCAGTTGTTGCTACATTTTAAATCCTTGAAAGTGATCTGAGAATCTTGATATATCAAGCCTCGACAACATAGATATAATTTCAAGTATAACGTTTCACACTTTATGATTTTTTATTCATATAACTATTTGCTTGATGCTTGATATTATCGATCCCATTATGTTACCAATACTTTATTCAATACCTGTTCTTGATGTTCTTTTGTCATTTTAGCCTATAAGGAATGCTCCGCCCGGAAAGAAGTATGTGCGCTGCCCTTGCAATTGTTTGTTAATTTGCAAAAGTTCTTCACAGAGAATTGCTTGTCCTCGACCCAACTGCAAGAGGATTATCAATTTAGCACCAAGCCCCGTAACACCACCTGTTCCAACTATGCCGGGCATGTGTAGAGTAACTTGTGGTCATTGCCATGACACATTTTTGGTAAGTTTGGTAATTAAAAATGTACAGAATGAAAATTTACTTTTACTTACATTGGAGTAGTAAAAAACAAATATTTACGTTACAGTTTCATTCTAATTTTTGGTGCATATTTTACTCTAAAAAGGTAGCCTGAACTAATTTTATATTGTGTTAACATATGGGTGATAATGTCACTCTTGGTTGTAAAAATCAGGCGATGGAGGTAAGTGAGATATGTGGTGACAGAGAAGTGACCTTCCTGCCTCATTTTTAAACTCATCTACATGGTTCTCACTGCAAAAGTTTAACCTCTCATCAAGCCTCCATTACCGTCAAACTATTGTTATTTCCGACGCTATCTATATATACATTTTCCCATATAGTGTGAAATCAAATGTATTATAACTATTAGACACTATAATTACTAGATTTGACAGCCGCTGTCATACTGTATACTGGTATGTGCTACTTTGGAAGGCTGTAGGCAGTCTTTGTCATAATAGAATCTTGTAAGTCAAATACGAAGTCTCATTTATACATTTTTCCATTACAGATAACAGGCCATGACATTTGTATTGTCTTTATGCAATATATCCTAATATTATTGTATCATCCAATTGCATTACTTGTTTAATTTTCCCATGGACAGATAAGTTGACAGCTGTTCACTATCTAAGGCCAGATATTTGCTGATGCATAATAACTTGCTCTATATTATCCATTTCTTTGACAAAGTGACTTTTGATTAAATAATAATGCTGCTTCATATGCATTTAATTCGTAAATCAAAGGTCATTAATGAACCTTATACATATGGTAAAGTTAGGAGACCATTCAGTTATAATATATTCAGGGATGCTTTGTGAATATATTTTTCGATTATTGCATATATATAGAATTACAGGATGCAAAAATATCATAAAACTTGAGAGTTTGCAATGTTGCGATTCTCAATGATTTGCACAAAAACAAATCACAGTCATAATATGTGCAAAGCACTGAATTGTCATAACATATTTTTCTTCATTCTAATATGTGCTTTGGAAAAAAAATTATTCAGTATAAACCCTATTTCGCAGTTTTGCCAACTGTCAAATGGGTGATGTCACATTTTATTGGGAAACAGTTTTCTTTCCATAGGTTTTATTAGTCTAAGCATTCTGTCACGTCCCAATGTTAAATTTGCAGAAATTCCTACCTATAGGAAAAAAAATACTGAATATACATAGCACTGAATTGTCTTAACATATTTTTCTTCACTGTAATATGTGCAAAATAAACCAATAATTGATAAAAATAATGTAAATCTTACAGTTTTGAATTATTATTGTATACTTTGTTTACAAAAAATATATATTTTGGTTCTATGTTTATTATACATTGTTTACGATTTAAACATTGATGATAACTAGCAAGTAATATTAAACATATTCTTGAATCATTCATAGACAGATAGTTCAAAGCGTCTCGATGATAAATCTATCAGACATTTGTTTGTTCCGATAGTGTGCTTAAACATAGCAAAATAAATTTGTGATGATAAGTATGAAGATATCTGAAATTAGGTATAGCTATCTATGGTAAATAATGTATAGAAGTTAAATCACTGCAATCTGTAATCAGTCCTCACAAAACAAGTCCAAGGTCATGTTTTATGAGAACAAATATTTATGTATAAAGGTATAAAAATAGCAGGAGGTAAACGTTATTCCTTATTTCAATTATGCTATTTGCGTTATCAAAAACGGGTAGGATCAATCAACTGAAGTGTGGCCTACTTTACTTGCTCAAATGTAGAGAGTGTTCCGCAGAGACTGCGGCACTTAATGTAACTAACAGTTCAAACAACTCATAATAAATAATGTTATAAGGGCTTGTAGTTATGAGATTAAGATGCTGGATCTATGCATTTCATTCCGAAATACTGTCAGAGTAGGCTCTTTCTAGTTGAGTTACAAGTAGTGGACTGTCACAAGGATTTCTACGAAGGTCCTATTAAAATTAAATAAGAAGAGAATTTGCATATGTATTTGACCTACACTACATAATAGGACATCACTAACTATGTAATTTTAAAACAGATTTATTTCTTTCTATTTATTTTATTATACTATTTTATTTGGCCTACGCCCATATTCAGCAATGTTAAAAACTATTTTTCTAATATGGTGCATTGTTATTGTAATGTGACATAATGTCCTTTGAATGATCGTTCCTCAAATGTAGTATTCTTATACTTAACCGTTTTTTTAGTTCAACACATTGAATAATGCACTGGCGCGTTGCCCACACTGCCGAAAGGTGTCATCTGTGGGACCGGATTATGCACGTGGCAGAGGTAATATATTTTGTATTTTAACACTGGTATGTTTGTCTATCGGAATTGGGGTAACAGCAGGGACATATCATTACGCAAAGACCCATAATGGAATGTACATTGCATACGTTGGTGCTTTTATTGTTGCCGTGATAATGTTACTTCGTAGTATGTATTATTATTTTATGAGAGTAAGCATTATAGAAGGACCCATGTAATTAATTATTATATCCTGAAAGATTTTAAAAGATGTGCTTGTTTGAGGAAATAAGTGATCCGTTGACAGAGAATGCTAAGGTTTGTATACACATACTTAGAGATAATAATAATGTAATATATATATATAATAATTATTGAATTTTGCATAATTTTTCTCTTAGCGAGAAAGCTTGGACTTTATCATTCTGCAATTGTTCACAACAAATTACCAGTCATCGCTTCATGTAGCGAAGATTTTAAGATCTGTTTTACTAGTTTTAAGTTACGTAAAATTGTCATTATTACATCAACTTATATTAAAGGAAAATAATAACCATAAAGTAAAAAAACTATTATATAATATAGATTCTACTAGCTTTTTTTTATTATGTATTAATTGATAAAACATTTTGTATAAATTACATTCCTAGATAATATAAGACAAAATAGTATTTTCTGTATATATTTATGTTGGTTGTAAAGAAAATAAAACCGTTATAAGACTTTATTTTTAATCCATATATACACTTAAACAGACTGTGTGAAAGGAAAGTGATAAATAAATTATTTTTAAAATATTAAAAAGCTGGTTTATAATAATGTCCTATTCACATTTTTGTACTGAGTTGTCATTAACAGAGGACGCCGACCATATCTAAGGAACTGTATGACATAGAACGTTAGTTAAAAAAATCTAACAAAAGTGGAGCAGAGAAATTGCTAGCAATTATTTTCAAATTTGTAACATCGCTGCTAGAGGGCGTTACAGTAAAGTTAAATTGGAAAAATGATATCCTTAATTTTCTATGATGCGGAATACTGAAAATATGTTCTTCGTAATGTTCGTAAAATTTTGAATAACTGGTCGAAAAATGTTTTTTTCATAGCTCTGAACATTAATTGGGGGGGGAAGGCAAACGTTCGTAAAGAAAAATGGCGATTACCCCGGTTTCGCTTAACAGATTCAAACGACGAATATGGTTTCTTTGGAAAGAGAATTTTTTACTTTGTCATTACTATGATAGAATGTGGCAATTTAGTTGTTGTCGTGGAAGCTAGGTGGCCCTGTTGGAAATACAAACAAACTTAGTTTTCTCCGAAATTTCAAATGGAAACATGTTTATTCTCACATAGTCATATAGAGAATCAAAATTGCAAGAAACCGATGAAAACCGCACCTCGATATCTTATTTCTAACAGGAGAAATTGATAAAATATATTTTTACATTAAAAAAGTATTTAAAAAATTATACAGATTACTTGTAGTGGTCAGAAACGGTGCAAATGAGTAATGATAAAGCTTAACATTTATTTATCAATTATTTATATGTATTGCATTGTTGGGAATTGATAAAAACCATTTAAGATTTGTTTTCAACTGGCCTGATGAACCCATTCAAGATTTATTCATGAACTATTTCTAATGAGTACCCAGATGTTCAAACTGCTTGCCATCATTCTCTATACAACGCTCAAGTCTATCGCTCGTTACTTGCACGGCGGAATCCACTTCCGCAGCGGATATACTGTGGATTACATTTTCTATTCTAAAAACCATATCTTCCCTTGTCGTTGGTCATTCTTGAAACATTAAATCTTTCATCCTACACCAAAAAAAAAATCCAGACAGGCAAGTTCAGGTGACCTAGAGAGCCTTGGAAATAAACCGCCTCTTCCAATCCACCTGTGAGGAAATGTAAAATATCTGGACACAACATTTCATTTTTTATAGAACACAATTTTAACAATTGATCATTTCGGGATGATGTAGGTCAAGGGCATATGTCAATTTTGACATGGATTTTAGAAGTGGGAATAGTATTAAAATAGGTACTAAAATTGTGTGCCGTTGTGGATTATTTTAAGGACTGTGAGTTAAATGATGCAAATTACTTAATTATTTACAAAAATAACTTTGTTTGCCCCTCAACATAATAAGGCCGATTTGTCAAAATCAGGTGATCCAAAATAATCAATAGGCTTGTGCATTTTCTAGTTCCTTCAATGCTAAAACATACAATTAATTAAGAGGACTATTCCAGAAATTTTTTTGTATGTTCTTATACCATACAATATTTTACTTACCCGTCTTTTCACTTACTCGCCTCTATGTTTCTCCGATGAAAAAATGTGAAAAGTTTGTTATCTGTGGGGCATATTCTTAGGTATATAGCTACAGTATATCAATTAAAAACTCATCATATACATTAAGCTAATATATTTAAATATATATGTACCCAATTATTATTATTATACCTAACAGGACTACAGTTTTATTTGTTATACAGTATTATATTATATACCATATTGAACAGTTAACATATATTATTTATATTATAGTGCACAATTATTTATAAAAATATATAAAGTAAGTGAAAAAATATCTTATAAATATAAAAGCATTTCATTTATATGTAATTATATGACTAGAGCTTCATATTATAAGGTAAGTAAACTGCATCAATCATTGTATTGTGTATTTACGTATTTACTTTAACTGTACCTATTATATGATAGTCTTTTTTGTTACATTCTAAATAATGTACTATAGTTATTTTTAATCACTAGTCCAGAAAATGCAAAATTTTGTACATGGGTGACGTAAGGAGATTTGAATTTTAAAATCAATCTTTTTAACATTATTAATTTTAATTCGTTTGTTTCCACTTTATAATGCATACATCTACATTGGCATATGCTAAAGAAGTTGCTGCTGTATTGCGAAAGCCACGTATGTATAGTACAGCTGAAGATATATTGGTATAAACTGTTCAACAAAATAATCTTCTCATCGCGTTAGAATCATCACCACATACGTTGGCGGAACATAATATTGAAAGAACGGATTAAACACTCTTGTCTCTGGATATGAATCCCTTCGAGCATGTCTGGAGTAGAAAAAAATGGACAGTTTGGATGATTTTGTGAATACGATACAGGAAGAATGGGAATCGCAATCTAAATTTACTCGAAATTAGGACACATTGGCTGTGCAACCTTTATTTTGTTGATCAGTTTATATATAGCTATAGATACATTGTATAACTGAAAAATTGGACCTGCTAGATTGTTGGGGGAGGCAAAATTAAAATATCAATTATTTTCTTGCAAACTTTTTCAAATGTGTACACGTACATTTTTGACAATTGCCTACATTGACAAGGGTAATTGTACCTATGGGTAAAGGGACGAATTCAAGAGGAATCGCCATGGCCTCAACCTACTCTAATAACTACCTGCATAGCTATATTTTATAAAAATATTAACGGAACAAACATTCTGAGTCAGGTATGTTTAGTGACATAATTTATTCTTTAATAATAAATGATTACATAAATATAATAAAAATATATGACTTAAAAAATAAAGCTTTTTTGTTCATATCACATAACGAATATACAAAAACAGTAGTTTAAGAACTGAGGACCACCACTTTTAGGTGCTGGTATTTAGGTCATCCATTATTGGACAAAATCAAAATTTCTATATTTTTTAATAAATTTATCCAACCCCCCTTACTCTTTTGAGTACTTATGTATTTTTCTCAATTTTTACCGAAACTGTCTTTGTTTTGGTATCCTGAAACATAACCTGATTGGTCTGGTAAATCTTTTCTGCCTTCGATTCCTTTGCCTTTTCCTGTTTCATCGAATCGTTGTTTATGTGTTCCGGTGTATTTCGAGGCATCCGTCAGTCGATCAACTGTACCAGTTACTTTGACAGCCTTAAACAAACATTGTTCAAGTTAGAGAAAGAGACACTAGAAAGTTTAGGAACAGAGAGGTTCGGCAGAAGGCATAATATATTTTTAGAAAATACGAAGTGGAACTTTTTTTTTATGGTATGATGGTTCTATATTATTATCACTACCTAATGTACATTTTTTGATTAGGATCAATTTCAAATATGAACATTTTAGATTATTTATTAACTTAAACCACTTCATAATGTCAACAAGAAGAATGTCGAATGTCAATATATAAATGATATCTTTATTATCACAATTTATAAATTATGTATCTTCATATTATATTAATAATTGTTATCGACGCTATCGTAAAATTATAGCCTTCTATCTGTATTGGATATCAATATAATGTCATCATTTATATTGTCATTTATATGAAGATAATAATATATCAATTCCTACTTACACCAAGACCATGATGGCCGGGTGGACCACAACTGGCCATTTTAGTTTTGACTTCATCGAGCTCCACCTTCTTATTTTTTGCCAGATCCTCCAGGTATTTTCTATAATCGACGATCCCCAGTTTCTGTGATTTCAACTTTTTGAAATAGATGCCCGTGTCAGTGGTCGTAATTTTTTTGCCGTCTATAACTTTCGCTTGTTTCATCCATTTGTCACTGTTCGAGAGAGTTATTTGCCTCCCATCGGATTTTGGGTCGCCAAATTTGGCGAAGATCTTGAAATTCTCCTCAAAGGATGCGGGCTTGGAGTCGTCACCTCCATTTCCTATTTTTAAATTTTCAATTTTTGGTGTTGGCGACTCTGGTTTTATTTCCGCTGACATCGTGTAACTACCTAAGGGCAAAATGAAAATTAGCTGGCGCGCGGTCACAAGGAAAGCGTAAATTTAAGAAGCACCTAACTAAGTCAATCTCATTCCGGATTGCAAGTAAATGTCTTATCACTTTTATATTGTCTACATTATTTAAGTTCTATGACTTTTTCGCGTAGGTACCTACGTCTGATTTTTTTGGAGATATATTATTGGATAGGAAGGAAAAAATGAAGAGGTTTTACGCTTTTTTCTTCTTGTGACAGAAGTTTATCGAAGGGGTGCAAAAATTAGCGAACTTGTAAACCATATAAATAGTTGTTATTAAATTAAAAAATAACGGGCCAAAAAAAGATTCTAAATATCTCCCGAAATTGTGTAGTTTTCAACACATATCTTTACGTACCTTGCAATCTATGTCTTTCGCATTTATTATACCTATTTTGTTTCATATCGCTTAAATTGTTGAGATAATAACGAAACGTTATACATATTTATTTTGCACTCTATATATTCATATTTATTAATTAGAATTGGGTATATATATATTACTATTAGCATATTTTAGTAATGATTTTAAAAATGGGGCTAATGCAATAGCAAAACTGCGTCCCGCTCCTAACCCAACACCCAAAACCAACTTTCAAGCAAATGATGCCTGTCTCAAGTTGAACCCCCCCCCCCCAACTGCAGCAACCAAACCGAAATGTACGTCACAATTTTGCACATCTTGTCCTAGGAACTGGACAGAGAAAACGTATGGGAGTGCAAAATTGACGGTTGCCACCCCGTTTGTGCGAATGTAAAATTTTTTACAACAGTTATAAACGTTTCATTTTGCACTGTCGCAGATTAGCCCCCACAGCCCCTTGAAAAAAATTACCTTAAGCCCCTCCAAGGCCCTAGGTAAAAACCACCTTCTTAGCCATTATAATAGGGACCATTCCCATTTTTTTTATTTTGTAAAAATGTTCTACCATACTGAAAAATAAGAAATTCAAAGTATGACGCCTTAATTCCCAATAATAAAAAATTGTCATAAATCATTAGTCAGGCGCGCGAGCGAATCGTTTCAAACAGGTTCAAAATCGTGACGCCACAAGCTACAATTAACAAACGACGAGAAGATCAATTCTGTCGGCTACGGGAGATCCCAGCACTCGACCGCTTGTTTTCGTAGTTCATTCGGCCGCTTTCCGGCGCAACGCCTACCGAATATTGTAGACTGTGACGTCACAGCTCGTTTCGGGCCGCGTCAATTTTATCGCTGTTTAGATCCTTCATACTGAACGCGCGGCTTTAGAAATCTTGTTTTTTGTGAAGTACACGTTATATTACAACGTTACGCTATGTTTTTTAGTATTTTTTTATATCTAAAATTTTATTACTTGAATTTAAATGCATGTGGCGCGTGGTGTTCTACGGAGTGGGGAGTGTCGCACTTTGCGCTGTTAGCCCGTTAAAGGTTAATCTATAAGCTGTGGTTAATCCTCAAATCAGTTGTTAATATATGAACTAAATGTGTGCATATGTAACACGAAACACGATAACCTATAATTTGTATCACTTAAATATAATATGTACATACACAAAAACAAAGCAGATATTATTATCCCACCGATAATCGTTAAATTTTGCACACCCATTTCCAAATTTCCCACAGCCCCAGATTATCCCCCACGGCCTATTGAAGAATTACCTTCAGCCACCCCCCACGCTCAAGATAATCATCAAATTGTCAAATACGGTTGCTAAGATACCGTCTGTCGGCAGCCGGAAATGCCCTATGATCCCTGGCCATCCTCTCCTCCAATCACAAAATTACAATTATTTTCCTGCCATTATATATTTTATTCTGACACATAACAGCTGTTGAGGAACTTGAAAAGAATTTGTTTGATAATTCTTTATTGAATATTTCGATATTTCTTTATCTTTTTCTATATCGAATGCTGTTTTGTAATTTCTTTTTGGTATTTATTTATAAAAAATTTAAACACAATTAATTCTAGGGAAGAACAGGATCTTTTCATTTACATTACATTTGCCTTTTTTGTGGGCAAATGTAACATGATGGAGTCTTTTAACAATATGTAGGTATATATTTTCTCTTATAACGTTAATTCTATTGATTGGGCCATGAGGAAAAAGGCGACGTTTGTCTCTTAGGCAACGGTCTAGTTAGACTGGTATAGAAGCGTTGAAAAGTTCTTCAATCAACGATAAAAATATACATTTATTGTTGATAAATTAGAGGATTATCTGTGTCGTTTTATCATGTCAGGTAATAGGTAATATAGGTATCACGTTTAAAATGTTGTTTAACGATGATATCACCCGATTTATTAGTTTAATATTTAGTGATTACTTACACTGTTTTCACATTTTGAAGTATACGTATTTTAAAAACAAAAATGTAGAAACCTTGTCCAAAGTCTGTTTTGTTTACCGATTTGTTAATTTATAAATATTTTGAGAATGGAAATATACAATATTAAATATATTAAATATACCTACTTTATAAGCTTTTATAAACAAACGACTATAGCATTAATTAGCAGAAAAATAAAATACTACTTTCTGTTGTCAAAAAATATTAAAAACAAATAGTTATAATATTACGAGTATACGCATCCAATAACAAAAGGGTACCAATTATTACTTGCAGATCAAATTGATTAATTTAAATGCTTGTAACGTATTTTACGTTTTGGGAAGGTTATTCGTGTGTGCACATACATTATTTTATCGCACCTTTAGGTATACTACAATAACTCTATTTCAGGAAATTACGTAAGATTTGAACTTATACCCATAAATGATGTAATAGCTATTTTCATAATGACAAAAACATGCATCATATAATATATATACCTATATATGACTATAAAACAGTAATAAAATACTATTTACATTTTAAGTTCAACCTAAATTTGTTTTGTAATGAAAACTAGCTTTTCATGTAGCCACCGAATTAATGTCCGAAGTGATGTCTAAAAATATATGTTCTACAAGCTATTGGTTTAAAAATATAAAAGTACGGCTAGCGTCATGACGTAATTATATTAAAAAACTCGATGGTAGAGTGAAAATAAACATTGACATGTTCCGGTGTCATTTCTAAAAATAGTGTCTAAAATGCGTTGTTTTATACCTATTCCCTAGGGAGTTTTATTAAGGGTTCCATGCGCATAGAGGAAAATCGATTCCTGCGAGAGAACCCACTCCGAAAATTTGAAATGTTCACGCAGGGACGCGATCCACACGCATGTAATCTGAATGCCTTATTTCAAAAATGATGATTCACAGGGATGTTTGTTGATTATTCTCTGGTTTTCGTTCTATATAACTACTTACATTAAAAAGTGCCTTATTTAAAAAAGATTTAAGATAAATAAAAATGAAAGGAACCTCTTCTAAGATTACTATTTAAAATCTCGATCTGTCTCTTAAAATTATCATTGTTTGTATGATTTATATATAAGGAAGTCTATGAAAATATATAAAATTTATCTTTACTATAATAATAGATGATTAACTAAATTGTATGCATTCAGCAATTAAAACTTACGCGGTAAAATAATGTATTTCTTCTACAAATAAGTCACTGTACCACTACGCTGCGCGGAGTCTACCACCTAACTACTCAAAATATAGGTCAGCCACTCACTATATCTTCTTGCAATTCCTGCTTATCTCCACTCTCGTAATGACAAATTTACACGTCATCGCGGAAAGATTTTGTTTTTTAAAACGAGTGTTTTGGAAAATTCATTTGTTGAGTCGAAACTCGACAAACTAATGGCAATTGAACGTCGCAATAAAAAAAAGAACTATTGTTGCTACATTTACCTAGACTTTGTGAAGACGACGCGACGGCCGGAAGATACTCATGTATATTTATCGCCTAGAGAATTTAAATTTTAATTAATGATTCGTGTTTGCATTATATAAAGTTTGTTAAAAACAAATGTTTCATCCTTATGAAGTTTATATGGAAATAAATTCAACAAGATATATTATTATTATACTCTATATTTCTATATTATAAATTACTTTGTCTGATAAGAGATACATTTTTGACAAGTAGAAAATGTATTATATTTACCTACTATGAATACAATAACCAGTATTTGAACAATATCCAATATTATACCAGGGCTGCAGGCCTTTGAAAATGGTCAAATAACCAAGTTTTTGATGAAAACACTTTTTTATGTCCCTAACACTGTAATTTTTTTGATTCAAAATATTTATTTTTTCACCTTATTTTGACTTAATATCGAAAAAGTACCCTAATTCTCAATCGAAAATTATCTGCTTTTTTAAAATTGCAAAATATCTGCTTTTTTAAAAAAGTCGGTGGGATTTTTGTTCGTTGAAATCTCTACTTTCTGATGGTGTAAAAAATATACATTACTATATGGTAAATGTTCTCAGAAAATGCAAAGAAACGAAAAAAACTACTCCGAATTTTTTTTTTTTAGTCATTATGTACAATTTTGAGCTATTTATTAAAATTTACACTTTAATTACTCGTAAAACGTAAGATTCCATGTTACATTGATAAACAAAAAAATTACAAATCCATAAAACATAAAGATTGCAAAAACATGTGAAAATAGTTGTTCTAAATATTAAAGATAGGATTTAAAGGGGATTTCCTCATTAAAGGGGATGTAAAAGATCAAAAACTTGGTTAATTGAATTTTTCACATAAATTTTGGGGTTATGTGAAAAAAGTGTAAATACAAAAGTTGTAGAAATTTTTATTACCTACAACTTTATTCCATAGGACTTGTAGTTTTGTCGGAAATCGAGATAAACCGTTTTTACCCTTAAAAACTCACCCTCTCCACTTCCCGACCTCAGATCGCCCCTAAATTATTTTTCCTTACATTTTTGTTATATTCTCTCTTCCTTTTCCAATGGGTATGAGTCGGAGTGTAGTGGTTTCACTCCCACTACAGCACTTATTAGTCCTCATTAGGACCTTTGTGCATTCCTCCATTTTACTTGAGTACTTTTCTTCAAACCATCCTATTTATTGCGGGTGGCTTGGTGGCAAAGTCTCTTTACAATTTTTATGTATGATAGCATGGTTCTGAGTTACCGAAATTTATTACTCTGCCCTCATTACCATTTATCTGGGCCCCAAGCCGGCCTAGGTCACCCATCCATGTGCCACCAACGCCCGTCTTGCTTAACTTCGAAGCTCGAAGATCGAAATCTTACCGGTCAAGTCTCGCGGCTAGGCGGTCCCTTTTTCCAATGGGTTTCTTCATTGATTTCATCCTGCTGTTACTTTTTATCACTTTTTACCATTTTCAAAGGCTTGAGCCCTGATCTAATATTTATGCCTTTTATAATAAAAAAGGGCTATTGAATTGAATTCGAATTATTATTTCCACGCGTTAAATAATAATGACCAATCGATAAATAATATAATAGCAACACAGAATAATGGTCTGGACAAACAGGAGTATCACTGTTTCTTGAAGTAAACTTAATTTAGCTTCTTTACGACCGACAGGTGCAGCTGCAAGACAGCATTCATTACGAACCTGCTATCAAGTCCAACAATGGTATGCTGTTCAAAAAAAAGCAGAAGGATGGGGTTGGAAGGAATCTCAAACTGGTATCACCCTCAAATACCACTTTAAAGGATACTGCTCCGAAAACACTTACATTTTTATCATGCAACTGTAAAACAAATTGTGGAAAAGTCTGCAGCTGCAGAAAGCAGGTTTGAAATGTTCTATGATTTGCAGTTTATCTGATCGAAAGTTGCGAAAATGTCATCCAAGCGGCGCTCGAGGAATTAGATTGAGGAAGTTGGGGAATCCAATGAATTAGAGGAAAGGGACGTTGTCTCCGAAATAGAAAGAACTACAATTGCCGTTGAAAGTACTGTTACTATTACCAGGTCCGCGAGGCATTTGCACACTGAAAATTTTTGTAATAAATATGTTGTGTATATATCTACAGGAGAAACGACATTTAAAAAAACGCGCCGCGTAGTTTACCTCTTGGGTGGTGTGGAAAAAAGCAGATATTAGCGTCAAAATATACGCGAGAATTTTCGATTGAAAATTAGGGTGTTTTTTCGATATTAAGTCAAAACAAGGTGAAAAAATAAATATTTTAAATCAAAAAAATTACGGTGTGTTTAGGACATAAAAAGGTAAGTTTTCTCCAAATTTCTTAAAAAAAAAATTAAAAGACCAAAAACTTGGGTTATTTGAATTTTTCACATAAATTTTGAGGTTATGTGAAAAAGGTGTAAATACAAAAGTTGTAGATCTTTTTATTACCTACAACTTTGACATTAAACTTTTTTCCATAGGACTTGTAGTTTTGCCGGAAATCGAGATAAACTATTTTTACCCTCAAAAACTCACTCCCTCCACTTCCCGACATCAGATCACCCGAAAATTATTTTTCCTTTCATTTTTGTTATATTCTCTTCCTTTTCCCATAGGTTTCATCCTACTATAATTTTTTTTGGTTTCAAAAATTATCAACCCTGGTCTGCCGTGATAGAAAGAAGTTAGTAATATCATAGATATAGAGATGGATCAAGGAAAGTACAGAACTGGAATGCTGGAATGCAGTCAACCAACTACACGTTATTTTTAGTCTGCTATTTGCAAGATTCATTAGCATGAGAGAGCATAAAACGGTAATTTATAGAGAAAAGTATGGTTAGGTTTTCTAAAATAAAATTGGGTATTTATTTTCAAGTAGTTTATTTCAAAATTTCTTAATATTACAAAGTCTATGTTAACAGTAATGATTCAGTAATAAATTACAACAACCAACTGGCAAAAATATACCAGCTAGAACATAAGCAATTACCCTCATAAATTAAAATCAATTCACATAATAAATCAAAATTAATGTTCTAACTGATTAGTAAAGCTACAGTATATAAAAAAAGGAATTTTTAATTTCTAATGGCAGTTAAAATATACACAAATAATTTCTGCCTCTTTTATATATATAAAATAAAATATGTATCACTTAAGGTATATCTTATATATAACCTATTATAATACTGACACCAGGAAACTAAAAAAAAAACTGCTTCTCTTTATCTTAATTCCCCCTAATAATGATTACTTTTTTGTTCAGGTTGCATCATTTAAAAGTCCATCACAGTACTACTGTTTAACAAAACAGCTATCCATTATCCGTAGAAATTGAGTCCACGTTCCTGTGTCAGCAATTTTCATTAGTCAGATCTCTATTTCACTGGAAAATAACGACAATTTAATTTTTGTCTAGGAAACACTTGAAATGTTAGTAAAGACCGCAAAAGAAACTGTTGTTACTAAACGTACAAAAAAACAACTAAACCACTATACACATCCAAACGCAATCCTCACATCCCAGTAAATATAACAATCAGCAGGGGAACTCGCTGTGGTGTCGTGGTCAACCAATATAACTCCTAAAATCAATTTTAAGCGGTGGCCAATAGATGGCGCAATTCAATGCCAGATCTACACTGACTTTGTACAAGAACCACTATAACGCTTCCACAATAGACCGGGAGACGGTTGAATGCCTGCGATTTCACCCTGCATCTCTTTTGGAGGAGTCAAAGTGTACCTTATGACAACAAAGAAAAGCGGGTACTAGCCCGTTGTACGCTTTTTATTTTTGTTTTCTCCGATACTAAAATGCATGCCCCTTTATCAAAAGAAAGTTAAAACAAATTTAAAGTCTTATAATAATAGGTATGCGATTTGCAGGGTTCCATAGGACTCCAACGGTCAGGTGAACTTTAATAAAAAAATCGCGTTTCAGCTGCATGTTGATGAAGAATGAAAGTTTGTGTCGTAAGAACCATATAATTTTGGAGCAATCATTATAATATCAGAGAAACCACAAAAGTTTTATGCAAGTGTAAAGGAAGTTGAAACCACTTTTCTTTGTAGTCCAAAAGGCATCTGGGTGAAATCGAAGAAAATAAACTGTTATCATCTAACGGTCTACAAGAACAGATGTTTTTACTTTTCACGAGTTTTTACTAAAATGTACTTTATCGACTTTTAATAACACCTGTTATTGTTTAATGGTATAAAATCTAGTGGCACGGGGAATACGACGATTCTGAATATGTGCATCCCTAATTAGACTAAAAATAATGTTTCCCCACTGATTGTTAGATTTACTGGGTTTACATCTTGATATTTGTACCCATTTGCTTCAACTTGCTTCCAGAAGATATAAAATATAAGTATCCTACATATATCGAGGCCCGCAAATAAGAGCATTGGCTTTTTCTCAACAAAAATTATTTCACAATTTCCATTTGAAAATGCTATTTCCATGACAAAAATAAGACAATTTTTTTTATAGGAGCTTATTGAAGACTAGTTTTCGGTATCTCAAGTGCCTAGAAAAGTGAGTAGTTATGATAGGTATTATCGTAACTTAACATCTTTAATAAGTGACCAAATGTTATGTTTAAATTTTCGAAAACCTCTACTTATTAAAAGAAAACCAGTAACACTTTCAAAGTGTGCCATGAAACCTACGTTGATTCTGAGATACCACGTTCTTATTTGCGAGTATCGATGTAATATATAATTTTAACATATAACACATCAACTAGATTTGACAAACACATTACAAGATCCAATAAGATTAATTTCAATTTAAGTAAAAATACCATGTTGGATAAGTTGTGAACGAATTCCCGTGTACAATTCACACGGAATATGCTTATGAATATATGGAATCTCTTTATTTATAGCTTATGACAACATGCCAGATATAGTATATAGTACCACAATCAGATTCTATAAAAAGTAAATCAACATTTCATTGCAACTACTAGGGTTCTTGCTCCCATACGAAGTAAAACCTAATACAGTAAAGCTGCGCTAATCCGAACCTCCAGAGATCCGGATATCCTTGTAGTCCAGACAAAATAAAAAAACCTATATTTTATGTTATGTACCTTGTAATCAGGATTGACAAGTCTTCCAAAACCGGACCATAATTGTGTCATGTGTTTTCGAGGGAAACTGCCGACTAAGTGTGCAACATCAGTTTTAATCAAGATAGCACCAAAACGACCACAGGAACCCTAACTCTGCAAGCTGTATTGCAAAAATTAAATAGTGGTGTCAGTGGTAAAGGGCTAGCAACAAAATACGGTGTCGGGACATCCACTATCTCCGATATTAAAAAGAACAAGCAAAAAATATCAAAATAAGTTTCAATTAAACTTAAACAATAATTTATTAGTGGTGAGTTCTTGCATTTACAGTTGCAAATTGCGTCTCTACACCAACACTTAGGAATATTATAAGAAAACCAGATCATCCAGAAAAATTGTACAAATGGTTTCAGTTACAGAGAGAAAGACATGCTATTGTCACAACTAATATATTAAGGGCAAACCTTATTCAACTTTACTCTAAATATTATAACAAATTTATTATAAACAGAGGAAATAGATTTAAAAAGAGATGTGGTATTCGCCAATTGAAAGAGAAACTTTCCAGATTCTTCTGCCATGCAACAATTTCTTCGAAAATTCACAGACAGCAAGAATGCCATGCCAAATGCCTTATTGCCATGCCAAATATACAACGCAGATGAATCTGCATTATTCTGTATTATTATCTGCATTATATGTTGGAAAAGCAAGGAATCCTAGAGCTTATAGAAATTGCGCTAGTCTTCTAGTTAAACATTAATCAAGGAAAAACGTCTGGAAGGCGTCTACCATATTCGTAACATGGTTTCACGAATCATGTCGTACAAGCGTGGAAATTTCAATACGAAAGTCAACCTTCACTTAGAACTTGTAAAAAAACTTATCGAAAAATATACACCACTGAGCCGTAGCAGAGGAGGAAGAAGGCCACTTAATGCTGATTGTAATTTACGATCAACTGAAAGGCATTTCGTAAAATATGTTCCTTCAACGACATTTAAAAAACGGTGCATTATGTGCGCAAAAAGAGGGAAACCGTGTCGAATCAAGATGAATGTATTCCTCATGTCATGTGGCACTTTGTGTAATTCCTTGTTTCGAGGCACAAAGAAAATGTTTTAGAGTGAAACTGTTATATTTTATACAAAAGGTTCTATTTTTAAGTCTGCACAATATATGTACTCATTTTGACATATTTTTTTTTCAAAAAATGTTGAAAAAATGTACCAGACTGCTCCAAGCGAAAACACTCGCAAGCGGCAGTTTTATTGCGCCTGGCAAGTGAGTCTCATGAAAACCTATTGAGCAGTGAAAGGGTAAAAAAATTGCTTTTCTTCCAGTAATTACGGTAAACTAACTGCACCTTGTATCAGCCGAGTTTATTTCATATTCGAGTGTGTACTTGTGCGTGTTCACCGACTCGGTTTATAGTCCTCGCCAGGCGAATATATGGAATCTGTAACACCAAATCCCTCATGGTATTTATTGCTAGCCCACCAGAATGGAACTAAAGGACTCCAGTAAAATATTATTTGGTGCAATATTTGTACTTTTATAAACCAATCTATTAAAATACAAATAAACATGGAAACTCTCCATACAAGAATATTACAGAATGCTTTTTAATTTATTCTATTGGTACGCTAAGGCTATAATTATCGTTAAATTATCTTATCAACTAAGTACCTGCCATTACAGGTTCAGGAATTGTCCCCTGCTTCACGCTACTGTTAGATTGTGATGTCACGCTCTGTTTCAAGGTACTACTAGAGTTACTCTGTGCAGGAAGTGCGGCCTGCTTGGCGGTATTACTCGAGTTACTTTGTGCGGTTTGCTGCCTCTGGTTTTGATCTGAACGATTACCTTGCTGCTGCTGATCTCGACGCATCGGTGGTCTGTAATTGCCGCGGTATCCGCCACGGTAGCCCACACCCCTGTAACCTCCACGTCCCCGGTAACTGGAAAAAAAATGGATTCTTTCTCTAAATTACATACGCCAGAAATCCCAATAGGACGTTACACAAAACAAAATCACATAAGTATAGTTTCATAACAGTAATAGAGCACTTTATCCTTAAAAGAAGATAGCAAAAGGCAAGGCCATCAACTGAAGGCATTATTAGTCCAGTTGTTGAGGGTTTTCCACTCCGAATTCTTTGAACCTTGACCAGTGATGTAAAATCGTAATTTATCCCGTAAATTACGAAATTGTTTACGGTAATTTACCCTTTTTCTATTACCGTAAATTACGTCATAAATTACCGGTCATTTATGTACTATAACCGATAAGATGGCTTGGAAAACTGGGTTATATACAGACCAATTTGAACCTTTTTCAAAATAAAATTGAAATGTTCTGCATTTTCATTCATTTTGTTGTTTTGTTTTAAGACCATATAAATTAATAAAAGCACATTTTGTTTATTTTTTGTTTTATATTTTAAAATCGTCATATGTATACTCTTTTTTAAGTATCAATATAATATATTAAGCAGTATATCCTGAATTTTGTATAGTAAACACACATTTATTATGTTAATTTTCTTAAAAAAATACAAAAAAAAATACCCGATAATTTACAAAGTTTAATTACCTATTTATTCTCAAAAAATAAATGTATTATCTGGTAATTTACTAAAAAAATTAATAACCCGGTATTTTACCAAAAAGAAAAATTTCCAGAGAATTTTTTTGGTAAAAAATATTGTTAAATTACCATAATTTTACATCACTGACTTTGACCGATTAACGTGAAATTTGGTGAATAGTTAGGGGATGGCTCAAGGAGCAAGAGTGACATACTATTCCCAAATGGTTACATAAATAGCTATTATTTTCTAGTATGCGGCATTTTAATTTTAAATTAAATTTATTTACATTTTAATTTTACCTGACAATGTTAGTTACCGACATGCACGACAAACACGCACTTATATCTTTGCTAAGATAAAGTTGCATCAGACACATAAACATAATAAAACACATAATTCCGCTATCCGATTGTCAGCATGACCTTGCGCATAACCGACAAAAAAGCACATAAGAATCATGGTTAGGGTTAACCGTTTGACAGCATTAATCGTGAATTAACTCTGACCGTTGCATTACTATAGTAATAACCTATTTTTACCATCAACGACTGGACTATTAACAATTTTTTTATTTTATCAACAGTTTATTTCTTAAATTACTACACATAAAAATTAGTTACTTACTTTCCTCTTCGTGTAGCAGCGACCCCAAAAGTTTCCGAGTTAAGTTTACGCTCCACTCGCCAATCAGTCCGTTGGGATTTTCCCTTAGCACGTTCTACGGCCTCGCATGATATTTTATCAAAGAACGACTTGCTTTTGTCATAAAACACTTCGTGTTCCTCTTCTTGCTCAGGTTCGCCAGCACCAGTTTCATTTCCGGAGTCATCTTTCTTGTCTACGTCGCCATTAACCTCACTCTTTGTACTAGTGCTACCAGCTTCTTCCAGTTTGACCTTAAACATTGTCGTATTAAATCTCAACACTAATGTATTTATTAATCCCTACCTTGGCTAACTGACTCCGGAGTTCCTCAAATTCGGTATTTGCTTGCTCAAAATCATAGTCGTTCTCAAACTTCAACGTATTTTTCATCTTATTGTTTCCTTGGTTTGGTTGACTTTGATTAGTCCTAAAACCGCCACGAGGTCTAGACCTTGGCCTCAGAGGGCCTCTGTCGACCCAGGTCCCCCTCTGATTACCTTGGTTATTTTGGTGCCCTTGGTAGTTCTGGTGGTAACCTTGCCCTTGACGAGCCTGCTGACCCTGGTGATTCTGGTAATTCATGTGATGATTGTTCGGGTGGTTCCTATTGGCACCGGACCTGTTCTGATTCTTTTGGCAAAAAAAAAAACAAAAATATCAAGGAAACATTGTTTGATGTAAATGTACTACCAATGTACCTTTCAAATTATAACCTACCTGTCCGTCTCCCCGGGAATCGCGCCTTTCCCTCGAGTTCCTCCGTTGCTGAACACGCTGCCCTGGCGGCTGGATCGGTTTAACAACCTTCTTGTCATCCCGCTTATTTCCCCCAGTCTGCACACCTTGATCGTTAGTAGGCGATTTGCGGGAACCAAGGCTAGCGGGGGTTGTGCTTCTTGAGCCTCCGATTAAATCTAAAACAGACGCTATAAAACTGAGACGTGTAGAAAAATAAAAAGCAAATACAATCACACCGAATGCTTAAAAAATTTGGTACATAGGATAACAAATTATTAGAGGTGGGACCGAAGCTGAATAATTATTCGGTATTCGCCATATTCGGCTATATTTTGACTATTGGTTGAATTTCCGAGTATTTGGTCAGAAAATGTTATTTCTTAATTGGTTTGTTCTGAAAATAAGTAACTCCAAAAAGAACTATTCAAAAACAGAACAGAAAATTTACTTTTTAATTTTTAATATTCATAACTAATTAATGCAAATTGTGATGCAAAAATACCCAATTTTCTGTCAGGTAATAAGCAATTTCTCTTCCTTTCATACGCGTCTCCAGCTTCAGAGAATAACCATTCACTATAGACGGTATTTGCCGAGATTGACAGATAAGTCTGGCCGACTATTCGTACAAATATTCCGTTGAAATTTGACCGAATAGTCGATATCCGGTTTTTCGGCTAAACCACACTTCGTCCCATCTCTACAAATTATTGATCCGAAATTGACGTTTCGAACAATTCCTCTATATACCATTAGTTTTTAAGCAATTATAGCAAAGCTAAAGCGCATAACTACTATTTCTTAATTATACTTTATTTCTTGGAAAAAATCATGCAAAACAATAATTATAATCTACTAAAAATGTAAATAGACAATAGGGAACATTTCCATTTTTTTATTGCATATAAATGTTCTACCATACTGAAAAATAAAATATGCAAAATATGACGCCTTAATTCCCAATAATAAATTTGTTATAAATTATTAAAGTCTCGCGTGTGGGCGAACTGTTTTAAACAGGTTCAAAGTTGTGTGATGCCACAGCCTACAATTTACAAACGACAAGGAGAGCGATTTAGTCGGCTACAGGAGATCCCAGCACTCACCCGCTTGCTTTCATAGTTCATTCGGCCGCGTGGCGGCGCAACGCTAACCGAATATTGTAGACTGTGACCTCACAGCTTGATTCGCTGTTTAGATCCTTCATACTGATCGCGCGGAATTAGAAATCTTGTTGTTTTGTGAATTTATTACAACGTTATACTATGGTTTTTATTTTACAGGAAGGATAATTAAATCTATCATACATTAAAATACTCTACATACTGACAAGTCTACAATAAATCAAACAGAAACAGACTTATTTCCAACCCAATTCACCCAAAACTAAATACGATGCACACTTATCAACATAAAATAAATGAAATAGGTACAGAAAATAAAAATTAAATGTAAAACAAAGATAATGTTAGATAGCATAGGGTTATGGAATGAGGTATCACAATATACGGGACGTTAGCATTGAAGTTCTAGTACAAGAGACATGTGTATTGAAATTGTGTAAAAATGATCTTAATATTTTCGTTTAAAACTTGTAAGTTAAACTATCAAAACTGAAACAGTGTTGCATTCAGCGAAATTTTACGGGTGAAGCCCCCAATATATAATTAATGACTGCAACTTTACTATAATGAATATAATAAAAATTAATAGTGGAATTTAAACGTTTTCTTGTGAAATAGATGGTCACTATATTTATTCCGTAAATAGTTTTTAATAGTTGTATATAATATCTAATATCTGTAATTCTTTGGCAAGTATTATTAATACGGTACATTATATGCTTCTCTCAATTGCATATATATAAACATTACAAAAAATCAAAAATAACCGCTTGTTCCAACATATAGTTTTTAGGGCTCGTAGATCAGTGCCGAGGTGTGCATGTAAACATAGTAATCCCCAATTAGGTACCTGACACCTAATGGAAAAAAGACCACAGAAAAAGATAGACGCGGGTGAATGTTAGCTGCTATTGGTTTTAAGGCCGTAAAACAATGAGCCAGCATAGCTGCCATATATAATCTCCAACGCTAGCAATTGTAATTATTTATTTTCATGTTGCACTTGCACAGTGAGTGCTTAAAACATTTCCAGGCAAAGATTTTTTGAAAAAACAAAATTTTCGCTTGTGGCGATTCTTTTTGTTTCCAAAATACAAAATTCTAGATCCGCCTATAATGGACTCATGGGAGATTACACTTATAAAAAAGGCACGCCATGCCACTGTTGTAGATATAATCAATTATAAGCTAACGTCTCTATTAGCAACAATTTAAAAGGTCCTTGAGAGAATAGTTTACTATATTACATTCAATATTGATTAGATATAAATATTTTTAATGAGACGTTCCCCTTGTATGTAAGATTGAAGCATTTTATGACCGTACACGTAGCATAAAGAGTGTATATTATATAGTACCATCAAATTTCCTACTACTCTACCTATTATTATCCAAACCGTTACAACCAGCGTTATTACAAAGCAGCAAAAAATCAGCAACCAATAGATTAAATAAAGTCATCTTTACCATGATCGTTTGAAGGCCGAGGTGGTTCAACAGTAGGAGTAAGGACAGAGGGTGTTGGTTCCGGCCCCAGAATATTCAACTCACTTGGCTTAGTATTGCTGTGACCTCTAGTGTCCACTTGGATACCCAGACCAGGACCCATCGCGGGATTCAACCCTCCCAGTACGCCAATGGTCCCGTACGCTCCTCCAAACTGTCCCATCGGCGGACCCATGGGACCCAACACTGGGTGATTCTGAAAAGGGGGCCCACCCAATGATGGCGGCACTGATAGCTGCATAATAGCGGGATCATTGAGTGGCTGCGGATGGGGAACATTATTCACCACTCTTATATCTTTAATATCGGAGCCTCTGAATAAAATGTAGTCGTACACCTGATTCTGGGCAGGAACTCGATAATTGGTCTCTCGTTCTTCTGTTCCGAATGAACGTACTGTAAAAATACATTTTTTATGTTATTATAATTTACCATAGCCATTCGTACAGCTGTTAAATATGTTAAATAAAAAAAATATTGTTTATTTACTTTAGTACGACTTATTCAATACATTTTTAAATTTTCTCTAACGAATACTGATTTTTCCCAATTATTCGAAGCACAGCTTTTTAAAACCAATTTACAAGCATAAAACAGGTAATCGTGAAGATGTTACAAATTACAGAACAGTGTGCATTCAGTCCTAAATTCAGCAAATTCCTAAATTATTCGACTATTTTGCAAATAAAAAACTTCATTGGGACTGCAGACACATAATTCAAGAGGAACAACACGGCTTCTCTCAAGGGAAATCTTTTGCTTTATGAACATAAACACATGGGTACTATTTAACTTATTTGTTAATGATTTAAAAGATGTCATAAGAGATTGTGAATTATTACTCTTCGCCGATGATTTCAAAATCTTTTACAATTAGCAGATAACTCAGATATGATTCTACGAAGGGATATAGATAGGTGAGTTATCACTGGTGTGAGGTAAATGCATTGTATTGGAACACTAAAAAATATAGTGAAATTATATTTTCAAGTTCATAAATAATGATATAACTTTCCCATATACATATATTATTGAGAGTATAATTTTCCAAAGAATTAACAACATTAAAGATCTAGGTGTAGTATTTGTTGAAAAAATTCCGTTTAATGATATGATAAATGTCAAAATGACGTTTACTACATTTTCTAAATAAAGCCACATAAAACAGACCAAGCTGTATCGCCATGAGCACTAAACTTGCAAAATACTGAATCAGACTAACATCGGAAAATATATTTCCTATATTTATATTACATTAAATTGCTAAAGCAGCACATTTTTACCGCCAACAGTTAAGTAAAAGATATTTAAAATGAACTAATTGTGAGTTACTTCCTTTTAGTAATTGCATAAATTCTTCGTACATTCAGCAAAACATTAAATTACAAAACCTATAATAATATTAATAATTTAAGTATGTAATAATTAATTAATATACTAATTACGTAAAATGACGAACTTTTTAAAACTAAATACATATACCTATCTTGGCCTTTTTTTACATTATGTTGATAAAAAAAACAACAAAAAAACGTGGTACCAGTTCTGATAAAACGAATACATTTTATCTACCAAGTACCTACATATTTTGTCGGGTTTAGCTTTGAGAAAAAATGCAGAAAAGAAGTATGGCTTTCCCAAAATATAAATGACACTTATAATATCACACATATTTAGTTGGTAATTTAAAAAAATTGGAGAATTATTTCACTCTTAAAATTAGTTTAAATTGTTCAATAATTAATTAGGTATGCTATTGAATATTACTTTAAGAATTATTGCCCAAGTCCTAAATAATTTGTCAATTACTTATTACAAAGTAGATAAATCCATTATAAAAATATTGACTAACAACATATTTTTTGTTTCTGTTTCAACATTATTTACATTTACACAAATTAGGAGTAATTTTTCTATATTCCAACACTTAACATTTACACAAATATTTGAAAAAGAATGTTACTATGTAACAAAATAAATATAAACAAAAAATTGCAATTCAGTTTTTATTTTAAATTATCTGCTTAATTTAATGAATATACAAGAATGCTTTTGCCATTTACCTATTCATCAATTTTAAATAGCAAGTTCTCGCAATAAAAGAGTTTATAGCAATAAGGAGACCTTAATTTAATCTGTCAACTTGCGTTTTTGATTGATTTGGTTAAATCCTACACTAACTAGACCAATAATAATATGCCATAATTATATTAATTTCATTCGTAATGTATGCTTTTTAGAGGAATAGGGTCTGCTTATTTTACAAGGTGATTGTTTATTTTAGTAAAAACTAAGTCTTTACACATTCTTTACATTTTTTTTGTCTAGAATCTGTAACAGTATTTCTTTGGTGTATGTTTAAAAAAACTAGAAATGATTAATTAAATCAGGATCAGTAGCAGATCTGAAACTAGGTATAATATCTAACTAAACTTATGTTATCATTCCATTCAACCAAAGGCTGTTTTGGGAAATTAAAATCACTACATACTTTCATTATTCGCTCGTTTTTCTGCAAGAAATGTTAATAAAATGCAATGTGAGATATGTTCTGTAGGTTGCCTTTGTAAATTACAAAAGTAATGAAGTTTAAATTGATATATCAAACATGTCAAAATATAAATATTTACTTTAGTATAGGTAAGGTATACCTAATGCATACACTTTAAATCTAGGTAGGACCCACATGAAGTTAATTAGATGACAAACTGTGGGAAAGATAACTTTTTTCTAAGATGCTCAACTTAGTTACAAGGTCTTAAGATATATATGTTAGTTTATCTAAACGATTTATTTTGTAAACATTAAACTTTATTAAAAATAGAACTTTTGATGTATCATCAGTATTTTCTAAATTAGAAGAAAAATAATACCCACCGAAATTAGTACCTACCGAGGTTACCAAAATTTGTACCTACTTATGACTTTCTAGAATATTTATGTATCATCAAAACTTCAAACAATTTTTAAAAAACCCAATTTTTTTCTTAAAATTATTATACCACATATTATATTCATTCTTACGAATTAATATATGGGTACTCATCTATTTTTTTTTACAAACTGCCACTCTAGTGATAGCATAATTTTACCAAATTTGACGTAGGCACCTATATGAATAAGAAGACACTTACCCGATGCCAAAGCTATTGTGCATTCTTGGGGATCAACAGTAAATAAACGGCCTTCATATCGGATATCGGCTTTCGATATTAAACTTATTTTGGAGCCCAGCTCCGGCATAGCCTGCGACATGATGTACTCAAACTTTTTACTTATTGATGCTAACGATGCCAACCGATTCTCTTTTCAGACTAAATAATTTTCGTATTGAAAGATTCGTCAAATCGTCAATGGCGTACCTAAAACAGCTGGAAGAAGTGACGTATCGTCAGGTTCACCAACAGAAATAACCAAATACCATTACTACCAACTATTCTGGTGGGGTGTGGGGTTATTGGATATTGGATATTTCTCTTATTACGTAAACTGTCAAAGTCAAAATCCAGATTTTTGACTTGTGGTGAATTAAGTTCACTTCCAGCTTTTCAAAACAGTGAAAACTAATTTAATGCAATCAGTGTGACTTTATTCCGCCTAATTAAATTTAAGCACAAAGACAAATCCCAAGTGTTTAGTGGATATCCTTCCGGGAAATATGGCGGCAACGGTAGGACGAATCTGCGGAGCAGGTCTCCTAAAATCACCCAGTTCATCGTCAATTACACAGGTAATGTCTATAAGTTTGTGTATATGCATCTAAAAAGTGTGAAGTACCAAGGTGATACATGTTATTTCATATTTTCATAAAGAATAATAATTTATAGATTGGACTTATGGAAACAAGTGTTATGTCATCTTTTTTACTCCAAATACCTATACCTACTTTATTTGAGTAGCAATAAAGCTAAAATATTTATATAATGAACAATCTTTACAGATTACTTCTTATTCTACAAGAGATTGGACGAAAAGCCGAAGAGCAGTAAGTAGTATCCTAAAATTATGATATTTTACTTAAAATCATTCGTTCATATAATATATTTTAGGTTTTAGGAAGCTTAGGTCTGTTAGCTGGAAGTGCTGGTGCTTTAATATTTGCTCTGGATAGGTCAGTTAAGGCATCTGATCTTAATTTGCACCCGCCAAAAAATGTATGGACCCATAGTGGGATATTTAGTGCGCTGGACCATGCTAGGTTTGTATTATTGTTGTAAAATTGTTGACCCCGGTCAGTTAACATTTTCATGGACACACTGTGATTGGTTGGTTGTGGCTGTTGCGTCACAATTATGTATCGTCACGGCTGTTGCGTCACATTATAAACATTTTTTTATACAATTTATACAACGCATTTGTTAATCGAATATTTGTTAGGGTGGCTATAGATGTAAAATTCAGGTACCACAGTTCACATAGTGTCCTAAACGTCCATAGAAGTCGCTGCCTGTGAACGTGCTAATGATAGTCGGAGGTTAACAAAAGATATGGAATTTATAAAAATGCATCCACACTTTGTGCTTCTTCTGTTTCTGTTCATGCTATGTGGGTACTGTCACAGAACACCAAAATAATTACACAGGTACCTTAGCGATTTCTTCGGCAACTACACCATAGATTGTTATTGATGGGACATTTAAACATATATTTCTCATCTCATTTCAAAAAACAAATACTTACATGTTATTATGACAGCAAATTGTATTGTTTTTGTCAAGAAATGTATATACAAGTAGGCTATCGTAGGTATATTAAAATATTTTTTAATTATGTTTTAACTTACTTTGCAATTCACAAGTATTATAACAATTGAACAGAAATTGGTCCAATGTACAATACAGAGTTAATGACGAGGCCTGAGCGTCATACAATTTCACTATTAAAACCGGTAAGACACAAATTATTCTTAAATTAATCAAAATATATAAATGCTGGGAAAATTTACATTGTTCTTGACATGAAACTAAAGTGGTCCGTTGATAAAGAGGCTTCTAATGCAACAAATGATTGTTTATTTATTTATTTGACTACTAAAAATTAGTTTTTCATTATGTCAAATTAACTAATGAGTGCATCTTCAGAGCCAAGGTGGTGAAATATTTTTTGGAAAAAACCTTGGCATTATCGATATTGCCATATTGCTATTTTTGATGAAGATGAGTTACAGTTGTCACATTTTTGTAAATAACTACGGGTAATGAGTAGGAATTCAATTGTTTTGGTGATGTCATTTGAAAGAAAACTTAAGAGTCCTTGGAAGTCGCATGACTTATCAGTTAAATTCCTCGCTAAATTCCTTTTCAACTATTTCGCGACATAAGTCGGCCTTATTTGAAGCCACATAACAATGTTAATCCATCATTACGTTTATCCCGCATCCGATACAGATGCTCCCGGGTGGTTTTTATTGATATTGCAAACCAAAACCATATACTTATTTTATCAAATTTGCTATAAGGGAACTTTATTTTTATTTTATTTTTAAGATTGTGGGATGCACAATTTTTTTTCTGAAAAATGAAAAATGAGCTCAAATTTCTTTTTCTTGAACCGGTATATTTTGAAAAGTTCCCATATTCTAAAGGCTTTATTAACAACTCTGTGAAAACAGAAAATCAAAAGAAAAAAATCTCATGATAGTTATTCTACGCTTTTTATTCCACGGTGTTCCAAGTGCTCTCAAGATTGTACTACTTTGTCCATGTAACTGACTCTGTAACAACAAATATGCCAATGGGTTAATAATATATTCTTGCAATAAAGAAAATGGTCTAAAATCAGTACCTACATATATTTTTGGATAAATGAAGTAAAATCACTTTTTTTTTTTGTTAAAATTCAGTGTACGAAGAGGTTTTGAGGTTTACAAGCAAGTTTGCGCCGCTTGCCATTCAATGCAATATGTGGCATATCGTAATTTAGTGGGTGTGACTCACACTGAGGAACAGGCAAAGGCTGAAGCAGAAGACCAGATGTTCACTGATGGACCCAATGACCTAGGCGAGATGTACCAACGACCTGGAAAGTTATCCGATTACTTTCCCAGTCCCTACCCGAATGAGGAAGCAGCACGTGCAGCTAATAATGGTGCTTTCCCTCCAGACCTTAGTTACATCGTATCTGCTCGTCATGGAGGTATTTCCTAAATAACAACTAAAGTACGACAAAGAAATGAGTGAATCGTATGACACTTGGTAAAAAGTTACGTGGCGCGTAATGTTGGGTGACTCATTTCGTTTTCATACTTTAGTTCTTTACTTTGTATTTCATAGTCTGTAAAAAATGTAAACACAGTTCACTGACCGGCAAAACTGCGGAGGTCAGCGCTACTTATGGGCGTAGGTTTTTTTTTATACTATTTTTTATTTATATTAAAGTACACGAAAATATTTTCAAAGTAAATGTAAAAATGGCTAACACTTGGTTCTCTATTATTGTATGCACAATAATTCTTTTATGACATTCATAAATAATATATACAACTTTTATATAATATTGTGGAAATTGATATTTTAATGGATTATTGAGAAATTTAAGAATTACATTACATGAGTAGTGCCCTTTAATAGAAAAAGTAATTTCACATAGAACCAGAATAGATGATAGATGGATGACTCGTACAAGCTAATTTTTCTTAATGCCATATTTTTTGTTTATAAATTACAGGTGAAGATTATATCTTTTCTCTTCTGACGGGATACTGCGACACGCCTGCTGGCATTGTTCTGAGAGAGGGTCAGTATTTCAATCCATATTTTCCTGGTGGAGCAATTTCTATGGCTCAATCTTTGTTCAATGAGGTTATTGAATATTCTGATGGTACCCCCGCCTCAGCCAGTCAATTAGCTAAAGATGTTGCTACTTTCCTAAAGTGGACAGCTGAACCAGAACATGATGACCGTAAGAAAATGCTTATAAAATGTATAGGTATATTTACTATACTTTTTGGTTTCTGCTACTACGTGAAAAGGATGAAGTGGATGACAATAAAAACGCGTAAAATTGAATTTAAGCCAAGGAAATGAAGATCGACAGCTGTTTGTGTTTAGCATGACTATATGTTAACAATAGTCACTGAGTATTTAACTTTAATTAAGTGTAATTTTATTATATATTGTACATACTTGATTTTCAATAAATTGGCTATAAAGTTCATTAATTCCCTATAGAAAAGATCCAGGTTATATATTAGAGTATGGGAGTATGTCAGTATTCACTGATACAAAGAATATAAACTTTTAAACTACTTTCACGGCACATAAAACATTATGCGCCCTGCTACGTTTATAAAGGCTTTATAATAGCTACCACCACGGAAGCCCGTTTTACCTCGCGTAAAACAGGTACCGGGAGAGCGTAAAACAGACACAAATAATGTCGAAATCCGCTAGGGGGTTAGCGGGCCCCACCTGGATTCGGAAGTCTCGGTCAGCCCTCGTGTTTTATCAGGTTAGGGTGAATTTGTGCGCGGTACCGCTTTGCGCAGGTAAGAGTCCGCCGCCATTAAATTTATATTTTGACGTATTTTGTGCCTCTCAAAACACGCCAGCTCGGACTCCTTGTTTTAGTCTTCTTGGGTACCATAGATTATTATATTTTATACGGATAGGTACTAAGCATGGGTAGCATGCGACGTTTGACAGCTATGCATAGATTAATATATTTATTGTCAGTTGAGCAATCATAGTCTGTGGATTGCATTTCATCCGTATATAATATATTAATCTATGGATTTAATATTCCATCGATGACTCAGTTATCTGTAAATGGCTCTAGATGACTCAGTTATCTGTAAATGGCTCTAGCCAATCAAATCTAAGAACGTCAGTCAGGCGTCAACGATATATTTCTGGTGGCTCAAGTAAAGTATGTATAGGGCGACTCAGTTATCTGTAAATGGCTCTAGCCAATCAAATCTAAGAACGTCAGTCAGGCGTCAACGATATATTTCTGGTGGCTCAAGTAAAGTATGTATAGGGCGTCCCAAATTGATTAAGAGCTATAATCATAGACATATTAATATGGGAATGGCTATAACGCAGGCGTATAGTGAATCAAATATAATCTCCATTTAAATTCATTTTTTAAACGATCGACAAAGCCAAACCACCAAACTAACTGACTGACACTAACCAACCAGCGATGCGTCAAAATCTCTGTACATAACCGGCAGCCATTTTTATTCCAATGACGTCACTCTATCGCAGTTTTACGTCTTCTGTATCCTTTCAACTTGTTTACAAGCACTTCTTTCATGTTTATACTTCTTCAGACAGTGTATCGTGCTCTCTCTCGGAATCTACGCAAAAACGTCATATGCGATACATGCGCAAGACCAATTTTGTTTCGACAGCCTGGCATACCGTTCGCTGTATACCGTGGCAGCATTAAATATTGCATGAGCCTTACCCATTGATATGAACCAAAGGGAACATTTTTAAACACTTTTAATTAAGACATAAATACTTTTTAACAAGTATAGCACTTGTACGTCAAAAGTCCCAATGCGCAAGAGTAAAATAAGAATACTGATTTTGTAACTCTCTCTCTAGGACCAAATTTGTGAACACCCAGATCCCATTCCAGTTTCTATATAGTTCAATGGTCTTACCACATATTTTATGATTCACCCTCTGTTGATGTTTTGTGACAATGACAATGACACACAATTACCAAATTGACAGACTGTAGTGGACGTCGAAAGGGAAGTGTTGTTAAATCGTAATACAGATTACAGAAGTTAAAAATACAGAGTAATTACAACTTCTTTTCAAATATCTGGGGTTTGGTGTAAAATTCATATTTATCTATGTGATATATCATTTAATTGGATAGAACAACCGTAGTAAGGGTATAATTATTAATTATTGAATTTCCCGTGAATCATTTTATTAATACCATGGCGGCTCCATCAACCGGTGTAGGTAAGCAATTATATTTTGCCTCGATTGTATTCAATTTTTGGATGTGATTCTTAAAATCCGTATTAATAAAGTAAGCTAAAATATCATATTAATAAAATGTTCTAGTGGTCCCTCGTAATTTCCGCTTGCTCGAGGAATTAGAAGCTGGTCAGAAAGGTGTTTCAGATGGAACTATAAGTTGGGGTTTGGAAAACGACGATGATATGACTCTTACACATTGGATGGGCATGATTATTGGACCTCCTCGAACACCATATGAAAATAGAATGTATTCCGTAAAAATTGAGTGTGGCCAAAAGTACCCGGATGATGCTCCAACAGCGAAATTTATATCTAGAATTAACATAAATTGTATCAATAGCAACAATGGCGTGGTAAGTTCTTTCTCAATATGTGGAAATTACTCACCTCATTTATTTTCGTTATAGTGGAAAAATATTTACTATTTATTGCCCGTGTACATTAAAGGCTGTTTTATGCAGTCATAAATTGTAACGTAACGGTTAGGAACATTAAATTAAATTGAGGTAACCCTTAAGTTCATGTAGTTATTTGGATTAATTTACGCTAAGCGCAAACCAATCATAGCCAACTACACATGCGCCTGGTTTTAACAATGGATTTTCAGTCATGTAAAAATTGTCTGGATGCGTGAAACATACATTATTAGGCTCACACATTTATATTAACATAATGAAGCAAAAAAGTTCTTCTTCTATTTCGGTATTTTATATTTTAAAGTACCTAGCAGTTCTTTTACAATGTCATATGAATGTCATGCCCTTTATAGTTCTTGTTTACAATTTTAATTCTAAAAAAATTAATCAAATGGTTAATAAATTAAACAATAATCAGACTTTGCCGTATTATAATATTGATAATTTTTTATCATATTGTCATATAGGTACGTAAGTCACACAATCTTTAATCAAGTACCGAAATAATTTTTTATAAGATGTTACAATTTATAAATCATTAATTTTGGCTATAAGTAATAAACACTATGCAACCTACTTTTAGGAAACAGCTTGTCAGACTAATACTGTTAGACAAACTGCATTAAAAAAAATCAAGACAAAATTAATAAGATAAGAGAAAATAATTAGCAATGCTCTCGTATGGTTTTATACCTGAATGATATAACTAATTATTCATTTATTATTATTGTTTATTAATACCCTGATAATAATATTCCCACGTCAATACAAACTGAATAGGAATGGTCAATGTCAAACTATACTACGAGTCCACAGTAATAGAGAGTGACGTTAGGCAGCGTTTCAATGCCCAAGACGAAGACAACGGCTTTATTTTAACTGAGGAGGACGTAGACAGTTGGTCTCTATTATTCTGGACTAATAGTATAGGGATGGACAGGTGCACATTTAAAAGTTTTTTAAATGCAGTTATAGAATCACAGTATTTTATATGACTAAAAAATCGTTTTCCACTAATTTTGCACTAAAATTATCGTATCTAAGAATAAAAAACTTTGTGATTTTTCTGTCTGTTGTATCATCCACTTGAACTGAAAAGAAACAGTATAAATCAAACACTACACTTTGTAACTTTTCAGGTGGATAATAGACAGGTTCCAGTTTTGGCCAGATGGCAAAGAGACTACACTATTAAAACGGTACTGCAAGAATTACGCAGATTAATGACATTGAAAGAAAACGTGAAGCTTACACAGCCTCCCGAAGGCAGCTGCTTTTAGCCCTTGGGTCAGCAGATCACATCCCACCCTTTGCCCTCTGTTACAACCTGCCCTATAAGCATGGATACCTGCACCACCCAGTCATGTCATCTGCTCTAGTGGATTCATTTAAAGATTAATCAATGTCAACAATAATTTAAAAGTTGCAGCAAAGGTCATCATAAAATGTACAGCTTTGTAAGTTAAATCGCTAAATTATTTTTAAGTCTTATACATTATTATATTTGTTATAAGTTTATATGTCAAGCATTTATAAGCTGTACTGCTTATATAATTTATGTTCTAAATAAATGTAGGATGTGTTGCTAAACTGTGAGTAAATTTATTTTATTATTAATGTTGAACCACTTTGTGATTATGAAATATAATCAATACATACATTTGTAATTATTCTAACATTTATTATTCTGTGTTGTATGAAATATTACACGTTTATTTATAACACATATTAAATGAATGGTACCTAATTATACACATCTATTACCGATACTGAATAAAATATAAAGTAAATAACAAACTATTTTCTACATATATAGTAAATTATAGACAATTTACGGACTAGTCCCACAAACCACCCAGCACTGATTAAAGGTACCTACAGAAATGCCTTCAAACATGAGGCATTAGCCTCACGATCAAAAATATTTTTTTTACAGTAATAACTAAAAAAAAAATTAGAAGAGAAAGGCAACTTTTTCTTATATGCTGCTGAAACCACACTTTCTAGAAAGTTACTGCTTTCGCAAGCTGAAGTAAAAAAAAACCTTCAGGATATATGTCCATGGCTTGACAATATTTCAATGACATGGTCAACGGACTATGACAATAGAGTATTTAAGGTTATATTGGGGAGAGAGATATATTAAAATAGTCGAAATTTGACAACTAACTCAAATAAACATTTCAGGTTAAAGACAATCATTTGGCTTTAGTAGGTTAGAAGACCATCAACTTTTTATTTTAAATTTCATCCTGTATATAAATCACATACTCGTATCCTTCATGAAATTCTCCTTCTGACAAATTGATATTTGTTTTTAAAATGGCAGCATAATGAGAAAACAAAACTTAATAGGCTTTAGTAGGACTGGCCTTTCAAGTATAATAATAAGTAGGCTTTGAATATGATGTACAAGTACCCTTTTTAATTTTGTAAAATAAGTTCTCAATGCAAAAATCTGTATTTCACAGTAAAATTTAACTTCAGAAATCAGATTTCTGACTGCCTGATTGGGCAAAATCACGATGTAGGTATTCTTACTCCAGTAGGGATGTACAAAAACGGCCTTTGAATTTACAAAAACACTGTTCAGATATTTTTTTTATAACCGTTTCTGTAATGATTCCTAAACTTGTACGGATTCTCGGGTCATTGGTGGTCTAAATTCAAAATGGCGAGCAAATTTTGCCATGGCGTGGACCGCCATCTTGATTTCAAGCAGAAATTTGTTTTGGATGAATAAGCCGCCCTTTTTCAACTTTTGACTCAAATGGTAATTACTAAATTAATAGTGGATTTCTATTGGTTCTCTATTAGGTATAATTGATGACTGCTTTTTTCGAGCTGGTAGCACCTAGAGTGATTATAATAGAACTGTCATCTGTGACAGATGTCAAATTTTGTCTTGAGCTTGATTCCAAGTTGGCATTAAACATTGACACATTTAATTACTGAAGTACTGTTATGCCTGAAAAATATTTTTAGGCAAGGAAAAATCTTTAATTTTTGCCAAATTAATATTTTTCCGCACCACATAGACTGATTATCAGGGGCCTCTACTTTAAATAAGCGAAGATAGGGTACTAATAAAAAAAAATTAAATTAAGGTGAATAGGCTTTGTATAATTTCCCTTCATCCTCTACAGACGGGTGTGCCACTTTGTCTCATTTTATAGAGGTGCTTACCCGGCAGTGTCCGGTTAGGATTCCTGTTACAAATCGTAGGTTTCCCCTAGAAATTGCCAGATAATTCAAAGGTAGTCAAAGCCACTTCTAGATGTAGATCTAGTGGTGGAAGACACAGTATGACCTCTCCATTGCTCTCATTGGTGTTGTTCGCATAGCTCCGGTTATGCTCAGAGGCAACTCTTTGTACCTGGCATAGCTTGAGTTTTGCCATTATTTGTTGACTCTTGAGCCACCAAACAACAGCTCCATAGACCATCATTGGTCTTATGATAGCAGTGTATATTCCCGGGACCACCCTGGGTTTCATTGCCCAGGTTTTCCCTACGGTTTTGCGACACTGCTCATATGATATGTAGGTCTTATTTATTCTTCTTACGGGGTGATTCCAGTTTACTTTAGCATCGAAGGTAACCCCCAAGTATTTCACCTGTGGTGCAAAATTTAATGCTGTGTTTAGGAGAACGGGTGCTTTGTATAGTTTTATATTTATTTAAATAATAAACACATTGTAAAGACTTAAAATTATATTATACAAATTATAAATCTATATTAAACATTTTAGTCAAGCTAAATTGTACTAAATAAATATCTATAAGTAGACTTAATCAACAATAAATAAATTAACTTTGGCTTAGATTTATTTAACAAAAACTACAACACTTGGAAGCGTTGCCTATTTGAATGGCACAGATTCCGGTAAGTTCATTGCACACACTGTTTAAATCGAGTATATTGGGGGAGCATCTGCCTAACTTATTATTTCCGTTTTGATTCACATCACCCTCATTCCTTATAACATTATAGGACATATGCGGGAGGGTGTCTGAATTCAAGAATATCTTCTTTTTTGTCAGAGAGCTGCAAGACTGCGCCTTATAAAGGCGATTCTTGGTAAGGAATGCTGGTATCGGTATGCATATTTTCTTATGAACGTGAAAATATTTCTCTAAAATTTGATTCTTTTTCGAACTACATTTCTCTACTTTATGATTATCTTGTACAACATTCACATTCTTATTACTATCGTCATCATCTAAGGAATTTCCTGCACTGCTATTTCTTGATACCGGTACAATCTTATAGTCGATTCTCAGATATTTCTCATCGGATTTTTTCATAGTTTTGTTAAAACTCTGCAGAATTTTAGCTCCTATACTTTTCACTTTTGGCGGAAACGTACCTTGCATATTTAAAAGTGTCGGCGGAACCACCGCTGCCTGTGACCCGTCTTCTTGCACCTCAGTTATACGATTTAAAGACTGGCTTTCTCGCAGACGCGTTTTTCCATTTCTCTTTTTCACTACTTTCTGCCGCCTCCCGAACATTAGGTTAGTGTTTGAAACATTCTTTTTCCCATTATTCGAGTTATTCCTCATCTTATGTTTCTGCGAGTCGGTACCTTTACTAGAGTGAAATGCCACTGCAGTAGTGCTAAATTTCTTATTACCGCTTGAACCGGCAGCCGTACCAGGTTCTTGAGAATCGCTACTGTCGTCGTGGCTGTCCCTTCTGCCTTGGTACGATTTGGACGAGGTATTTAATTTCTGCGCTTGCTTTTTGCGTTTCTCGCTGTCGTCGTCACTGGCATCAGAGGAACTACAGGAAGTCGTACGGCTTTTATGAAATTTTAATTTCTTCTGGTCATGCGGCTGATTACGATTTACGCACTTCCTGGGCGTTGCTTCTGAGGTGTTAAAAAGTTCCGAGTCTTCAAAAATTTCATTCAGTTGTAAATATGAACAACTTCCAATGTTTGACGCTACGGGTACTTTTACAGCGTCATTTTCAACTGCGTCAACTTCTGGCGCAATAGTAGTAATAGATACTTTAGGCAAATCTAATTCCACATTACTTTTAATTATGTTAGGTTTAATAATAACATCTTTAGTATTGGAAGTATTTTTCTTTTGGCTAGATATTTTCTCTGCTACTTTCCTTCTCTCCATATCAGCTATTCTTTCTTGAAGGGTTAAATTTAGACGGCCCTCCGACCGTGACCCTCGACGATTCAATGGTTGGCCCAGATTCTCTTGTCGTGAACAGGGAGATATATCCTCTTCTTCGTCATCTTCTTGTACTATGCTGCATTTTCTAGATCTCTGAAAAAACATGACAAAATTAACTTAGTTCTGGAAAAAAAAATGAGGGGAAACGTATAAGTAGTTGAGGAAATAAACCAATGAACTTCGGAAAGTTCATTGTTTTATTTCCTCGACTACTAAGTTATGCCTCAATTTTTTTTTCCCGAACTAAATTAATTTAGTTCGAGTAAGTCGACTTTATGTTAAAAATTCCCATAAAACTATGGGAGACTGGTGGGAAATATGACGGTATATTGGAAGCAATGTCAAAAGTAACCGCAGTCCTAGATGCACTTTTTTGAATAATCTCTGGGACAAAATGGACCCCATAAGATTGGGCTAAATAAAGGAAACAAACACTGACGAAATATTTCTATGGCGTATAAGCCAAAGGATCATAAGCAAGTCTGAAAAGTGTTATTACACTTATTACAAACAATTAAAAATCTAATTTTTCGAAATTGCACACTTTATTTTAGTGTAATAACCAAAAAAGTGAAAATAAATGTCTTAAGAAAGATCTTAACGATTAAGTAATTATAAATACCTGAGGCAAATCTCCGGGAGTACGGGGAACGCTTAACAGGCATGGCTTCGCCGTCGAGCAATTACCTTTTTCAGGTACATGAGGGCTCTGAGATACCGATAACTGATCCGGCCTTTTACTCTTATTTTGTTGCTCGCAAGTTTTGGATCTTAATTTCCTCTCGGCAAGCAGATAATATGTAGCAGTTATATGATTATACTCGTTCTTTTCCAAGCTCCTAAACGGAAATAAACACAGATTATGACAAATAAACACAAATAAATAATACATACTCTAGTATTTCCTCTTTCAAGGCTATATTTCCATTTACAATTTTTTGCACAATTAAATTGTGATCTTCTTCAGACAATTGTTCCTTAGCCACTAGAGGGTGTAGTTCTGGAGTGTCATGTTTTCCATCATTTAACCATGGATGTTTGGTAATTTCCGACAAAGTAGCTCTTTTTTCTGGATTTCTTACCAGCATCCTCGAAATTAACCTAAAAGTATAATGAAGTATACACAAGATGAATCGAATCCATTCCGCACACAATTTCTCTACTGCGCAAATAGATTATGGCCAGACAATTCAACATGAATATTAGCAGCCAGTGGCGCCGACTTTTGAAATTCCCAGAGTGAGCACAAAATAATAATAAATAAATTACTTAGCGAAATAAAAATTGTATTTCTAAAAATATGGCAAATATAGAAAAGCAGTAAAATAAAAATGATATAAAAACCCAAAAAAAGAGGTGCCGCCCTTATGATTCGAGGTTTGTCCCCGAAGCCACCCTGTAGTCGGCGCCTATGTTTGCAGCTAATATTTCTGTGTTTATATTTGTCAGATTTAAACAATGTTAATATAACTGACAAAGAGAAATCATATGTCGATTATCTACATTAGCACAAATGAAAACATCTTACGGACTTACTTTTGACAGTTTTCTGACACATGAGAAGGAATGTCATATTTACAGTCCATTATCATTGTAAGAGTTTCAGAATCATTTGCTTCTTGAAATGGGGGTTGACCACAAACTAACATATAAAGAATCACTCCTAAGGACCATACATCTAAAAAATTATTACAATATGTTACCCATTGTGTTATTTATATTATATTATTGACAAACAAAAAATAGCAATTATTATAGTAATTTGAACACTCATTTGAACCTGGGGGTGAGTGACACAGCCCGGAATTAAGTTGGCACCATTTGTCAGAATGCCTAAATAGTTCACGCCCATAGCTCTAGTTGTTTATGCTTAGTTTTGTGCATTCCTCTACGAAGTGTGTTTTGCTTTGTTTCTGTACATTATTGAAAATGGAGCCAGGATTTCTTAAAGGAAGTGCAGAAAGTCTGAATGTTGATTTTAGCATGATGGACGAATTCAACATGTCAAATTTAGATTATTTATCAGCAGAAGTGAAATGTCAACAGTCAATTTCAACGCCAACTGTACAAAGAGCAGGGACCAACTTTGGAATATAGTACTAATACAGTAGAACTCGGATTATCCAAAATAATGTGGACCCAAGTGAATTGGGATAATCGAAATTTCGGATAAAACTGATACGGAAAACTTATTCCATTCTCCAACGGTACTCACGCCCACACCCAAATCACTTGCTACATTTTGAAGCAACTCACCTCTATCTAAACGTCTAATTGCCTCAAGTTTCCGTTGTATTGTAATATAACTAGGAATGACATAGGGCACACAAAAGTGCGGAGAGCAGAAATAGGCAATATTTACTTATGAGTATGAGCTCATACAAATTAATGAATAAGGAAATAGTGGTGAAATTTGAGATGGTTGCGTATCTTCCTTATTCCTTCAATCAGCGCTATTACCAATAAACCTTTGTATTTTACATACATAAAGATTCTACATAATGACTACTTACCAACTGCTGGAGCATCATACAGATCTCCCAAGAGAATTTCAGGTGCGGAATAAGCCAAACTACCACAGGAAGTTTCTAATTTTTGTCCCGGATAAAATTTATTGCTGAAGCCAAAATCCGTCAGTTTGACTATTCCTTGTTTCTTGAAGAAGACAACATTTTCTGGTTTCAGATCCCTGTGAACGACATGTAACTGGTGACAGTAAGAAATGGCTCTCACTATCTGAATAAAATATTCCTTGGCAACTGTTTCCGGCAGGCCGGTATCATGTTTCAATATGTATTCGTATAAATCTCCCCCATCACCCAGCTCCAATACCAAATAAAGTTTTGTAGCAGTATCAATTACTTCATATAACCTCACTACATTAGGATGTTGTACCAGCTTCATACAACGCACCTACATCAAAAATTTAATAAATCACCAGCAGTTTTATATGTCTGTATAGGTATCTAAAATAATACTAACCTCCTGGAATAAGTGTGCTTTAGATACTTCATCTAGTTTACTCTTATCTATTACTTTGACAGCAACTTTTTCTCCAGTAAAAACATGCCTCGCAAGTTTAACGACAGCAAAATGCCCACGACCCAATGTCTCCTCCAAATCATATAGACCGGCTATTTTTCCATCATATGGTCGGGCGCGTAAAGCAGGAAATGGATTTGTCCCTATTAAGTTGGTTCTCCTACCCCCACTTCGAAAGTTGTGATGCATTTTAACCTGAAAATGATAGTATGCTATACCGACAATAAAGATATCCATTGCTCCTTTTTAATTATAACTGTTAAGAGTTATAATTAATCATGTATGAGAAAGTCAGGGATCAAATTAAGAGACTACGACATCCAGGATGTTGTTCTTACATGTTTGCATTTAAAAAAAATTAAGAATATGTCCATAAAATACAAGAAACAAAGAACTGATATTTTACCCAAAGTTCAAATATAGTTTTTAAATGTCACGCAACGTAAATTGTTAACTAACATCCTTTTATATTAACAGCTAATCCTTCGTTTATTTCTATATCTTTATTTTGTAGAAAGCGCGTTTTTTAGAGATAGAATTTTAATTATTCCTGTAGATTAAACTAAAGTAGCTAAGAAATACTTGCACTAGTGGCTAGAAAAGATGACATCGATAAGCTTGTCAAATTGATTTTACTGAGTAATTTTGCTATTACCACAGCCAAGATAACCATCAAACGATAGCATGGCATCAATTTCTTCAATATTAATAGAAACATATCTATATTTTGTCATACAATTTAATTTATTATTTTCATGTATCTATTTATTTCTGGTCTATTCCTTTTAATGTTAAATTAATTTTTTTTATTGCCATTGATAAGTCTACAGCGGTACAGAACATATCAAGCATATCATTGGCAAATACATTTCAATATCAATAAAAAGTTCAATATCATTTAGATATGATGTAAAAAGAAGAGGACGTAAAACACTCCCTTGAGGAACCCCTATCTGTATCTACTAAAATATCAGATGAAGATAACCCACCATATCGTACATTTTGTTTGCGATTATCTAAATGGTTTTGAAACCAATTTAAGACTGTTTCTCCGATTCCATATCTAGATAACTTAATTAGTAGCAATCTTCTATTAATAGTTTCGAAGGCTCGGTTGAGGCCTAGGAAGACACTAACAGCATATTTGTTGCCATCTAACTCATTTTTTAACTTGCATAATGTAAATTGAAGGGCTGATTCACAAGAATTACTACGCCTAATAGGTTGATTATGTTCTAAAAAAACAGGGCAATAAGGAACTAAGACGTTCACCGGTTTTTACTGCAGGAATAGGTCAATGGGTCATTTGAGAAAAACCGCAGTGCAATTAAATTAGCGGGTGAATTATGCTATGCCGAAAAATTGTTTGGGTCAAAAATTGACCGAAATATGGCCACTCGATCATAGCTTTCTATTTCGATTTTTATCCCTCATACAGATATTGTTTTCAATCCTTTTGTATAACAACTATACTGATTTTTAGTAAATCTATAACTGTACCAGTTCTCATTGAGGTATTAACCAAATTCCAAATTACATGACCAATAGTTTGGAAAACTTGCTTTAGTACATATTAAAATTCAGATTACAATTATTGGTCTGGTGATTATCGATACTCTCAAGTATACTGTAAATAATTTCAACAAAATAATTGTTATGTTTCTCTGCTATTAATGCTTTATCACAGACATATATATATATACGTCTGTCGCCATTTTGGAAGACTCTATTATTTGGAACCTCTAATGTGTTAATATTCACCAGCCTTTTTAAGATTTTCCGTATTTCCTTGGGGGTATATCAGTATTTTTTTATACTTATTCAATTTATTCATTCTATCTCATTCACACAATTTTTTAAATGATTTATAAGCCAAATCTCTACACTTCATTTTATAGTACATACTTCATTATCTATCCAAGGTAATCTCGGTTTATAACTAAATCTCTAAAGGTACTACAGTGTCAATAACGTTACAGGAGTTTATCAAGATATTATCACATAAATTATTTACATTTATAGTCCATAGTTACATAATACATAATTTGATTTATTATAATATACAACAAACACAAAAAACAGTAAGAATTTCTAATTGCATAAAGGATATGCTGTGTATTTAAGCGTCTATACTTCGGCAACCGGTCTATATACCAAACCAATGTATAGAACCTTTTTTGTAGAGAATTTCATGTGCATTACTTTTGTTTTCTTGACAATTTGTGCTTAAGTGAGTCTATATCAATATATTTTACAAAGATCATAAAAATATACTTTTTCTAGTTTTTCAAAAATAGCGGGCAAATCCGGGATCGAAAGACCGTGCATATTTAGTAGCTCACTAAAGACATCAAGATAGAAAACATAAAATTTATTGCGGCTTGCCTCCATTTATTCCACCTAAAAACCCTTGCCAACTGGCCTACAATACAAGTATTAAGTATATTATACCTAGACGCCTTAGTTCTAGCTACAGGTAAAATTGGTGTTTTTATTTTTATTGACACTATAAAATATGTTATCATGCCGTAGGTGAAACTAGTAAATATTTCTCTATCATCAAGATAAAAAATGCAAATATGATTAATCAACACCAAATTAGAATTAGAGCTGGAACGATTCAAGGTTTTCCATCTATATAATCAATTCCCACAACTATAAAAATGGTAGGATACAATACGGACGCGATTACCTACTTGTATTAAGAAAAATGGGCAATTCATCATTTTTCTAGTTAATATTCTTTGTAAGTATTTCATTTGTTAATATCTCCAATGCCAATGTCTTTTTGTGGATGCATTATTATTCAGTTTGGTAGTGATAATAAAGATTAAACATGTGAGCCTGCTTGAACAAAGAGCTGTTGGTAACAGCAAGTAAGTTATCTTATTTTTTCACGGCTGTTCTTATAAAATAAACATACTAAAATGTATAAAAAATTGTATTACATACTTTAGTGAGCCGCTTCCATGACAAAATATGAAATCTAAAAACAGATGTTCCACCCAACTGAGACACAGATGTTGTTACACTGACGTTTAGGGTTTCCTATGTATTTACTCAAACACAAAAATTGATAATTAAGAAATCAACTTTGTTGCTTTATTCAAATGCTGGTTAAAAGCAATAATAATGAAAACTCATTATTAATATCAATTATTAATTTATTGATAAAAATGATAATGCTAACATAGTCACGTGTGAATTCTTATTTCACTGTTTAATTAAAATTGCACTTTAAAATACATTTTATAAATTAGTACATAGATTATACCAATATTTCAAAGACACAAACATTCACCCTTCAAATAATTGTTGCCACATCAATTTTTGATTTTTGTTAAAAAGTGCTACCACTTGAACTCGCTAACTATCAGTAACTGTATAATTTACAAGGGTCTCCCAAATGTCACATATATGCTGGGTCTTTCATAGGCTGATTTGAATCTGATAACTGATTTTTTTTACTTTGCTGTTTCCACAATAACTTCCGGTGATTAGAAACAATACCTCTATGACAAAATTAAAGGAAAAATATTTCTTCAGGAAATTCCGTTGTCAGATGCCCTTAAGTTAAGGGTTTTGTGCAAAAAAAAGTCTCAAACAGTGAGGGAATCACCAATTTTTCTAGGTTTCAATCTAGTATCTTCGACCCTCAAGTGCCTACCTATAATTTCCCTTACACTAGAAGATAGATTACTTAAATGTTGGTACTAAACGGGTTTTGTATGTTTTAAGTGTCAATTACATGAGAGTATAAGTTAACATTTAGTAAGTAATGGTTGACATTATTTCAACCAGGTACCTAAGTACTCAGAAGTTCAGAATATTTCTGTTGTTTTGAGCCTGAACTAAAAACTCTGCAATGATATTACCGCCCAGCGTGAGAATTCTTTGACATACACTGGGGAACAATTCATATTATGATACCCATAAATGGGATAGTCAATTTGACCAATGTTCTTAGATAGACACTTACAAAGTTCGAGGTATGTACATATCTGTAATACATGACATATATGTCGTATGGGCTTTTTAAAAGTATGTAGGTTTTGCAACCGCACAAAAAGTAATAAAAATTTTATTACTTACTATTTACTAAATTACTTACATACTTGCTAAACTATTTTTCAAAAAATGCTTCATTGAAAATGAGAATCTTTATGTCTGTTACACTGTTCTGTACTGTCTGTTTACATTTATATAATTTCGACAACTCAGTGATGGGGTGTGGGTTCATATTTACAAGGGGTGGTAACTAACTCATTAAATATAGCATATCTATACCTTGCATGTTTGAACAGGTACGCTTTGAGTATTGTTTGTGTACTTGCCTCGAATATCGTTAAGACTATTAATTGTTTCAGAAAAATTTTGTGAAAGCAAACATTTTTTGACATATTTTTTTTGAAATGTCTTCCCCTCGAATTTTTAGTTTAATATTATTAGTGAGTGTTATACATTACTAAGTGGTATATAAGCCTCAGGCTGAGAACCTATTTATTATGCAAAAATGTTAGCTTAATGATAATATAAAAGAAATGCCTAGTAATTACTGAAGTATTACTATATAGGAGGTATCTCAAAGTTACCTATTACTTGCAACTTCACAAGTAATGCCAGAAATGTTTATTTTATTATTAAAATGGTGTTTTAGCTGTTAACAAAAATGGAACAAATACTTACTATTGCAAAAATGTTGATGGTACTTACTGTCTGTCATATATTGAACTACTAAATACTATGTTTCGATTTACCACTTAGCTAATTCACACATTTACTCGTGTAGTTCAATCATTTTCACTAACGTAAATACATATATTTTTTCTTATTCACAAGCATTTTACTTAATTGATAAATATCTAAAAACACATAATAACATTTTGACAGTAACCAAATGTTACGAGCGGCTGCCGTCAAGTTGGACGCGACTATTGCGCTAATAGTGGTGAATTATGTAAGCCATGTAAGCTCTACTTGCTCTACAGGAAACTCACAGATCACCATATAATTTAATATTCATGCAGATTTCTGTTTATCTATGACTGAGATCACGAGGAATCTGTGCGTGTTTTTATTGTCTATTATCAAGTTTTCTCAAGAAGGGTAAACTAGAAACCCTTCTTGTATCTTTCTCAGTTAAAAATATATCAGATTTTAGTAATTTTTTTACCACAATAACACCTAATTTTGTTATTGATTTCATTAAAAAAATATATAGTATTTACTTCGATACTTCGTATTTATTTCGATTTGTAAACTAACATTAAACAGTTACAGTAACTAACATTAAACAGTAAACGGAATGAAATCGGAATCAAAGATCAAAGAACTCACATATAATAAGATCACAGAGCTCATAATGAAAGAATGAGTTATGTGGGACAGAACACAGGCTCAGAAAACACACGGAGAGAACGTTATTTTCACTTTCTCTACATTACCATTTCAAAATTACGATATGTCTGTTTATAAAAAGATAACAAGATATATTGGCGATAGAAGATCGTGGGTGACGGCATCGGAATTCGGTTTCGTAGTCGTATCCCCGGTCAGCAAAATTGTAATAGATTGTGGATAATGCATAGACATATTTTTTTTAAATGTAGTAGATTTGTTACAATTGTAATAGACTGGCAACACTGGTCGAGTGTTTGTGTTTGTGGCTACATATAAGCTGTGGCTACACTAAGAGCGAAGATAAAGTACCTACGTGGGGTAGAAATAGAAAATCTTGTGGGAAATAGAAGCTCAAATTATATTACAACAAATATAATCAGCAATTTTCTCTTACTTTAAATTCAGAAGCTACTAGAAATCATTACCAGTATTAAAATAACTCTATAAATTTGAAGAAGAATTTGGGCATTTTCAAAGCATTATAGTGTGTTGTATATGAAACTGATTGGCTGGATTTGGATTCAGTCATAATGTTCAACTAGAACATGTTCGTATAAAGTAATAAAATTTTATGAAGGTAATGATATAGGTATTTTTTTAAAGGAAAGTAAAATGCAGAGAATGCCCTATATGTCAGATCCTAGTATAGTACCTCGTGTACAAAAGGTAAATAAATTATTGTACCTAAATAATTTGTATTTACATGATTCTTATTACAGTATCTTGAGTCTAATGTGGATAAAACCTATGTAGATATAAATGTAATGGCTGATGAATTACAGAACAAATACAAAGAGTATTCTAAACGTAAACGAAGTGCATTTCGATCTGCTGTAAATAAAGCTTATTCAATAGTTTTACAAAGCTATGGCCTAGAAGAGCCAGAAAGTTCCGAAAATGAGGCAGTACTTAGCGATGAAAGTGCTGCAGAAGAAAGCAAGTTGGTAAGTGTTTTTCAAATTATTTTATGCCTTAATGGTTATAAATAAAGTAGGTATCAGTAACATGTAATAATTTCTATAGTAAAGCCAAATCTAGTGGGTGGGAACACTAGTACAGTGTTATTACCTTTTTTATATAATGAGTCCATGGACTCAAACGATTCTCTGTTGTATCATGTGGCAATGAAACCAAGTGATGTTGAAATGGCATTGTTCTAGGGTCAAATGCAATGTTGAATGTCGAAGTTTTCAGTAAACGGAGACATTCAACATCTTTACATTTGTTATGCCAACCCCAGATGATATTAATAGCAGTAATAGTAGGCTCTGTCATTCAAGATAGTTGCATATTTAGGCAAAAAGACAAATTTAACATCAATACTGCTAGCAGTATAATAAAGCAAAATTTGCTGGACTTGTGCAGCGAAGACACGAAGCTGAGCATGGTTTGGGAGAACAGTGGGACATTTTCTGTCGCCAAATGGTACCCTATTGCGGATGCCCAGAAGTGCCTACTTTTCTTCTTTGTCTTTCACTAGTCTTCATCTGTTTAGCAACAAAACCTAACCTAATGAATTTTTGTCCATTGTTACGATGTTATTAACATTAGTATATTATTAATAAAGTTCCATCTAAATTGTAAACATAACGTTAAAAGTAGTCTAAAATCTTCTGTCAAGTGAGGTGTACAACTGAAGTCGTACATATTCAATACCGATAACTAATATTTTATATTATATTGACAAGTAATTTGGAGCAGTAAAAACCCATTATTTCCTCAGGATTGCAAATTAAATACTCAATACTCTATTCTATTAGCATAGTTGTTAAATAGCTTTTTAAAAATATTTTTTCACAAATGTGTTTTGTATGCAATTAAGATAACTTATCTATCAGTCAAAACTTAAAAGCAGTGTTTAAATAAAGTAATTTTACAAAACTACTTTAATGAATTCTTTATAGTACCTATGTTTATTATATTGTACTATATTTTAGCTTAATAATTCTATGAATAAGCAGTTGGAGGACTTGTATAAAACACCTGTATCAAAGCAGATCGAAGAAAATGAATTGATTGATATTAGCAGTGACGATTCTAGCGATACAGTTGCAAATAACAAACCGAGTAACGGCACTCAGAAGGTCCTTTCCCCGTTGCTGCAGCCCCCTAAGATTATTAGTTGCAGCGAGAAAACTGTATATGGGAAGAGAATAAAACATACAAGTGAGCTAATTCAGGAAAATGAAAAGAAGAAAAGAAAGCTCGAATATCCTAGCAAACCAGCGATTATGAACCATAAAAAAAAGAAGACTGTGGGCATATTACAGAAACCTGTCTATACTTTTAAAGATATCGGAGGCATGGATAAGGTTTTGGAAGATGTCTGCAAATTAATATTACATATTAAACATCCTGAAATTTATACGGCTATCGGAGTTTCCCCTCCTAGAGGATTCTTACTACATGGGCCCCCTGGTTGCGGAAAAACTTTGTTGGCGTGTGCTATAGCTGGTGTAAGTCTTTAGATGTAATCAGTCCTAAGATAATTAATGTGAGAATGACAAGTTTTTTTTGGCGGGTACCAAGTTTTAAGCTCAAACTCAGTGAGTTGTTATTAAATGTAGCTGTAACGTGAGAACACAACGATGCAGATACATTCTAATAATAAATATGCAGACTATATTATATTCTTCATTAATAGATGGGGAAGTTATGCTTACGGTAAGAAGTGTAGGGGAGAGTAGGACACATTCGGATGCTTATTTTCATTTCTCTTTTACGTCAACAAAATTTTATTTTTAACAATCTGTCACCCGCGACTTCGTCCGCGCGAATTTAATGCGCGTTCTAAGCCCGCGCTTATATACTTTATATACTTTCATATGCATTTAGTAAAATGCTGTTATTTTGACATTACAAACAGACACTTTTTTGGTATGACGGTTTACCACACTTAAAAGTTATATTTGGCCAAATATGAAGTTCCTACATATAAAATAAGTATTTGAAAAAAAATCGGTAAAAAACTCGTTCTTTTTCCTTTTTTTGGTTTTGTTATTTGCAATGATAATAATATTTTTTTTTGGTTCGCAATCAGCTCTATTTTGTGTGATGTTTGGTTCTAAAACTTTTTTTCCTGTTTGAAATTTTTCTAAAACGAATAACTTCCAAGTTATATGAGCGAGAAGGAAAAACAATTGATAATTTTTTGCGATCTTTTCACTTTTTTGATTAATAAAAAATGTTTTTGAACTGACTCATAGTGAAATTATCAATTCTAATAATATTTCGAAACTGTTAAAGCAAAAATTCGCGGTCATATACGATTTACCCAAATATAGGCATTTCAAAACAGATACCTGGTCTAACTGTCATTATACAGAGGAGTACTTTCAAAATGTGGATTAAAAAACTATGACAGGTGTATATAATAATAATAATAATAGAAGTATGAGGTATGCATATCAATCCTAAGAACTAAGAACAAAATATGGAAATATATAGGTACATGTCAATATAGAATACATAATCAGTGAATAAAGTTTAACTAAAATAACTAAAATTAATTGTGAATTGCCCTATAAGTTGTTTTTTTTATACTGACACACTATTATTAAAAATATCTAATATGTTCTGCTTAGGAATTAAATATACCTCTACTGAAAGTAGCTGCGCCGGAATTGGTAGCTGGAGTTTCTGGTGAAAGTGAAGAACGGATAAGGGATATATTTGAGCAAGCAAATCGAATTGCACCTTGCGTTTTATTTATTGACGAAATTGATGCAGTAACTCCCAATAGACAAAATGTACAAAAAGAAATGGAAAGAAGAATAGTTGCCCAATTATTAAGTTGCCTCGATGGTAAGTAAATAGAGTACATTTGCGTAAAACATCTAATAATAATCGATATGCGAAATGATTTTTGCTTTAATAATGATAAGGACATGGCACCGTATATATGGAAATCTGGGACACTATATTTTTCTAATTTCTATATTTATGCTGTTTATTCTCACTAAAGAAACGCTTAAAATGTAAGAGGATATTTTTGTGAGTCTACAGGGTGTCTCAAAAAAAGTCCAACCGCTGTTTTGTGGAAATCACAGACCTCATAAATAAAGCAGAATGCTGACCAAGCATAAAAAATGGCACCCCCACGCGAAGTAGACGGTTTAGGGGTTATGTTGTTAATATTTTTTATTATGTTGGCTACACATTTTTTTAACGTGTTTTACTTCATATAAGGCGGCAGGAATTTTAATTACTTGCTCAGTTTTCTGAGCAAGTAATTTTAATGTATTGTTTCTACTTTGTTTCCAGAACTTAATGAAAATGCAAGTTTGGTTTTAACAATTGGAGCAACAAACCGACCCGATTCGATCGATCCTGCCCTGCGCAGAGCGGGCAGATTTGACAGAGAAATATCCCTCGGCATCCCAGATAGTTCGAGTAGGAATCAAATTTTAAAAATTTTATCATCTAAACTGAGGTTATCAGAAAACTTTGATTTTGACGTGCTAGCAAACCATACGCCTGGATTTGTAGGGGCCGATTTACTTGCCTTAACGAGAGAAGCTGCAATGGTCGCTATCAATCGGTATGTATTGTATATCAAGGTTTATGAGACATTTTTAAATGAGTTTGTCACTAGATTTTTGCTGTTACTATATATTTTTCGCGGTATGTCAGCAGTGATGTCTTTTGCAGATTATTCAAAGATATAAATAAACCTCATAAGTTGGCAGAGAAAATTTCGGATAAAAATAAGTTATTAGAATGCAGTGAAAAAGAAAAAGAAAGTCAAATTAATGAGGAAATAATCGTCGACAATCTTCCAGTTGATGCGGAAGTCCCAATACCTATTGATACTTCAGCAGAAAATACTGTACTGGTAATTGACGACGATATCAGTGTAAAAAGTCCAGTCTTAGGTATAAGTCAAAATGTAGACGTACCTATTAACGTAGAGAAAGAAAACCGTGAGGTACAGGATTACGTTGTTACTGCAAATGAAGCCAAGCAACTGACTCCATTGGATGAACTCTTGTCGCAGTTGCATGACAAATCCACATTTTCGGAAAATCAGTTGCAGAATTTGTGTATAACGATGACTGATTTCGAGAAAGCATTAAAATCCGTACAGCCATCTGCCAAAAGAGAAGGTTTTGCTACAGTACCAGATGTAACATGGAATGATATTGGATCTTTAAGGGATATACGGGAGGAATTACAAATGGCCATAGTGGTAAGGGCAGACATTCTTATTTTAATCTACACCCTTTTACAATATTGCTACGACATTGGAAAATAATTATACCAAACAGTTTTATTGGTTCTTATCACATAATTATTAACACCGTTACTTTTTGAAATTCTCAGTTTTTATAATAACTTTTTTAGTAAATCGTTCATTCATTATGTTTCTCCCGACTGAAATCCGGTTGTGCCACGACAGTGCCATGCAAAATCCTGACAGGAAATGGCGTGAAATTTAAATAAAAGTGCTTTTTGCAAGCTTATATTTAACTTGCTATTAATGTATGTAACTATGTATGTTTGTTCGGGTCAAATAAAAATGCATTAAAAAATGTCTTCCAGGCAAAACTGTGTATACACACTATGATTTTATTGTTATTTACACCTAAATCTATCATTCTATCGAATAAAATCTGATGGAGAAAAAACATATCGAAAATCGACCTCCAATCATTATTTCTGATGGCCTACCATTAATCAAGTTCAGCTGAATGGGCACTGAGCCGTGGATCTGCTACAAAGGGCCGCTTGTATAAAAATGACCTGAATTACCGTTCAACTGATCTAAGAATATGATTTCTTGATCTATTTCGAGGGGGACATTTAACCCGAAATTTTTTTCTTTTAAAAAGTCAAAAATAAATTGTGCTAGTTGACTGAACAAATATTAATTTCCCTTGTCTTGTTGAACTAGGCACCTGTGAGACATGCGAAACAGTTTGACGCTCTTGGAATCAACATATCTACTGGAATTCTTTTGTGCGGTCCTCCCGGATGTGGAAAGACACTTCTGGCAAAAGCGATTGCTAATGAAGCGGGTATTAATTTTATTTCTGTTAAAGGGCCAGAATTGCTAAATATGGTACGTAGTCTCAAATTATTTTATAAAAGACTTTTTCCCATTCATAGCTATGAACAGATCTGTAGATTATTATAAAATGACTTCAATTTAATGCAGAAATAATTTTGAAAAACTTTTAATTTTCAGTATGTAGGTGAAAGCGAAAGAGCCGTCAGAGTTTGTTTCGAGAGGGCTCGTAATTCAGCCCCTTGCGTAATATTCTTTGATGAGTTGGACGCATTGTGCCCTAAAAGATCAGATTCCAGAGAGGTAATAATAATACACAAATTAAGGCTTTCGTTATAGTTTATTGTCTAGGGTGGTGCGACGATGCGAGTTGTCAATCAAATGTTAACTGAAATGGACGGAATAGAAGGCAGAAAAGGGGTTTTCCTTTTGGCGGCCAGCAACAGGCCGGATATAATAGACCCAGCCGTTTTAAGACCGGGAAGGCTGGATAAAATATTATTTATAGGTTTACCCACTGCAGCCGATCGAATTGACATTTTGAAGGCCCTCACTAAAGTAAGTAACGAATATACAGCTACCAATCTAGTAAGCTGACACCATTTATTCATTAATAATTAGTTGATTCTCATTTGTTCGTCTTTCAAAAGGTGATTTTATTTCAGAATGGAACAGTGCCTAAATTGGCACCTGATGTGAGCCTCGAAGATATTGGCAAATCTGAACAGTGTCAAGGTTATACTGGTGCAGACCTGGCTGCATTGATTCGCGAAGCCAGTGTGATGGCGCTACGAGATGTTATGATGCGTGAGATAAATCTGGAGGAGCCGGTTGTGGTAACAAACGATCATTTTCTAAGAGCAATTACAAAAATTCGTCCATCCGTCTCAGAAAAGGTAAAGTACTTAGCAGTGTAATAAGTTTGGAGTACGGTAAAAATCCTTGCATCTTCTACAGTCTGTATTAAATATATACAAAGTTCGCTTACGGGCAAACAGGCGCTGGTTAAGGGCGTAGGCATTTTTTTTGTAGAAGGTCGAACGAATGGTTTTATATGCATATTTTCCCCTAAATGGTAATCAGGGACTCCAAATGTTACATGTGGCAACAGCGATTGTTCCTTTACGTGGTCAGTGAACTTCGCATATATTTTAAACGGACTTTAGTAAATGTACAAATAGGAATACTATCTCGCGGAAAGATTAATTCATATACGAGGATTGATCATTAAGTTCCAGGACTTTTTCAATCGCATGGAAACGTCGCAAACACTGCAGGTGAAATCCAACGTTAATGTCATGCTCACTGTTTTTTTTTTCGACTGGAAGTGTGGTATACTACAAATTACGTCCACCATGGGAAACAATTAATCGTTTTCGTTACCTTAAAACCCTGAGAAATTTGCGTGAGGCTGTGCGAAGGAAGAGACTGGTGCTGTGGCGACGTGGGGATTGGGTGCTGCACTACGAAACACACGCGTCATTCGCAATTTCTGCACAAAAAACGACATGACTGTTATCCCCCAGCCCCCCTATTCACCAGACCTAGCCACTGCAGACTTTTTCTTGTTTCTCAAACTCAAAAGACCTTTGAATGGACCGAGGTTTAACTTGATTGGAAACACTAAAAAAAAATTGTTGGAAGAGCTAAACAGCATTCCACAAGAACAGCTCTCACGGTTCTTCCAACAGTGGAAATGACGGTGGGAGAAGTTTCTACGTTGCTAAGGGGAGTACTCTAAAGGGGACAATTTTTAATAAAGTTTTTAAGCATTAGTCCTGGAACTTTTTTATCACTTGAACTTTTTGGTTTTGATTTATTTCATATGTTATTGTATTCTGCGTACCCAAAATATTCCCTTATGTAAAGTAAACTCTATAGTCCGCTCTTGGATTCAGTAGATATTAATAGCTGAAATAATGTTAAGACAATAAAATGCCTCAAAAGGAATCTTACCAGAAATATAACAATCTTTTAAAAACATGCTAATATTATGTTTTTATTACAGGATCAAAAACATTATGAGAAACTTCGTAAAGTTTATTCTTCCATTCCACAACAAATTGACGTTGAAGAAATGGAATATTCTTAATCGTAATAATAATACTAACATTTTAAATGTAATTTTTTTTTAAAAAGGAAATTCTTTGTAATTTACAATATCATTTTATGTTATAATTGGATCTTGGTTTTAATTAAGTAAAAGTAACAGGAGATCCCTACAATGTTATTATTGTAAGATAAAATATTGTGAACCTCATAATTAATATAGATTTCTCATAATAAATTAAGTACTTTATTTAAAATGGCAGAAAGTATTGTCATAACACACAATATTGCATTGTGTGTAAGTATTGTCAAACGCCAATGCAAATGTTCATCAGCAAATTGGAATCTAGCTATGCAGTGCCGCGAAATTTGGGTCCTATTGCTGGTCTGCAACCATGGTAGGAGTACATTGCGCAACAAAAATCACTCATGATATTAGCGCAACGAGTGAAGCTACCTCATCAAAAAATAATATCTCTTAAAGTAAGTTCATTTAGCTCTGAAAAATAAACTAAAAACAAACTGAACGAAAGGCATGTTTCTGCACAAAAATTTATATTTTGCAAGAATTTGGTGATGAAATTATTCCATAAGGTGTTTAAAATTAGAGTTCTAAACAATATTTTAATTAATCCTGTATAATGACTAAAAAGCAAGCATTTAACAAACGACTGGATGTGCAGGTTGAAATTAGTCATTTTATCAACAGTGCTAAAAAATTATGACAAACCTGAAAATTAAAAATTATGAGACTTAAATATTACCAAATATTAACTTGTTGCGTTTTGTTTTTGCACCTGAATGTGCATATATAACTATCAAATATTATGTTATTTAAAAATAGCAGTAAGTAATATAAGAAATAGGATACATGAAACCATTTTTTTTTAATGTACAGCTGCATAACGAAAACAGTATCAAAATTCACATATATTAGAAAGTGAGGGAATATCAGATGTCTCGACTATAAAAGCTGGGGGTCTACCTTGTTTCTATATTATTGTTATTTTAGAGCAGTAAAACCTAAATCATGATTAATAAGGTAAGTAAAAATTGTATTTGGTTGTATATGTTTGGTTAAAATAGTTAAGCCCCATAATATAAAGTCGTTGTTAAGGAATTGAAAATGTTTGTATATTGTTTCAAGAAACCATTTTAAAATATAATGTGATACCAATAACGTCACATCAATTTCGTCTTTGCTTGAAAATATATTTGGCTTTTAAGGAAGATTTAACTGACAAGTTTGAGGCAAAACATTTCCTCTTTCTGATAATTTTATTGTATTATTTGTTTACTTGAAAACGTATACCAATTTTGAGTAAACATACTATGTCCTTGAGGTACATTAAAACTACATTTATTTCAGGTTGTTTTAATAGCATTTGCACTAATATGTATAGTTTACACTGGGATTGTAAATGGACAGCACCATACAGGTCTACCTTATCCATTGCCAGCAGTATTGCCTCCACAGTTACCTACAGTGGCTACTGTAGTAGGTGTCCCTGCGGTGCAAACTCATGTAGATCCGTTTGATCCAAACCCCCGTTACAGTTATGCTTACAGTGTAAATGACCAACATACTGGGGATATAAAAAGTCAACATGAAACACGTAATGGAAATGTAGTACGCGGACAGTATAGCTTGACGGAAGCTGATGGATCCCGTAGAATTGTTGATTATACAGCTGACTCTCATAATGGATTTAATGCAGTAATACAAAGAACAACTAGCCATGTTGGACATTAAATATTTTACTTTCATTATTAAATTCTGTATACATGATTTATGTGTAATATTATATTGCGTTGATATGGTTTTTACCCCTAATAGCTGTACTCATTTTTAATGCGACTACGGATTACAAACCACTGTAAAATAAAGTACACAGAACATAGATTAATATTATATAGCATACATATGCAACTTAATGTGTTTCAATGCCAATATCGAGGAAAATCAATATTTCACAAGGCCATGTGTTAGAAAGGGAGGTTCTATGTTCACTTCAAGAAGTATAAACAGGAAAGGGGGCTACAATCTCGATAAGCCAATGTGTAAACAAGGAGGCGTAAAACTGCGTCAGAGTGACGTCATTGGTATAAAAATGGGTGCCAGTTATGGACAGAAATTTTGACGCATTGCTGATTGATTAGTGTCAGTCAGTTAGTTTGGTCGTTTGCCTTTGTCGGTCGTTTGGTGACGAACGCTTGTGTACTGTGATGTCAGATGTGATGAATGAAGATTACATTTGACTCACCCCACTTTAGCACAGTATAAGTAACAACTTATACTGTGACTTTAGCCTTTGTCACTGTCCTACAACAGGATACTATTTTTTTCATGCCATGTCATGCCGCAGCCATTTATATTTCTATGACCACATCATAATTTTCTGATGACAGTTCAGTGAATTTGGTGGTCAATGTTTTGTGATACATGGCTAAAGGATATTACGAAAAGAAGATGACGATAACCTAAATATTTTACCGAATAAAGTCGAATAACCTATAATAGAAACAAACTGTTTGAGGAAATATTACCTCTTTACAATGAAGTCTAACAATATTCAAGGTTATAAAGGTAATGGTATATATTATCACATTATTTGTATTTCCTTAATATCTATCTTTTTTAGTTTTGTCATTGCCATTTGCTTCTAGTACTACTAGCTGCCACAATATATTTTTAAAAGAGCATACACTCCGTCATGTTGAGGATAGTAAACCACCTGGTAAAACAATGTTTATAATAAATGTGCCACCTTATGTTACGGAAGATAGTTTAAAAGAATCCTTTTCTATAGCTGGACGTGTAAAATCTGTATCATTTGAAAGTGATGCCGCACATGAAAGTAATGATGGGTTTAAAAGAGCGTACTTGGTTTTTGATAAAAGAGAGGGTTTATTAAAGGCTTTAAAACTAGAAAGTCTTAATCCACTATCACTAGAAGGGACCCACTTAAAAGTTGGTTTAGAACATTGGATAAGAAAATATAATTCGACAATTAATGATCCTAATAAGTTAGAACAGCGAATTAGTACATTCATGAATAATTATGAGAAGCAAGAAGAAAGGAAGAAAAATAAAACTAAGGAAGTAGATGACGAAGGTTGGACTGTTGTTACAAAAAAAGGCAGAAACCCGGGACTAGCTAGAAAGGAAAGTGTAGAAAATAAATTAAAGGAGAAGAGTATAGGCGGACCGAAGAAGAAGGAGTTGAAGAACTTTTATACATTCCAGATTCGTGAATCGAAAATGAAAAATATTGCAGCCCTTAGAAAGAACTATGAGGAAGCCAAAAATAAAGTTATGTTAATGAAAACTGCTAGAAAATTTAGGCCATTTTAATAATAATACTCATTGGTAGTTAAATAAAATGACTCCTATATCCTAGACTTGACATTATTAATACGACGTATTAAAGTAAATGCTGCCTGTATAAGGTAGTGGAAATAAAAATTATTTTGAAATTTCAACCACAAGTGTTACTTCTCCAATCGTATTGTTCTTGTTATCTACTATATTTTTTTGCGCAGTTTTGCTAAAACAGACCGAATTTGGCAAAATATATTTTTTTACATGTTTATATCATCAAAACTGTTTTGAGTTTATAATAAAAAAATATAGTTAAATATTTTTTTAATGTAATATGTTGTAGAATGTATGTGATAGCTTGAAACAACAATGCTACACCAATTTCAGTAACATGGCAAAGTAATAATGCTATTATTTTTTCTATAAACATGGTATAGTTTGCCTTTAGCTTTAGATGTAACTATTGTTTAGCTTTATATATACCTGTTTAGATGTAAGTCTACCATAGGAACTATATTTATAGATTTTCAAAAAACTGCAATACAAACATCATTCGTCTGATAAGTGTTTTGTGGTGTGATGAACAGACAACTTTCTGAGACTTCTTTGTGAATGGTCTATGTTTGTGATAGGTTTTCTGTGCCACAAAGTTTATTGTGGTGACGTATGTGTTTTATGACTGTGACCTGTGACGCTATGCGTACATGGTACATAACCTAACACTAACTTCAAATAAATCTGTTTTGTGTTACATTTCCAAAGTAAATAACAATATAATTTTGTAGTTTTCAATTTATTAAGCGTTGTTTTTTTTGCTATTCAATAAAATTACAATGGAGTGCCTAGTAGCTAACGTTGAGCATATCAAATTTGATATTGAAGTTGCTCTAGATGAGCAATTTGGAGCCCTACCGTTACCATTTCCAGGAATGGATAGTAAATTAACCACATGAAATCGGCATATATTTATTAATCACTATTTATCGTATTTTAGAATCTACTGCAGCTGTATGCCAATTTAACGCATCTGTAACGGGTTGTCAGAAAGGACCTCAATGCCCTTTTCGTCATGTACGAGGTGACCGCACAATTGTGTGCAAGCATTGGCTGCGAGGGTTGTGCAAGAAAGGTGATCAATGTGAATTTTTACATGAATATGACATGACAAAGATGCCCGAATGTTATTTCTATTCTCGATTTAATGCCTGTCATAACAAGGAATGTCCATTTCTTCATATTGATCCGGAAAGTAAGATAAAAGATTGTCCCTGGTATGATCGAGGCTTCTGTAGACACGGACCACATTGTAGACATAGGCATGTACGGAGAGTTTTATGTACTAATTATTTAGCAGGATTTTGTCCAGATGGAACAAAATGCAAATATATGCACCCAAGATTTGAGTTGCCTGCACCACCAGATCAGAATCTTAAAGACCAGAAGAAGACCCCTGTTATTATATGTCATTTTTGTGGAGAACATGGACATAAAGCTATACATTGTAATAAAATGGTTGATCCAAATAAAGACCACATGCTGAGTGATGAAAATCGTAACCATCGTGGAAATGAGAATGAGGCTCAAAATACGTATCTGCAAAAAATGCTACCGAAAAAACTGGAAGATGTTACATGTTACAAATGTGGTACAAAGGGACATTATGCTAACAGATGTCCTAAGGGTCATTTAGCATTTCTCTCCCAATCGAAAGCCAATAATAATCCTGTGGATATAGTAGACAATTAATTGTAATTAATATCAAGTAATTTATAATTCATTTGTGACTTATATTTTCGAAAATACATTTTATATAATATTATTTAAGAACGGGTATGGTAGTAGCGGCATGTTATAGATAAGATACCTCATATTTTTATATTGGAACTTCTGATATTAAGTATAAAAACACATTTTCCTTGAACCGCTTAAGATGTCACTTCTTGGTGAATTTATCAGAAATAAAACATCCATAATTATTGAATTAGGTACGAATTGTAGATTATTTTTGGATTCCTAAATAATTATTCCTTAACGACGAACTGTTGTGTAGGTCTGGAACTTGAAGCAGCTCTTATGTCAGCTTGATCCACAGAGGTTATGTAACCTTAAACGAGGCTTGAAAAATGGCATGTAACCGTTATTCGGAGGAAATGTACAGCAGATGGTCCCTTGTTTATAAAATGTTAGGCAAATGCATTAAAAAATAATTTAATGGGTGTTAAGGGTTGCAATCATACTGTGTATTAACATTAAAATATGAGGTGTCTTAAATTCCAGCTACCTCTGTACTTTAGTATAATGTGTTTGGAAATATTTCGCTAATTGTAAGATAAAATAAGATCTAAATCAAATACAGTCTATTTTTAATATTGCTTTATATTTACCTATGTCGTGTGAAAAGGAGGCACTTGTGAATGCAACTATCGACAAAAAGCTGGTCCAGGCGTAATTCATAAATGGTTGTAATGTAAATTGTAACGCATGTAATTCTGCTGATTGTTGTTCTAGTAGTTCCGTAAAGCATACATACTGTGACAGCCGCCATAATTATCAGTACATATACTCATTGGCGGAACTACATTTTTCATTACCCCCCCCCCTCATAACTTTCAAAAGGAACTTTATGAAAAAGTCGAGGATGAAAATAGGTTTCAAGGCATGAATTAAGTTTAAAAAAAATTAGTTATATCTGCTAGATCCATATGAAGAGTTTTGTTATAGCGCTTTTATAATGACTAGCAGAAACTAAAGAACAATTTCTGGTGCACCAGGACACCTAAAGGTAAAGTAGCATTAAGCCGCAGTCAGTGCTAAAGGTAGGAATGCCTCTATAAAGTTCACACCATTATCTAATTTCCATATAAAAAAAGGGCAACTCTTTTACTTTGCTGTAAATTTATACACGTTTGAACTAGGACAATATTCAAACTCAATAACAATTTATTTTCATCGCACTTAACTGTCCTGTTAAGGCCAAGTAAAAGTGGTTCTATAAATGACAAGGCTGCGTGTTGGCCCAACACGCCAACACGCGTTTTTTGATATGCAAAAAACGTTTTTTCCTTAGATTTCCGAAGAATTTCAAATGCATTTAAACATTTGAAATTCTATTTTTAAAATTGTATTATTTTTCAATACAGAATGCAACGAATTGATTCCAAATACTTAGTTTTGATCCATTTGTTGTTAAATTTTCAATTTCTTTCCGGATTTCATCTTTCCTAACCGAAACATTTTAGAAAATATTGCGGTTGATGTAGAACTTCTGGGCTGTTTTGCTGTGGTCAATGCATTTTCGCAGACGTTTCGCCATTCTTAACAGATGGCATCTTCAGTGCTTTACATTCTGTATTTGGCAGCTGAACACTTCTGTAGTGTGAAAACTATTTTACGTATTGCATGTAGCATTACATTTTTGTTAACTTACCTCTATAAAGTTCAAAACTGTCAACAAATAATAGATCCAACAATGTTAAACTTGCTAGGTAAAAACAAAAAGTGGCAAACAATGATAATTGTTTGCCACTTATTTGTTGTTACCTCGTTAATATGACATTTCAAAACCAATGAAAAATCCTCACATATTTTTATGAAACATGATAAACATGTTTTAGGACATGGTCTTTTACAATATTTTAATGATAAACAACAAATCAAATAGGAAAAATCATTTATAATTTTATTATAAAATTTTTACATTATAGTAGGTAGTAATTACATGTTATACTTATTCATTGTAATTAAAATAGGATATTTCATAAAACAATTCTAAAGCTGTCATATTTCGTTTACGAAGTATACACAAATGAGGTTTCTTTGGTAATTTATGAATAATTTTGTACACAGGTAATACTTTGAATTGGACAATCTTCTTGAATTTATAATAACGTAATATTTTATATGCATATTCGGTAGCAGACTACCGAACTTATACCGAAAGATAGGAGGGTTTCAGGATAAGTTGATTGGCCACAAATATTATGGATCTGAATAGAATATAGATTCTAAAGTTCTAAAGAATAAAGTTCATAGAATAAATTCTGATAATCTATTTAAGATGATCTAAAATGAATAGTATCTCAACTTATATAAAAGATATACATTATTTTTTTAATATCCAACACCGTAGAATTACATATTTGATTCATTTAGATCTTTATATATCAGCCATTTTCAACCCATTTCTTTATTTTGAAATATCAAGTAGCTTGGTGTATCATGACATGCAATTTTATGATCCCACCAAATTTCATCTTGTCATGACCTTTTGCGTGGTAACTCCTTTTTTTTGCCCCGTTGCTTGGCCTACTGTTACAATTGTAGGTTTTGTGTTACAGGGCCCTGCTCGCGAGTATACCTTAATTTTTGCAGAAATATTACATATAATCTGCTTTATTTATATATTGTTTTATATAAAAGTGTTTCTTTTATTCGATGATGCAGGAAGTGTGAAGGGCCTAACAGTTTATGTTTTTGAAATTTGCCACTCTTATGTTTTTTGACATTTGAGGAAAAACCTTTATTCTGGCTATATCATTTTATCCCTTTACTCAAATTCAATGGGTTATAAAATAGTATATAAAATTTTCCAAAATACTGTACCCGTTATTCTCATGAAAAGACATTTGGTTAGATAATGTATCTGACACAACAGGCTGTTTTATACATAGCGAGCAGGTAATGGAAAAAAATTACAATAAAAACTTGCTATCTTAGCAGTTATAAACATACTATGATAAAACTGAATCTATGTATCGCATCCGATTGTGTTTGTTTATTTAATGATGTATGAGTTGATGATTATCATATATGGCCTGTGTGATATGTTTGCATAAGACATATATTCACTTGGTTACTAAAAAGCAGAAAATAGATAATTCCCTTGGTGCTATAATACGGAGATTAATATCTGATATATTTAAAAAATCCTGTTACGTGATGTCCACTTCAAAGCACTCATTTACAAATAAAATAATACAGAAGACTTTCATGCTGTTGGTTCCAGCATTATTTTTAATTACCCGCCATCTTTTTATAGTTTTTGTTATTCCTTAGTTTCTTTTTCCTGCAACGTAATTGTTGTTTTACCAGTGTAAATTAAAACAGAACACCCTTAGGTTCCATTTTGACCATACAAAATTATTCAAAAATCAAGTCCTCTTTCTATGCCATTTTAACTTAGAGGCATTTTTTTAGATCGTAGTACCACTCGCTTTACTTCAACAAATCCATCTTAATACATGACTGCATATATATATCATTCTGAATCGTGGATAATATACTTTCCAAAAACTAAAGAAGAAATCTTCCATGACTAACAAATATCTGTCAAACACTAATATTGCAATGGGATAATGCATTTGACTAAACAGTTTTTCATTGTATAAGAACAAAATAGATTAACAAATTTCACTAGCAATATTTTAGTCTCATAATTTACATATAGTTTTCTTTACACTGAGCAGATTTAAATTTAGAGTACACTAGCGTTTATCGTTGCTGGGTTTGCTGTTGTGAATGATGAACTTGAAGATTTCCACTGTTGTTTGTAGAAGGACTATTGCCATTTCCAGCAGATAACTTAGAGAAAGCGAGTAATGTGTCTGGAAAATTAGGAGGTGTGGCTGGTGTGTTACACGGTGTCATAACCTATAAAGAAACATTAATATAATAGAAGGCTCATAAGAGTTCGTTGTAACATCTATTTTGATCAGACAGATCTGGAAATGGAGTAATCCATTTGTTTATATTACCATTTTTGACATAAAGACCGATCCATTTGAGATGATTTATTTTGTAATGTTTTTACATAATATACTTTATATACTAAACATTTAAGAACCAAGCTAAAGGAACAGTTAAAAATAAATAATATTCCTTTAATTATTTTGTTATTATATAAATACCAACCTGTCCAAAATGTGCTGATGCGCCTGGTGGACAATTTGGCAATGCTGCATCTTGAAAAAAAATGCTAAGTGCTGTCTGAAAAAGACAAAATGTGGTTTATTAACCACATATTGCATTATTACATTAATTCCAATGATACTTAATATGTAGGTAGATGGTAGATAAGAAAATAATAAAATTGTATAAGTAAATAAGATAAATATAATAATGTATCTATTTCTTGTAACAGACGTTTCTAGAAATCATAACGAGAATGACTTTAAAAAAATTACAAGTTGAATGAAGCTTAATAATATGTAAAATAAAAATATGACGATCGAAGATGACCAAATGCAAATTTTTTTTTAATTTATGGAGGATTTTTTTCTAAATTTAATATCAACAATAACAAAATATATAACAATATACCAGAACATACCTACAGAAGGTGACAGGCTCGTCTATGACTCCCCAGTAATTTCCTTCAACCGCCAGTAAAACCATCTTATATACTACTTACATTAATTAAATGCCATTGTTACCTCATTTCTCAACAATATAGCCAATATACCTTGTTGAATTAAATCATAAGTGACATGACTAATGTAAGAACCCATTTACCTAAATTTTTTTTTAAGAAACAACAGATAAGTGGTAACTGAATAAAAGTTGCTTTAGCTTTAATTTGGGTATAATGAGTGTATAGGTAAGATATATTTTAAATAACACTCATATTATTTGTCCTCTTCTCATATAAAAATATTCAAAGAAAATTGTTAAATAACAATAAATACTTGTTATTAATATAATATATTATATTGATGTTGTTGCCCTGTCTGTAGATGTCAGTTAGCATTCATGTGTTGAATTATGTAATACCTACTACCTATCTGATTTTATTCTATCATACTACAAAGACGGAAACAATAAACAGGAGAAGGTAGATAAATTAGATAATTTTGAGAAAGAGGAAGTACATGGCATTTATGGCAACATCCTTTGACAAGAACAGGATGTTTTGGGTCAAATCGACCTTGAAATCCTTAACTTAAACAAACATAAACAAAACATCCAGTCAATAAAAACTTCACAACGACCCCGGAAAGGTTATAAAATGGTGGGGGAAGATAATATATCCATATCCGCCATCTTTTTCTCACGCCGAGGTGTTTGTTTACAAATTAAAAATTAAAATATTTACCTCAAATTGCCAATGTGCCGATTGTAGGATTTGTTTAGCTTGTTCACGGGCACAACCAGCCGCCAACACAAACTGATTTATCATAACTTGTTCACGTAAAGGCGCATCCATTGTAAACTGCTTTAAAATGTCGAAATATGGAAGCAACGAGCAACACGGGTCACACGTTCACAATTATTGTTTTGACACAGAACAGAATACGGATTACGTTTTTGAAAACTACTTGCTCCGGCTCTCGGCGCTCTCTCTCTCTTTGTTCTACTACTCTCGTCTCGACATCTCGTACTCTCCCTCTTTCCACTTTTAGTACTTTTTGTCGCTCCTCTCTCTCTCACTAACGGGTAACGGCAACAAGTATTTATGAAGGACGTCAGATGTCTGTGTACTATAAATAATGCGTACTATTTTTGCGCATCAATTATATTAGTGAATCTGAATAGCCAGATTTTTTCACGGAAACAACTCAACTTAAAGATGATAAAAACCAGTTTAAATTCCGCAAATTTGAGATAAAAGCTTATTAAAATTTATACTTGGTAGTCCATATTCGTTCTACCTACCTATAAAATATATTAAAACGCTCGGGTTTTTCCGACCTGTGTGATGGATGTTTTCTTATGCAAAAATATAGTAACCTTATATACACAGTATACCTATACCTATATTGGTATAATTTATATTTGTATGTGCAAAAGAAAATACTTATCTATACGATATACCTATACCTACCACCTACCTACATATAATATGTACATTTCGGTTTATTATCTATTATAATGCTACAACAGTATATTGTTGCATTATGAAATTATCATTATTAGGTAAGACAAGCAGGTAGTTACACAGCAGATTACACAGTAAGTTTCCATAGATTACATAGATATAAGTACCTGTGTGTAATATACTCTTGTATAGTATATCCGTATATCGTTATGCCTGGAATATACCTGTAGTGTACACTACATTTATTTTCTTCGACGTAGTATAATAAATTAATAATCTAAAGTCTAACGAAAGCGGAGATCATCGTTTTTTGGGGAATCTTTAGTCGAATATGTTCCTCTGACGCAAAAATCTAAAAATATTCTTGCGGGCAACCAACTGGTCCTCCTGGGCAGACCTTATGCCATGTACACGTACCTTTATTATCTGGTCAGTCGGGCCAGAGCAGTGGAGAGTACCTCATTCGTATGAACCCAAATGCCGACACGGCAGCCATATTTATTCCATAATTAACGCCGTAATATCTTACTTATGGAAATAGGCTCCGCTAAATAGTATTACTAAATGGTCAATACTGTAGAGTAATACGTTTCAGCTTTGTCGCGATTATGCGATGGAGTAAAAAGGGCGGATGGCCGCAACTATGTGAGTCGGGTGATACATACTATGACAAAAGTAATTATGATTAAACTGGACCTACTTGACAGAGCTATCATGTACACGTATCTTTAAGTATAAGTTATTAATTAAAAAGATAGCAGAAGCTGTGGTATTTGCACTCAAAACCTACCGTATATAACGAATATGCTTTAATGCTAGGCTATCCTCGCTCTTGCAAACCTTTGACGAACTAAATGTGATGTTTAGAAAAAACCCAGGAACTCTAACCTAGTATATATAACTAAAATTACACAGATTCTGTGAGGCTACACTGTGCTAGCTTATAGCGGAGAAGGTTGTCTCCGCTTATAGCACAGTTTCATAGATTAAGGAGTACTCAGAGATATGGATCTCTGGGTTACTACACAGTTTATAGCCAAGTGGTTGTGCTTTGCCATGAACGTATAGTGAATCGTGATCCATGTTCTATGAATTAATTAATCACATCCACAGAGATATTGTTAGTATATATATCTGTGATCACATATGATTAATCAGCTTCTTGATAAAAACAAATGGCATTTCCTAGATAATTTATTATGACGAAATATTATCAGTCGTCAAAATTTTTTTGTTTAAAAATGAAAGAAAAACAGCCCTCAGTTTGCAAGGGATATTTTTAAAATTAAATATACCTATATGGCTGAGATAAATTGGTAAGTTAACCTTTTTATATACCAATTACCTTTATAAATAAACCCAGTGCCTTTTGTCAACGTTAACAGGTTTCAATTTAATGGAAAATGTTCAGATGGAAATTGTACCATGGACGAGAACCGAGTTCCTCTGTATTCTTTAGCTGATGTACAGCTGCGCTTTCTATGCCCCGATGATTTAGATGAGGTGAGAGCACTCTGTGAAGATTGGTTTCCAATAGAATATCCATTTTATTGGTATGAAGAAATTACCTCCAGCACTAGGTAAATATAATACACGGTAGTTATTTCGCTAAAAGTATTTGCGCTTAACTATTTTTTTGCAAATAAATTGTTCATATAGGACATAAAGCAATAGTCCAAAAAGAAAAAGGCCTTGTTAATAAAAATACATTTATTGCAATTTTAAATTTATTGAATTATACATGTTGATTATACATGAATATGATTTAATTCAGTACTTATTCTGTCTATTATTTACTTAATAGGGTATAGAAATATCAATTAACTTAACCGGTACCTACTTGATTTAATGTTCTCTTAAAGTGGGTACATGCAATCCAAGTGATGTATTTCTCACTACACTGTAATGTAATAATTCAATTGGCCTCGATTTCTATATTACATAATATCAATCGTATATTTTTTATTTTCTGCTAATAACTTATGGTTTAACTCTATTTATTGTTCCTTATTTTTTATTACAACTTTCATAATGGAGGTAATTGAAACCCAAATAGCATCTTTTAACTTCAGAGTTATCTGCAGAATATCAATATTTTTGTGTAGAGGTAGATAATTTTGTTAATACATAAAATTATAATTTATATACCTAGTCTCAATCACTTTAAATAGATATTTAGGTAGGTGCATATGAGAATTATGGTTATATGTATCATAATGCTTAGTACCGTTTTTGATCAGATTTTAAGGGTATAATATTTAAATACTAGCTAGTAATTTCATATTTTAGCAGATTCTATTCGTTGGCTGCTGTATACAGTCAACAAATTATTGGATTGATTGTGGCTGAAATAAAGCCATATGCTAATTTAAATGAAGAAGACTCTGGAATACTTGGAAAGTCATTTTCAGATGCAGATATAGCATATATATTATCCCTGGGGGTATTAAAACAGTACCGTAGGAACGGAATTGCCTCTTTATTATTGGACTCTCTTCTTAGGAATCTAATGACACCAGAAAGGAAAAAAGTTAAGGCTGTTTTTTTGCATGTCCTTACTACGAACTCTGCTGCTATTATCTTTTATGAACAAAGAAAGTGAGTAAGTATAATCAGTAGTGGATGTAGTGTTGAAACTTAACGTTTATATTACATTAATTTTTCCGGTGGACGGTTTGGCAATGCTTGGCTAAGTTGATTTAACTGACAGCTGAGTGTTAACCGTCAGGTAAAATGTTTTCTATGTGTCTGTTTCGACCCAACTGTCAGTCAATCTGCCTACTATATTTGCTGGCATCCGAATCTCTCAGCTTAAGAAATTAAGCCGGCAGCTAGTTATAGAAGCACTGTGCTGTATTATTTCTAATCTACAAATTTCGTTTATATTTGGCTATCTATTTGGTAAAAATTATTATTTTCAAAATAAGGCCTTATGTTGTTAGATAGAGCAGAGTATGATAAAAAGGATTTCTTGAATGAGATTTGAGTTTCATATAGAAACTCCTAAATTTTTGATGTTTTATAACATTTAAATTTTGCATCCGATTTCCACAATTATTGCCTCAGATTGTAGACAAATGTTAGGCCTTTACTCTGTTATTGTCGGATTTAATCTTAAAGCTTAACTTATGTTTTACTGGGGTAAATCAAATTGATGTTTTTTGACCATAAATTTGAAACACCCTGTGGAAGGATTGACGTCAAAGATTAGGATTAAATATTCTTTGCTGTAATTTTGGACTCATTGATGACATTTTGTTTTTTGAATCATCTTGCTACCTCCTTTCGCTTAAAAGCTAACGATTTTTAAATAAATCGCTTCTAATTTTACGATGTTTTTAGAGAACACTCAAAGTTGCAACTGTTTTTCGAAAATTGACTGGACAGTAAAATAAGTTTAGTTGTCATCATGGTTCTATATGTAAAAAATCCTTGCATTATTATTTTATAAAATATGTTATATATCTGAGCAATTTAAATTATGTGTAAGGAGCATATATTATTATTATATTACTCTCATTTTCAGTATTATTATACATACATAGATATACTGTTTGTCACGAGTTCTGCATGATATTGACAGACGACATCGCTATTTTGACTAACGAGGGCATCATTTCTTATAAAACTGATCTCATCTGTCAAAATTAAATTAAATGGAATCACAATGTCATCTGTAAAAATTGTCCAAAATTCGTGATAAATAGTTTAGGTAGGTACCCATATTGTTTATATACCGTCAAACGGGGCTAAGTGAATAGAAAAATGCATTTTTTTGTAATTTTGTGTGAAAGTTATGAAAGAAAACATCAAAAAATAGGTAGGTTGTTTCATCCTTTCTGAAGAGTTTGAGATATATTCAAATTCATAGTTTATTCGTTTTAGACACAATGTGGGAAAAATGAAACAATGTATATATAAAAATATAAATGATGTGAGTGCTAGCGAGTTTCGCAAAAGGGTGCGAGTTACACAAAATAGTGTTTCCCAACGTGTTTTATACAAGATTTTTTCTAAGTTTCACCAATTTTATGTAATTGCATTTTTTTGGGGACCCATTGTATTTTTATAGACTGGGCATTCTATAAACAAAAAATTAATAAAACCCTAAACATGCATTTCTTTGAGAGCTGTTATCCCCTTTAAAAATTGAGGTAGTTTCCATGGTTTATCTGTACCCCGACCGTACTAAATTACTGATAAAAATTTAAAAATACCTCATATAATTTCCTGTGTTCGTGTTCTATTTACAGCTATTTTGGTTCATTTTCTATTTAAAAAATCATAGTAATTAGGCTATGTAATTAAAACATAAAATATTTCCGGATTATAGTTCCTAGACGACTATATAGGCAATACATCTCATCAGTCATAATACCCCTAACAATAACTCCGTTGCCCCTACAACTAAACTTTTTTGGCATTTACAGAAAATACAAAAAACAAGCATGTATAATAAATTTACGCAGGTGGTTACCTGTTTGTGCCAGTGACACAAAACACTGGTCTCACGACCCTATCCCTACTGATTCACAAATATCGCGGGGAGAGTGCAAGAAACTCGAGAATGTGAGGTCTGCGCATAAAAATTGAATACATTTACTGTTGGATTCACTTTACCCATACCGATTCACTTGCACAGTTTGACGGTACTTGTTGTGAGGAATTTTTCATGGTTTTTGTAGTATGATTTTGAACAAATTCAATCAATACACCTCCTTAACAATTATTTATTCCCTTTAATTGTAGGGCAAGCTGATATTTGGATAAAAACATTTTGTTAGTTTATTTCCTTTTCAGATTTAGACTTCATAGTTTTCTGCCTTATTATTACTCTATTAAAGGAAAATGTAAAGATGGTTTTATGTATGTTTTATACATAAATGGAGGGCATCCGTCTTGGACAATATAATATCCTTTTTTATTTTTCTGGTTAATAAGATGTTTATCTCAGAAAAAAAATTAAATGGCATGTCTATCTGCTATTAGTTTATATATATAATTGCCAAGAAACTACTTCATGTGACTTTAGTAATATGATATACGTTTTCATTTTTTTTTTTGAGCAATGGGCACCACAATAAAAGTCTGGTCTTTTCGGACCAAAAAAAACAACTATTTTTTTATAAATTAAGTCTTGACAGACGTCAAGAAATTATGTCTTGACGTTCATGACAGCCTCTGCATTGCAGCGGTCTTCGGGAAATAGCGCCGTTGCTGCAAGTGTTTTCAAAAAAAATGTTAAAAAAAACCTGTAAAGAAGAGAATTGTGTATAATTATGGTCCCATTAATTTATCATTTGCGATCAACAGTTTTCGTTTTACGTTGCGCTAAAGTTTTGTGTAATATGCGACCAAACCTAGCTAATTAGGCATCTGCCGACTCAGAAAATATTGCTCTTCCAGAAAAAAAAATATTGGTAAATTATTTGAAGTCGATCTTCGTCGTAATCCGCGATGAAACTGATTTTGATGGAAATTGCAAGTCTACCCCCAACCTCGGCACGCCGTAGAATGAAAACTATTACACAAAAACTGATTCACACTCACGCACTGTAGTAATTTGCACTCGCCGTAAACTAGAAAGTTTCTATATAAACGACCGTACTAAATGCAGCGAACTCTTTATATATATCACGGCGTTGATTTAGACCGCAGACGGACACATGGGAAGCAGAGTATTGCACCGGTGTTTCAACGGGCGCGTAGATCGTATCCTCTTTTGTGTGGCCCAGATAAATAATAAGTCAGGGACAGCGTGAGCCGGTAGGTTATTCCACTGGATGATTTTACTTGCGCGGTTCGCGCTTCGGTTACCACTTGCAGTTTTTTATCATTCACAATACGAATCGCGAATGCTAAGTGTTATATTTACTTCTTGGTAATAGAAAATATTTAGATTACTTAATTATTTTTTGGGATACTTTGTTTTAAATGACTATCAAAGTAACAAAATCTGATATTTATTATGTGCAAGTGCTCTATTGGAAGTAAGTAATGTCAACACAGCTGCTAGGAGTTTCATTTACTCAGTTAAAGACTTGTGGTTTTTGGCATAATTCATATACAAAATCAACGTTGAATTTAAAATTCCCTCGAAAATATTTATTAATATATATATAGTTAATTTGATTGTGGATATCGATAGATCACACTATGGCGATTTTGTAGAAAAGTAATTGATAAAGGTGTTAGTGATTATTTAGGTGATATGAAAACATATTTTTCTTAATAAAGCTTACTGATTATATAAAATTCATGTGTGGACGAGTCATCGATGGAGCTGGATTAATTCCTTGGGTAATATTTAATATGAATAAAGCGATACAGTGGGTATGGAGAGATAAAACAAGTCAACAACACAGTGAACAATAAACAAATCTGAACTAGTCCTATTTAGCCACTTATTCTGCCAGTAAGTGGTGGAAATTATTAATTAAAAAACATTTCGTACATTATATACATTATAATGTAAATGAGTAAATTGTTTTATTTATAGGTCATCTATTGATAACATTTTTAAGTAGTCACGAATTAGTAGGTACCTGTAATAAATAAAGAATTCAGTTATGTTTAATGTGGTAGAAACATTTTTAATTTTGTATAATATTACAAATTATAGCGCACTATATGATATTCTACGTTGTTTCAAATAAATTATTAAAAAAACAGTTTTTTTTGTAACTTTTAAATATTACTAAATCACTTTAATATGAAAGGTCCTGTTTCTCATCCGGTTATGTATTGGAGATTATATCTATTGTAGTATAGTTAGTAGTTATTAATATTAATTTATTGGTTTGACTTAGTAATTATTTATATAAATCCGTCAAAGTTGGATACCATTTAAGTACCTATTTAAGTACCTTGTATGTATAAGTACCTGTAGCTGTATATATTCATATTTTTTTTGTTAAATAAATTTGTAACATTTGAGGCTCTCTATGTAAGAACCATCGAGTTACTATAGGTGGGGGAGACTATAAAGATCTGACAGTAGACTGTCATCTTGCTATCACATAACTGTCAAAAGGTAGTGGATTTGCGGTTGCTAGCCATTTATTATTCATACAGGATTATCTCAGAGTGTAAAAGAAGTGTATGTTACATCTAAGCACTGGTTTCTATGTAGCTGGAAGTCCAGGTGATCTTAAATGTTGAAATGTCAAAAAAATTAATTATTCTGGGATCAGTTATTCTAGATTACGACAGGCCCGTTCTCAAAATATTTGTGGAAACTTTCTGTGTTTAAAGGAAAATACATTTTTGGTTTGTGTAGTTAATATTTCTCTTGATTTTAAAGGATTCAACAGGTCCTTAGGTAAAATAAGATAATGTAGTTGTCAAATTTCTTTAATCCGGACCTAGCAAATTGTCCATATTGCTCGACCACGTCCACCGAGTGTTTTTTTTGATGCGCAATGACCATCATGTCGTGTCCCCACCTATACTATCTCAATAGTAACAACTAAATTCAGCGACGAAGGTATGTTCTTTTGTGATTGTGTCTCTTCAGTTCATCACCACAATTTGTAAGAGGGAATTTTTTTCTTTGAGTATATAATTATTGTACTTACATGGACGGATTTACTAGTCTGTTAAAAATAGTGTAAACTTTGAACAATTGACAATATACCTCCTCCCACATCCCTTTTTAGGTAAAGTTTTGATAAGAGTTCCCTTTAATTTGCGAAACCGAGCAAAACTTTGTTGATATTTTGTCATTCCAATACGTATTTCTAACCCAATAAACATACTTTACATTTTTACACTTTACCAGAGGTGCAGGATATTCAGAGGAGATTTATTATTATTTATTTGTATATATTCTTTTCTACTAAACCATCATGTTAGGTTAGGACTTATCTGGTCTAGGTTTAGTAGTAGGTATTTATGTGGGTGGTCGGTCATTCTCCTATTTTGTCTACCAATATCAAGAAAATTTTCAATTTGTTCCAACAAAGTATTTGCTATATTGATTTATAATTTTTATATTAGTTTTCCGTGGTTTATTAGTTTATTTAATTTAGTTGTGGCAAAATATGATTTTAAATGTGGTTTTAGTACCTTTTTGATTTACGCCAGAGTATCTATAAACCATACAACCACAACAAACAGCTTACCAATGTAATAACATTGTACGAAACTGACACTATTTAACTTTTTCATGCAATAAGAAATACCCACAGTTTGGCTATAGCCATATGTCAAATCTGCTGTGCTGACCATTATCAACTGTTCCACCATTTGTTTGTGCTTTATTATAGGTTTTGAACTAATTTTGACTTAGATTGTTGAAGAAACCGATTTAAAATAGATTACACTGCATTTTTAGCTAATCTGTCTTGCTTTCCATTTTTTTAAAATGAAATTTTGACATGCATTCTTGCAAAGTTTTTTGAAAATAGATATCTTGGACGGAATCAAAGTTATTTTTTGGTTTAAAGGACTAGTAAATCTGGCTAGTAATTACTACTACATATTAGCTAGCAGCATTGTTACACTCATGTTCAGAATCAGACACAAGAGCTTGAGGTACAGGCAGGGGATATGTGAGAACGTTCATAGTCTATTTATGAAAATTTATCATATTGATACCAAAGAATCAATTTTAAGCTTTAATAATTTAAGTAATATTTATTAAAATTGTAATTCTGTATATATTATGTAATTTTAGCACATTATGATATTTGAGAATTCTATAAAACATTAAATTATAACTTAAGTACGATTATGTATGAGAATAATTATGCTACAAGCATTAAACGTAATCATTATGATATACATTTGTATTCATTGCCATACTAATGAATACCCTGACTGTCTTAATAGGCATTAAATGTTAGTTGAATACCAGTCATAATTCTGAAATATAAGAATTTTATTTTCAAAATTTATTAAGTATAATTTTTTTAATTTTGTGCAGTTTTGCTGATTTTATCTATGTGAACTCATTAAAATTAATAAATTGGCCCCAAAAATTAGACAAAACAACCGTAGCGTATTCCTGATATTTGGTGCAAAATAAAATGTTTATAGTGATGGGATAATTCCGATTAAAAATAACCTCTCATCTAACTATTGAAATAACCTGTACAATTCGATTATCAAGTTCCGTAAATCGAATTAAAAATCAACGGAAATAAGATCAATGAATTACGAATGTTGAATGGATTATGGTTACTATAATACCTAAAGATAATGAATCAGAAACTGCAATCTGTCAGTTATTCGGTAATCAGTGCAGTCTAATATGTATGCTAGCCTGTAGTTATGCAGGCGAATTTCGTTTCTCCAAACATCTGAGTGGAGTGGAATCGAATCCGATTATCAAAATAATAGTTATGCCCATCACTAGTTTATATTGCTTTAAGAGATATTTTGTACACAAGGCACTATACAAAGATTGAAGACCAAACTGTAAACTTTGTTCACAGATTCAGAGACGGCATCAAAACTAAAGCTCATTTGATCGTTTTGTCACCGTGATATGCCGTCCTCATCGGTTGCCTTTGCATGCTCTTATAGATCACAATAATTGCAATTTGTAATTTCCTCAATTATAAATAAATTGTTTAATCCCATAAATAAATAATTACTACTGCAACTAAGCCGCTTTTTTTTACAAAAACTGACACCGTTTTTAGTTTGATGCGCTCTCGAACCCTGTGAACACTAAAATCTCATATAATATATCAGGATGACAAATATGGACCTGAATCAAAGAGTTTATTTTAGAATTTTCACTTGTTATAATATTGTATCTCTTTCAGAAATGGTAGTTACTATTTTATTTATTTTTTTTTAAATTAATTATTACAGTATTACATCTGTTCAATAATAAACGTAAATAAATATTTTATATATTTGACCTGTTTTATTTGTTCTAATTCAGGGGTGTCAAACTCAATTGAGACTTGGGCCACTTTAAATATAATGCAAGTGTTTACAGTTGTCCAGAGGCCACAAGAATTAAAGATATGGGCCGTCAGTTTGACACCCCATACCAACTTTCATTATTTCTGGATTTGAAAGAATAAAATTACACAAAGAAAGAAACTTTTTACCATAACAATTGTTTTATTTTCAGCATATTTACATGACAGTTAAAGCACTTCTTATGTAACAAGAATAAAATTTGTATATTTGTAATTTTATAAATATATATTTAATATAATTTAGTCGGCAGTACTATGTTCGCTGCTAACATCTGAAGTATTAGTCGCATTTCTTACATCGGGACTAGAGTCCAGTCTTAGAGAACTCATTCTTTCTATAGTAGCCTGAAAGTCTTGTTCTTGAATAGGCGATTCACGCCCGCTGGCTGAGCCTTGAGGGGTATTAGATGGCGTGATAGGAATAACGTTATCAGTTCTTCCTTCTACAGGACTAATAGGACGTTCGTCCTCGATAACATAGGCATTTGTTTCCTCTGTACGTAAACCTGCTATACCTGGAAATAATTTGGTAATGTAGGTCCTCGTTTCTTGCAATAGTAGACTTCATAAATTATACAGAAACAAATAATAGAAACTATATTTTCCAGTTTTTTTTCTAATTATAATAAGATAAAAAAAGGTGCTTCTATCGAGGCAAAAAAAATCGCTGATCTACCTAGACTGTTTGGATTTGTCAGATACCGATTAGTCATCTAGTAGCTATATTAATATTATTAGTCATTTTAAATAAATCAAATAAAAAATACCTTTCTTGGGTATAGTTCCATAATCTCTTTTAATACGCCTTCTCCTTGATGGGTCATTCCTTCTCAATTGAAGCATATTCTCCAGATCCACTATATATAAAAATCCAGCAATCAGTAACTCACAGGTTTTTTCACCATCTTTATAAGACATTTCTAATTCTTTACTGGTACGTTCATCATATTGCCACCATCCTAAAATTGTCTCAATAAATATATACCGGAATCTAGGTGTGGATTGCCTATTTTTTCGAAACATCTGGTCTCAGATTTTAATGGTAATATTGATTTTATATGTAGCAGCTGACCCACAGATAATTTAACTCAACTCGATGTTGTATATTTTAAATTTAAAGCTGTGATTGCTTTGTTTCTATTGACGATAAAAACTCTAGGTACTAACACTTGTCCTAATCATTATTAGTCTGTGAATATACTGTTTGCCGTGAATCAGAACGGACATTGCACATTTGCTCATCACCAATGAGGTAAAAATACTATAATTTCTAATATTGCAATTACTCTTTTAGTTTATTATAGCCATATTTTTTTAAATATATATAACTAATAACAAAGAATTTTAGAATTTTTTGGCAAGTGCTTCAAGAAAATAACCCTTTTACTTTATTAACGGTTAACGGGTCAAGCATTTGTAAAGAGATTCCGGGTCAGCAAAGAACTTTTAATAGAATAAATAAAAAATAATAGCCATTTTACTAACACAAGAGGTACAAGAATAATTTATTCAGTCACGTTTAACTAATTGATAATACGTGGCAGCTTTCACATTGATGACATTTGACAACTAAATACTGAACGCTTTTGCGCCAACTTATTGGTTGTAAATTCGGCTATTCTCGCTGAATCACTTCACGTTCCCTATCTATTCACTTCACTTACAGAATGCATTCTAACAGCCGGTCGAGATGCGTGTGATGGGAGCTTTTGCTTCGCAGGATGAATGCATCATCCATAATTAAATAATAGAGGTCCAGGAATACGTATGTGCCTGACCCCTGATTAATAAAAAAATTACATTCAAATTTCAATAAAGTATAATGAGGTATATATTTTAATACAGGTACATACATATGTTAAAAAACCATTTAGGTAAATACAAAAATAAGTTGTTCCACTGTCATCAGTACGATTTGTAAAATCCCCGACATATTTCACTATATTAAGTGTTCCAAGCTTCAAATAAAACTTTCAACATCTCATGCTATTTAGTCCATTAATTAATAAGTTGTGAAAATATGATCACGATCACAAAATATTTTTTCTACTAGGAATGGCATACATATAGAATTTATGTTGAAATATATTTATTTACACACAAACAATAATTATTATAAAAAAAGTTATTGTAAAAAAAGTAGAATAACCATTCACATTTATATAACAGCTATTTCAATCCCGCAATACCCTTCACAACTATATTGTCTAGTTTGTCACGTCTAATTGACCTTTTCCTACTAGAGTTGCGTTTAGGGTATTGATATTTGTTTTGAAAATCTATAACGTATAATTCACCACAAATTATAATCTCAAAATGTGGTAATTCTAGTTTATAAGCCTGCTCAATATCTTCATTTGTTCGTTCATCATACTCCCACCAACCTTAAAGCTCAGTATTGTATTTAGGGTTAAATTTGCTATTAAACAAAAAGCTTACCATTTCTACCTTCATAAAACCACTGATATCCACCATCAAATCCCTGCCTGTTCTCAAGTACTGATGGACGTTGTAATAAATTTGGTTGCTCAATGAAGTCTCTTGGGATTTCTTGTCTGCACATAGCACATTTCTTATTTTGATTCGCAAATCCCTTCACACACAAAAAACAGAAAATATGTCCACATGGTAGTTGAGCTGGATGTACACAAGGCTGTAGACAAACGGCACATTCTGGACTGTCACCTTGAAAATAGCCATGACAATACATATATCGTATTCAGTTAGCATTTACCTACTTTTCTCTTTTGCATCACCATTAGTATTCTCATTTATAATTGCTTCTGCCATAATATAAAACATACAAATACGATTTTTCAAGATACCAAAATTTACATTGACATTATAATGTAGGCATACTCAAATATTAAGTGTGTATATACTATGACTATAACAAGCAAGCTTAGATTTATTTCATTGGAATAAATAGAATACAAATAGTTATTAAAAATTGACAAATATAATCTGCAAAAACAGATGTAAGAAAACACAAACCACCGAAGTTAATAGTAACCTATTTCTATTTTTGTGGTAAAATTTGTCTGTGATTCTATTCACTAATCACACTCTATTTGTGGAAAACTATTTTATGGGGCACCTCCTTTTTGCTCAAAAACACAAAACATCTGGGATAGCCACCTTCTGCGTTCTAGCACTAGGTGGAGCAGTAGCACAGCTTACCCTAGTAGTGGGTTAACTGTCACAGAAATAACAGACCTGTCACAGGTCTGTTTGGTTCTTACCCTTTACCTTCGTTGCGTTGATGTTTTATGGTATTTACTCAATATACTGTTTATATCTATGAACTAGGGACGCACAGACTACAGAGTCACAGGGGCTCTGTTGGTAGTAGTCTCAGACATAAACTAATTATGTCTCAGTCTGTGCTTCCTTCATACTCTGGCTCATAGAAACAAACAAACACCATAAAACATCAACGAGGGTAAAGTGAGAAGTGAGGCACAAGTTAAACAGGAGCCACAGACAAAAGTAACCGTCACAGCGTAGCGTGGTACAGTCGTACTATCATGAAGCGAAACATGGGTATCTATTACCTTTATGGCGACTGCAGTTTAGTAGAATAGTAATAAACCCAGAGATATGGAGAAATAAAGCCTGCTGTTACCGTGGATGTAGATAATATTTAATATACAGATAAAACTAACGCATGTACGACTCAATTCTGACAGAGAAGAGAGAGCTTATGAGCTTATCTCTCTTCTGTGGTACTGAGTACTGAGGCGCGAAGAAGCTTATAAAATATAATCTAGGCTGCTCTTGCCTGTTTTCATCTAGGCATGCGCACTCGGGTTCACACTGGACAACAAATATTTTCAATAAACTACGGCACTACCTGATCTATGGGCACTACCGATTGGGGCACAGTAGGGGTAGTGTCGTCCCCCTTTTATCGAGGTCACATCTCTAGCCAAAAATATTGGCGCGAATAAACTACCACAAACTGTGTTACTACCAGAGATACTTCATGTCTCTGGTTACTACCATAGACATTACTTACTTTTTGGTTATGTTTCTCAATTTCCCAAGAAAATTAAATTTCGTGCCTTATCGTTAGCGTTTCGATGCACTTCGGTTTCAGGTAGACATGAGGATACCTAAGATTATGATTAAATTGCGCAAGCTTGACTACCAAAAGTTGCGTTTACCTTAACGTATTCGGCACAACACTTCAAGTGTCTATTAATCAATGGACGTGAGGATACCGAAGATTACGGAGGTACGTAAAATGTTACCGTGAAAATGTTTAAATTGCGCAAGCCTGACTACCAAGACTTGCGTTTGCATTAACGTATTCGACACGACAAAATTCCTGTAACGTAACGACCTAAAAATATTCTTGGGAAACCAACTGGTCCTCTTGGGCTGACCTTATGTGATGTACACACACGTATTTTTACTAGTGTAGGCGACTGACCAAAGTCAGGCGTTTTCCATTTTTTGTTATATCTTATGCACCTACTTAATTATTTAAAAGTAAGTGTAGGGTATATAATGGTTATCAAGCTTAGTGTATTTGTAATTTTATGGTTAAATTTTTTTTTGGATTTTGCATGAACGTAGAAAAAATATTTTATGCAACTCGTTATGTCATACAAAAAGTGTTTATTGCACTAGACGTGTTGTCCATTGACAATTTCACTTCGCGTGCAATAAACTTTATGCACTTGTATATACATTTTCTAATAAAGACTAATTATTATTATAATTAATTTGTTAAATTGATATCTAGATGATATGTTACTATGGTAATAGGTGGTATGGTTACTATGGTAACTAGATAGTTATGATACTATGGTAAGGTATGTTACTATGTCACTGTAGAAAGGTAAAGAAGGTACGGCAGTAAAACAAAATTATTACTGTTCTGCGTCAAAAACTGACCATTGTGCAACAATTGTCCAATATTAATTAATAATGCCGATAGTAGTTAAAGATTATAAATGGAAACAAACCACAGACGATGTAACAGTACAAGTTCCATCAAGGGGAGTACATCCATCTAATGTCGATATTTTTACATCACCAAAGTACATCAAAGCTAAATTTGGTAAGAATTTCTTCGAGGTACTATTAAATTATTCCATAGATGTAAGTAGAAGCAAGTGTACAATAACAGAAACCAACATAGTATTTGAGTTAAGGAAAAGTGATGGTAAAATCTGGGAATCTCTAGAACCGAATATATCTAAAAGTGAAAAATTAGCATTAAAAAAACAATTGTTGGATGAAGAATACTTGCGCATTCAAAAGGAAAAAGAAGAACAATTAAATAGAAAGGCAGAACTGAAAAGAGTTGCCGTTAGAGAACAGCTAGAAATAGATACAAAAAATAGGCAGCACATAGAAGATATTAAAAAACAAGAAGAGTCAAATGCTTTAGGTGATATAAATCATTGGACAGCTACATTATCACCAAAAAGTATAGTAGTTAGAAATGAAACACAGAATAATAAAATAAAAATAATGGAAAGTCGTAAGGCAAGTTGTATTAAACTAACTAAAAAGTCACTGCCACCCCCAGCTCCATTACCAATAAGATCATCGAAAGCGTTACAAATTGATTTCACCCCTCGTGAGTTTCCAACTCCAAGTAGAGAATCCAAATTAAACGAGGAAAATGAGTGGCTGAGAAAACAGGCAGAGGCTCGGAGATCTGCGGGTTTTGTTAGTGAAGACATTCGACCAGAAGAGAAGAATCCTCAGTTTCTGAAAGCTAAGGGCGACGAATTTTTTAAAAATAAAAATTACTTGGGAGCAATTAGCGCCTATAGTTTTGGTATCAAGCTTAGTGAAAAATATGTTGACTTATACATAGCCAGATCCGAGGTTCATTTACAATTAGGTAGGTACATAAATATTAAAAACATGTTGAGATTCTATGAATGAGGATCCTAATTATTCCACAAGTAACATCTCGGAATATAAATAGTGAGTTCTAGCACTGATTGCTATAATTATCATATTTTTAAATTTCAGGCAATTACAACAAAGTGATTCAAGATTGCAGTACTGCTTTGGATCTCTTAAAACCAGAAGTTCCGATAAACTTAAATGAAAGAGCCTTATGTATTGGAAGAAGAGGTGAAGCACTTGCCAAATTCGGTTATGTCAAGCAAGGGATCGATGAACTAAAAATTAGCTTGAAGTTGCTTCCAAGTGATTATTTTACAAATTCTCTGGAAGAAGCCAAGAAACAATGCGAGAAACATTAACTATTTATTATAATATAAACTACCAACAATTAAATGTATAAATAGGTACTTATTTGCTTTATTTTGAAGTCTGTACTCTTTTTAATCCTAAAGAGCTGAGTAAAGCTTTTGGAGACGGATCTCTCCCACGAAATTCTCTGAAAATTTGGCTTGGGTGAATGCTTCCCCCTAAAGCTAAAAATGTGTCTCTAAACCGTTTCCCTACATCTAAAATTTGTTGTTCTTTCCCTTGAACTTCATGAAAAGCACTGTACACGTCAGCCGCTATCATCCGAGACCAAACATGGGAAAAATATGCTGCTCCCCATTCTTCCGTAAATATTTGTGTGAAAGAACATGGATGCGAATCTATTTTGTGTAACGTGAAACACCGGTAAGTCGGCCATAACTTTTTCGCAATATCAAGCCAATAATCTTTGGATAAATGCAGCTCCAAATCTAAAGCTGATAAATATAGTTCTCGGGACAAATCTAATCCAGCCATATGCTTATGAACGTCTAATAGTGTTTTAAACTTATGTTCAGGTAACGTATCTCCGCTCTGGCAATGGCAAGATATGCTATCTATGATGGCTCTATTATAGAGCCAGTGAGAGAGTACATGCCCAGTGATTTCCACTGCATCCCATTCAACATTTGAAAGGCCTGCTACTTCTGAGTAATTCGTACGAGTTAATAAGTGTTGCATTGCATATCCAAATTTATTAAATAGTAATTTAACGTCCTTAAATGACAAGTATGATTGTCTGTCCATTGTAGGTGGCTCAAAATTAAAAATTAAAGCTGATAACGGTTTGGTATTGGTTATGCGACTCTGATTTTGAATTCCTATCATCCAGCCACTATTCAGTATCCTAATTTTTTCTTCTGATCTTGCATACGGGTCTAGATAGAAACCCGCAACTGGTGCGTTACTATCTGTCTCAAATATATCATAGAATTGCACGTCTTTATGCCATGTCGACACATTACTTCTTGGCTTGATTTCAATGTGAAATAATCTCTCACACAATTTGATTAAACCTCCTAGTACTCTATCTAGTGGAAAATAATCTCTAAAACTTTCTTCATCGTAATCAAAGACAGACCTTTGATATTTTCTTTTCCAGAAAGGAATATCCCATAACTCCAACTTTTCAGAGAGAAAACCTCTCTCTACGGCAAACTGATGCAAATTTTTCAATTCTTCCTCTTGAGCCGGTCTTGCATTTTGCAGCAATGCTTCCGAGAAATTTTGGACAGCCGTCACGCTTCCCGCCATTTTAGTTTCCATAGACATATCAACATAGGAGTCATACCCCAATAATTTGGCGATGTTTCGCCTTGCACTTCTAATTTCCTCTAAATTTAAACTTGTAGCTAGTTCACGATTTCCATAAGCAGATCCTCTACTTACCAACGCTTGCCATAAGTTCCATCTAACTTCTCGGTCAGGACAATATTCCATAACAGGCATGTAAATATGTGGACTAAGGTTTATCTTCCATGGTCCATTTATTGGATAATTGGGATCTGAAGCTGTCGCTTTTAATAAAGATTCTGGAAAATCTCTTACTACAGAATTATTGGTAATAGAATGTGCAAACTGTTTATTAGATATTTCGATCTTTTGTTTAAATAATGTCCTTTCTTTTGTTATTTTATTTAGATGTGTTTCTAAGACTGTTCTTTTATCCCCATCCAATTCTAAGCCATTCAATTTACCTTCTACAGCATATTTTTGTAATAATCTACATTGTTCGCTATTCTTTTCTGTGTCACTTTGTAGTTCTGCCTTAACAGCTTTATAAATGGCTTTACTGTGAAATTTAGATGCTCTGGCTCGTCTTGCACGATCATGTATTGACAAATAACTTGAAGTAGGCATTAAACTACTATTACCCATGTATAAGGTTTTAGATAAACCCCATGTTAGATCTAAGGATGTTCCAAGTTCTTCTAATGGTTCGAACACTTCTTTAAATATATTTTCACAGGGTTTTGCAATTAGTTTATTTTCTATCTCTTTTACACCAGCCTCAAATTCCAATGTTTGTTTAGCAATAGCTGCCCTGCAGTTTTCAATACTAATATTGTTGAACTCTGGAAGGCCATTATCTTTATACAAGGGATTCTTTTCGGGTAAATCTTCTCCGATCTCTGGAATTCTAGAAGCACCTATTTTAGTAAGCACTACAAATCATATCTTAACACCTACAAAAACTTACAGAACGATATATCCGTGATCGTGTTGACACCTTTTAGACATCAACAAATGTGTTCTTAATAAGATACGTTTTCCGTAAAAAAATAAAGCCATGGTTTGCTAATTACTAATTTGTGTGATAACAAAAATAGACAACATTACAGTCTCGATATTACGATCTCCGAAAACTATTTAATTGGAACTCGACACCACCGCACGCAAAAATATAATTTTTACTTTTTATACAAGCAGGGGTACTTTTAGTATTCAGTTTTCTCCATAAGCATAACACATAACATAACCCTTCAAATAAACCAAATAAAAATAACATATTGGTTGTCTCTGATAACATTCGTTCTTCGGTTCTGCCGCAGTTTTTGAGGGTTCTAGCATAGATAAGACACGGAGGTTCTAGTTCTAGCACAGCAAAGAGAACAATTTCTCTCTGCTCGCGCTCGCTCTAGTGTTCAGAGCTCATAACCGCCCCAAAATTTATTCTCTGTCTCTGTGGAGATTGGATCACAAAACACTTGATCCGTCCCCAAAACCAAAACACCTTCTCATAGATTAACATATTATTTATACACCTTCTTCCTTCAAGATTCATCTCACAAAACGCAAACGCGCAGAACAATCCATGTGATAACATTGATAACAATGACTAAATCAAATCTCAACAGATCAGGAATATATTTCTATGATCAGGAAACACCAATTATGTCATAAAACATTCACATTTCCATCCTTCTAAAGTTGATTCCGTGATTACTCTGTGGTAGGGACATACCATTTAGTATCTGTGATTATATCACAACTGTGCTCAAAACCTAATCTATCTATGCCTAATGTGGTTGGCCACGGAATAATTATTCTCTGGTGCCGTGATGTGGCTATGCTGTGTTATGAGCACGATGATATTAATCTATGAGTGTTTAAATTGTTGATTTTTCGATTGTTGTCTTTTTTCTTTTGTGTAGTGTAGTAAGTTTAGTTTGTAATATGTATTTACTGGTATAAAATATTATTCGTTATTTCTATATGTTTTTCAGATAAATGCTTCAAAATTAATTATGGTGATAGCTATTGGCTTCGAAGGAAGTGCAAATAAATTGGGAATAGGTATTGTGAAAGATGGAGAAATACTTTCAAACTGTAGAGTAACGTATGTCACACCTCCCGGTGAGGGATTTTTACCAAAAGAAACAGCCCAGCACCATAAAGAAAATATATTGACCCTTTTAAAAGAATCACTGGTGAAATCAGGAATAGAACCAGTAAATATTGATGTAATATGTTACACGAAAGGGCCAGGAATGGGTGCACCATTAGCAATTGTAGCTATTGTTGCTAGAACGGTAGCGCAATTGTGGAATAAACCGCTCCTGGGGGTGAATCATTGTATTGGGCGTATCCTTTTCTCTTCTTAGACAACCCCTGATCCTTAATTAATAACTATACCTACTAAATAATATTGAACCTACCAGAGTAGGTGAGTTTAAACTTGAGATTGATCGCCATATGATAGTGGCTCATAGTCCGATATTTTAAAAATGGATTCTCTGGTTGATTATATGGTAGGATATTCACAGGCCATTGCACTGTGAGTGTCCTTTAATCTAACATAGGGAGATGTTATTCATCTGGAAGGTTCTCACAAGTGACATTCCCATATTGATCCTTTTATAATTTTTCGGGGCCAGTAGTAATTGTCTATTTGTGTAGAGATTCTGATTGTCTTGCCCGCTATTTGTCTATGGGCATGGGCTATTTCTCCTTCAGCTATGGTTATGCCTGCCAGTTCTGTTTGTACTATAGTGGCATTCTTATCCATAGTCCACTTGTATTGAAGTCGCAGACTTCTAGAGTACCTACCTATAAACCACAGTCTATTCCTTCTGTCGCCTTTAGTTAAGTTGTATTGTGATAGTTCCTTAATAAAAGTAGATATTGAAATGGGAAGACTTATTACAGGTGCAAACAACCCTACAGTGCTATATGTTAGTGGAGGCAATACCCAAATAATAGCATATGCAAGAAAACGATATAGAATATTTGGTGAAACAATAGATATTGCTGTTGGAAATTGTTTAGACAGGTTTGCCAGAGTACTGAAAATTTCAAATGATCCTAGCCCAGGTTACAATATCGAGCAGCTGGCAAAAAAGGGCACAAAGTACATACAACTTCCATACTGTGTGAAAGGTATGGATGTGAGCTTTTCTGGTATCCTAACCTACCTGGAAGAGAGGACGAATAATCTGTTAAAAACTGGTTATACAGCCGAAGATTTATGTTTCTCATTACAAGAAACTATTTTTGCCATGTTAGTGGAAACTACAGAGCGGGCCTTAGCTCATTGCGGTTCAAATGAAGTGTTGATAGTTGGGGGAGTCGGATGTAATGTTAGGTTACAAGAGATGATGGGTCAAATGTGTCAGGAGAGGGGTGCTAAATTATTTGCTACAGACGAGAGATTTTGTATTGATAATGGAGTTATGATAGCCCATGCTGGCGCCGAAATGTTTACAGCTGGTATGCGAATGAAGTGGGAAGACTGCTTTATAACACAAAGGTATAGAACTGATGAGGTGGAAACGATTTGGAGGAATGATTAATTTGTATTTCATGTTAAAAGGTAATAAAGACATTTTTTGTTTGTAAATTAGTTTGTATTAAAATCTATTTCCAGTAATAATAGTTTTCTACTTTTAATATACATGTTTTGGTAGAACAACAAAAGTATGGTTGTCGTAAGATATAAATTTGAAACATATAAATAATTTTTACCTTTACAGAACTTAAAGGCTATAAATCCCCATAAAATTTGTTGCGGCACAGTTACAAAGTAAGCATCCTAATTTCGCTGATTAAATATTAAGTAATTTGACATTATTGGACATATTTTTAAGTAACAGCTTAACTATGATGACCTCTTGTTAACTTTACAAGTTGTTACTTAAAGACATTTGTAACAATATTTGGCAAACTCTGTACTATAGTATGTAGTCAAGGCCATATGTAACAAGGGGTGTACAATTTAGTTCAAATACACACTGTAATGGTAATGTAACTAATTTCAAAGTGGTGGTTTCTAGGTTAGAACATCATTCAATCCATTTTATTTTTGATATTTGTGCCATTTTAGAGATTGATTACGGGCTATAGGTGACCCCTTGTTAACTTTACAAGTTGTTCTTTTCTGTTGTTACTTAAAGATATTTGTAACATTATTGGGTAAACTCTGTACTATGGTAATCACTTTGCTAGGCTCAAATTAACAAGGCCATATATAACAAGGGGTGTTCAATTTAGTTCAAATACACTCTAATGCATAGAAAAAGGATACTAATGTAACTAATTTCAGAGTGGTGGTTTCTAGGTTAGGACATTTCAATCCATTTTATTGTTGAAATTTCTGGCATTTTAGAGATTGATTACGGGCTAACTATGGTGACCCCTTGTTAACTTTACGAGCTATTATTTTCTATTGTTACTTAATTGTGTGAACTGTTGTTTCTTAATTGGATCAATTGTGTAATAGAAGTTTCTTACATAACTGCTTTTGCAAGAAAAATTGAGACTTATTCCATTAGTCAGGTAACCACACCACAGTATAAATATTCTAAACAGTAGTGTCACTCGTTTTATCTGCCGTAAAATGCTGCAGTTTTTGGCAGGCTGTCTTAAATCAACTCATGCAATACCAAAGTCTTGTAACAAACACTGCGGGCACCCTGTACAAGACTGAGTCAGCCAAAGCTCGTGCACGGTGAGAACTCGGTGATTAAGTGACGGCAGAGGAGCGATTTCTCTCCATACCTTATTGTATTTATAGACTTTGATCATACAAATTGCAACATCTCATCAGTGGAAATATGTAGGATGTCAATAATTATTATTTGGTATAGCTAGCAACTGTCTATTTGTAGTTTGAGAACCGCATTTGTTAACAAAAGATATTTTTGTATTTATTTCTTTTTATAAAAATAGATTTAGTAGGTATAGGTACAGAAAAATATAAGTATATACTAATCATTGTACTAAGCAGTATATACAGGGTGTTTTCAAAATAAGCAGTACAAACGGGACCGGTGAATATACAGCTCAAAAAAAAAAGGTAAAACAGTGAAATTTTATACACATTTTCTACTAATGCATGTGCAATGGTACAACTTATCAACAATTTTTCGAAAATTTCTGTAAAATTTCGAAAATTTTTGGAAAATTTGATATACCTTTTTTTGGTTTTTAAATTACAGCCACTATGCCATATTTGTTTGGAAACTTTGAAGGGCTATATCTCGAAAGGGGTGAAAATTTTCCTAAGTTAATTTTTATGCAAAACATACTCTTTTTAACTGTAGATGAACCGGTACTATTTGTGCTACTTATTTTGAAAACGCCCTGTATATACTCGTAACTATATACACCGGGTGTTGTACTACCTCACATCTAACTAAAAAGGAAGCCTGACTAGCCATAGTTTTTGAAAACTATAGATTTACAAAAGTCACCTTATATCTAGAAATTTACTGTTTTAATTTCTTGAACAATAATTACATCGGGGGTTCACAAAACTATTATTATATAAATCTCAAAATTAAGTTCCAATAAATTTTTGAAACAACAATCACAATTGTTAGCCTAAATTTTACTATTTAACGAACTAGGAGAATAATTGGAATTGTCCTTTAATCACACACAGTCTTCACATAAATATAAATACAAAAAACTTAACCTATTTATTTCCTTTAGATTCTCTAGACGTTTTCACATTACTCGATGAACTATTATCTCCTGTTAAGGGGATGTATTATTCAATGAATAGCGACACATTGTCTCATGCAGGATACTTTTTCTTACTTAAATGTGAACTATACGCAAGTAATATTAGATTTAATATAGTTTCTATCACATTTTATGTTTTCATTTTTCGGTGGATGATGTTTCGCTACGTGCCGCTCTCCTCTCCGTCCATTCTACCCATACAAAACTGAGTGTTCCCAGCAGGGCAAAAATGAGTAAGATTCCCAACTGGCCATATAGCACTAGTGATTCAGCATAGACAAAACATAACGCTGCCCCAATTGACTGAAATAAATTATAATCAATAGATACATTAATAGACCATATTAGTTAGGTTAGGAAAATCCGGGCGCCATTGAAATGGGTTACTAAACACACTTCAACTCATTTGACTGCCATATATTTCTTATGGGAGATTCATGGAGATGTTTTTAGTATTATTATAAAAAAATTACTAGATAGTGATATTTGTACATACTTGTGTAAATTTAAAGATGGCAAATGCAGAAGCGCTATTCGTGGCATATGACCCTCCAAGTAGTGAGTATATTTGAGTATTGTAGCATGCGTCTCCAAACCCAAGCAGAAAAGAGCAGAATATTGCTAGAGGCGCATTACTCGTGATAAATGTCGTACTACTTGTTTCTGCAAAAGGAGAGTCATTCGGAAGATTTAAGAAGATTAAAAAGAAGCTAATGGCATGTAATATAAATCCGCTTGTCACAATTGGATCTCTGCCCCATCGGGAGGTTCTGCTGCCCAATATTCCAAAGATAGCGCCACCTGTGGAACATTGGAAGTTAAAACAAAAATCTATAGGACGGCAAACTTAGCAGGTACCTAGTACTTCTCCCAGGCCTATGAATATTCCTGATATACCAACCAACTCTTTTCTGTCAGGAAAACTGTTAGTAAACCCTATGCAAGAGCTATAAACACCGCTGAAGAAACCCAATTCCAGGCCTGTCAAATTTAAAATCAAAAATATTAAACACCTTTTTTACACCAAAATAAAATTTATTTTTCATATCATCAATAATCAGATTCGCAACTGCAATTACAGATGGAAACCCTGTGAAAATGGAGGAACGTGGTAAAGCGGTATAAAAAGAATCAACATAAAAACTGCCTATAAAATATAAACAAAACACGTAGCAGTTATGGTACACGATAATTTATGTTAACGTTATACTTTCCCTAAGCCTGTATTATATTCTCTAAATTGATATGACAGATCTTCGATAGAATTAGTAGAGTTGCAATCTATTCTGCATAAATTTACTATCCGTTTTTATCTTGTTTCAACTTACCTGTGTAAAAAAAAGTAACACTTAATAATAGCATGTTTTTTGTGACAAACAATTTTCCCGCTTCTTTTAAGGCCTGAAGAGGCCCATACGATACTTCCATAGTTTCTTCTGATGTGTTTCTTGGTGGTCTCAGGACGAATAGTACCAATATGCCGGATAAAGCTATTGCGGATAAGGTCCAAATGACTATTTGTCTAGTTTCCTTATCGATATGTTCTTTTCCCCTAAACACGAAGTACACGAAGGTATTTCCAATGAACATGCTGAAAAACAAGGAATAAGTAAAAAAGTGAAATTCATCAAATACCGCTTGAATTTAATGATACAGATACTAAAAGACCATGTTGGTATTTATTAATTCATAAGTTTTATTATGAAATTCGAGTGATTTAGCATTTTTTTTGTACCTTATCATAATTTATTATTATAATTATTATGTACCTCATAAGCCCTTTGAGAAACCGTGGGACTCATGACATTCTATAATTTGCTCAATTTGTTTATTACTGTCTCTGAATTTTGTTTTTTATTTTGTACATGTGAGAAGTCCTATTAAGATATTCTGTTTTTTGTGTTTTAATTTTTCAAACGTTTGTCCACTTTTTTTTAATTTTTCTAATGTAGTTTTATTTATATATTGAATGCTAGGTACTCATGGTTGCCTTTATGCGTACTTTTTGCTTGCTTATAGCCCATGAGTTTGCAAATGTACTGTTGCAAAATAATATGTAATTCCGAAAATGTTATTTTTATTTTTTTTATGGTTATGTATGACAAGCACTTGTAAGTTACTAACAATGAATTTTCTATTTTCTATGGCGTGCTCTTACCCTCCTTTACCCTAAAAGTCATTTACTGTCAACTGCTCACCAGTGTACATTATTTATTTTATAAATCCAAATTAATAATTAATGGTTTTTCGCGATTTTCAATATATTTTATTACTATTATTTATTTTTATTACATAATTCCCTGCTATATACTTATATTAACCACAGGCAATAAAAACTTATTTGCGGTTTATCCCCTTTTATGTTTAATGATATTTAACTTTTTAGGTAACTGTAGTACATATTTATTTTTTATTGACATTTGTAATTTGTATTTATTATATTGTCATTTATCATTCTTATTATTGTTTTATTACAAAGATAACCTCACATTTTACTACTAGATTGATGCATTTTCAAATATTTTATTTAAAAATATGATTTCCTGAATTTTCTCACGTTTTAATGTTGTGTATTATTGAAGAATTTTGAATGTGAAATATGTCAATGGTAAGCTATTGACACATTACATGACCCAAGCACCAAAGCACAGCTTAAGCTGTGACTAAAGTATGTATTGTTGGTATACATTATAAATCCTATTTTGAGGTTGGACTGGTTGGGTTGCACAATTTTTTTTTGTTTCATTTTCTATCCGGCGACGGTGGCCAAGCTGATCATATGCTTGCTTCCCTTTTCAAAACAGTTAAACCAATTATATGTATATTGTAATAAAGTTGATTTAACGATAGAAAATCTATTTCGATATTTGAGATTCCATTTTTACTAACCTATTTTTTCTGCAAAATAATTTTGCAGAATGAATAGACTAACACTACACTGTTCTCTGGTTATGTGTATGAGTTCGCGATATGGCCGTTAAAAATTGGTGGCTCTCGTGAGAAATGATGCATTTTAGTTTATTAATTTGCATGGGCCGGTGTTGATGTCAAAAATACTGCTGTCAAATCAGATTTTCTATCGGTAAATCAACTATACCTATATATTTATGTACCTATATTGTAAATATTATATAATCTTTGTGACTGTCAATGTCACCGAGTTCAGACGATTCCGCCGAATTAAGTGGACGAACAAAATCGAAGGTCTATGTGAACATTGCTTAATCTGTGGCTGAACTACCTAGCCTAGTTAGGTAGTCCTATTCAGGGCCTGTTATTTATCCATATTTCTATGCCTCTTAGGTCTGCGGGTGGTTTGCACTCTAAGGTCGAACTGTGAATTGTGACCGTTATTTGGCGATATTCCAAGGATTAATGATTACATCGGAAGAAAAAATAACAATTGTTATTTATTCTTGGGGTTACAGTAAATGCAACAATCGCATTTTCTTACCTCAATTGGAGCATAGCCCAAAATATTCCAGAGTTTCTGGATATGTTCGCAGGTGTTGAATTTAGTGTGAGGTAATTTCCTTGTCCGGTCCAAATCATAGCAGCTCCAATTCCTATCACGGCACTGACTGAATACAGTAACCATGTCTTAGGTATGGCAAAAGATGCGATAAATAACCTGGAAAATGAACATTTAACATGTAAGTACCCATATTCCTAAATTTATTCATAGAAAAAGGACGCGTATATTTTAACAGCTAAGTTCCACTGGAAAATAACTCTCTAAAAAATCAGCGTTGAATCGTTGTACGAAAAAATGCGAGGGTCATTCATTCCCTATAAGATAAATGTGACGAGATTGTTCCAAAACAAACAACTAGACGGCACGATGCGACGGGTGGGAAGATTTTTGTGTGTGCATGACTATGTAGTTAAACACAACAAAAACACGGTCTGAAAAATTTTAATTTCTATAAATCCAGCTGTCCCATGCAAGATAAATCCCAGTCGTAGTATGTACCATCTCAGGAGCCGGAATAATTAATTAATTAACAATTTTACTTTTAAAACGTGCTAAATATAAGAAATTAATTTTTAATTTTTCATAGATTACAAAATTTTTCAGAAAACATGTGATGCATGACGTTATCGTGTGTGTTACTTACCATATCTAAAAAATATGTTTTTCCACTTACAAGTATGTAATACCTCCAAAAATCATGGAAAATTTTGCACCTATTACGCTTATTACAGATGGCGCCATCCAATTACTCAGTGACAGTGCTAGATAAATAATAGCCAAACTGTAGTAGGCCTTCCCATCGAAGGTACTGTCGTCCTCAGTTATACTGGATATAATGGTTTTCTGAAATAGTAGTATACATTATAGGAAAATTTATTTTTTATTGGCAGCAAACAATGTCTAAATATTAGTTTTATCTTGGGCACATTACTCGGTGTCGTTGCCAGGCTCAAAAACTTGAACAAATTTTGACGGAGTTTGGGGGAAAAATATTTTTGGTGAATGACATGACGATGACGTGTTATATTTTGGGGCTAATTCCTTTTCTATAAGGGTGATTTTTAGAGGGTTGAATGAACATTTAAAAAATATATAGGTACCAAATAAGTATAGTAATGGCGGTGTTTATTTTGCTTTTCGCTCGTTATATTTATAGTGCTGGTATATAAGAATATATAAAAATGTATAAAAATGTGTGACAAGATTAATTTGTAGACATTGTCATTGATTGCTAGTATCATAAGCTCGATTATGAGTGAGGAAGTAGGTGTATCTGATATTGATAAAAGGGCAGCAGATGTAGGTCAGATCTGCTGCATTCACCCAGGAAGACTGGTCAAAATGACGAACTATAACAATATTAATTTAGGTAAATATTAAATCGATAAAACACCTGTTACATTGTTTTGTTTGTTGTAATTTTTTGCTTCCGGAATTTCCGTCAATATTTAATCCCGGAAGGACAGAAAGTAACACTTCAGTCCCTATCATAAGGGAGTAAAGTTATTACGTCAGTCCCGGAAGTACGAAAATGAACTAATGAAGGAATATGACGATTTAAGAAAAGAGTACGAGGTAACAACAAAGGACAACCAATGAAGAAGAAACCAATGGAAAACTAAGGTAATTAAAGGGTACATAGTATAGAGTTGATAGAAAGGAAAAATTATGCTATAGGGGATCAAAACAAACAGACAATGTAAAAAGTTGTATCTGAATTTTTCTCAAAATATTTAAGAAAGTTATCTTGTATCATGGAAAACGCAAGTCGTAGAACATATTTAGGGGCATAATTTGGTGCATATCTGTTTCGTTTTAAAATTCCCATTTTACGATTTACGAAAGAACAATTTTCTAATTAAAGCTATCTTTAATGTTGCTGCAAAGTACGTTTTATTCTATCAGTTTCCATAATTATACACAACTATTCCTTCCTGTGTTGATAATGTTAAATATGTCGAGGTAGGAAAAACAATTAAATAAATCGAATATAATCATGAAGTGAGTTATAATAGTCAGCGTCGGACTGGCTATTATATCATTTAGCCCACCGGGCAAAAGCTGGAAGTAGTCTAATCCGTTTTTTACTCGGTGTGGATATGTAAAATTTAAAACGTAAAATGAACATTATATACTATATTATATATTAACACTTCAACGATTTATAATATCAACAGCGACACAAGTTAATTGTTCATTAACAATAAATAGCATGAGATATTAAAATTTACTTAAAAATGTTCAAGTGGCCCACCCAAACTCCATTTAATTTACTGAAAATATTTTCAAATGGCTCGCCTAAACGCCATTTAAGGGATTCCGGCACTGATAATAGCCTACTATACTATTGTAAAAAATAGAGTTATTAAAGATACTATAAATGTATCATATTGCAAGATATGCCACGATACAATTCGATAACAAAATGTTTTAATAATATTTGTTTATTTTATTGTTTTAGATATTTAAATTCAACAATATGAGAACAATGAGTGAACAATAGCGAAAAATTGAGTTAGTAAATTGGGTTTATGGGAGTTTATTGGGAATGTTAATTTTATTTGTATTATAATTATATTTCATATTATGCAGGCAGGCCTCTGGCCTTGTTATTTAACTGATTATCATATTAGACAAAAACTATTATAATAACGTCGCGATAATTTATACCTGAAACACGCCATAAACATTGCATTATACGTTTAGTAATTTTATCAACCATTGCACGTGAACCATCAAATCTACCATTGCGCGCGATCAATGATGATTTTTATTATTAATTGTTTTTTAACGGTTGGCATGAGAGTGCGGTAAAATTTACACCGCGACCGTTTGCTTTCAGTCATTTAAACTTCAGTGTTGACAAAGTCAGTGTGTCGTTTTTAAATTGTTTTAATAAAACCTGCGTCATACGTCATACACCTTTTACATTATTCACAATCGCAATACATATGCAAAATAGTGCTATTGACCGCATTTCAAAATTGCAGTTATGGAATTGACTAGTTCAAAATATTGACTTGTTCACCTTTTACTTGTTTTAATTTTTCAGGTTTTACCTACCGACTTGTTCGGCCATCGCGTTCAAGTCGTTTTAATTTAACATATTGATCAAAAACTGAAAATGAAATTCTTTCAGTGCTCTTTCTGTGCATATCACGCCAAAAAGGCTGATATATGACAATAAAATCACAGTTTCCGCTGCACAGAAGAAGATAACGTTCGTATTGATAGGTTAGTTAGATATATAGGTGCTAGGGGATCTAAAGACATGGGGGATGGCGAACAAATGCGGTAGCAGAAGGGTATATACATAATTGTATACAAAAGAACTACTTTAAGTACCAAAAAACGTCCTGTTACAAGTAGTAGATACATTGGGTAGGTCCAATTGCCCCCTCCCCCAACGGCAGTAACCAAACCGAAAAATGTGTCACAATTTTGCATACACTATACCGAATTTTGCACACCTTGCCCTGAGAACTGGAAAGGGAAAACGTATGGCGGGTGCAAAATTGACGGCTGTCCCCCCTTTTGCGCTCATGTAAAATAATTTTACAGCTGTTATAAACGTTTTATTTTACACACACTTTTCCAACTTTTGCACAGCCCCTTAAAAATTATCCTCAGCCCTTCCCACGCCCTAAGTAAAAATCATTTTCTAGTCCTTATAATCGTTATATTTTGCACACCCATTTCCAATTTTTACATAGCCTAACATTTTCTAACCATTATAATCGTTAAATGTTGCACAGATTTTCCCATCCATAATTTATCTATAACAAGAGGCTGTGGGGGCTAATCTGAGGCTGTGCAAAGTTTGGAAATGGGTGTGCAAAATGAAACGTTTATAACAGCTGTAAAATTATTTACATTCGCGTAAAAAGGGGGCAATTTTCCACCCCCCATACGTTTTCTCTTTCCAGTTCTCAGCGCAAAGTGTGCAAAATTGTGACGTACATTTCGGTTTGGTTACTGCAGTTAGGGGCAATCATTTTCACCAGCAGATCTTGGACCCTTCTCCAGGGGGAATCTACATAATATTTACGTATAGTTATTTATTGTTTTTAATTATTTAAACACTATTTTTTTTAAATAAAAATAAACTACTAAGAATTGTTTAAATGGAATGCATTATACATTTTTTGGAAGTTTTTTTATTGTTTATTAATAAAAGAAGACTATATATACACTATTATTATAGCTATTTGAGGTTTGTATTTGTTTGCCTCGATAGGGAGGAAAGTACTATTTTGCTCCCTGAAATGAGCGAATAAAATTGTATTTTCTATGTATGGAGCAGATAAAAAGTAAGTTTTGCAGACATTGACTAATTTGCGGCTCCCATTTCACTCGTGCCGCAAATTAGCGGGTGTGCAAAGTTCTACTTTCAAACATTGATAATTTGATAAACCGCGCGTTTACCCAACATATTTTTCTCCAAATTTCAGCAGATGTTGTTTTTAAAGTAACGAGTATAAACAATATTCCACAAAAATGCATTTCTCGTACGCAGGGCATTTCAAAACATGGAGATAGATATGTTAAAATTAATAAACAACCTGTTTATACCCATTACACATATCTAATAGGTATAAACAGGTTATTTATTAGGTTATTTTAGGAAATCAAAAAACCCTATGGTGCTAACTATTTTATTAAGAAAATGTTTTCCTGTGTGTGATTTTAACTTTGGAAATACTTCAGTAATTTTTTTATAGGAATAATTGGAACTAAAATATCAATTCAGGAATCCCAAGGCTCAGTTAATCGTTAAGTTATCTAATGCTAAAATAAAAAAAAATAGTGAAAGTAGATACCTAGCAAATGTGAATTAGGTTTATATAATTATTAGTTAAGTAGTTTAGTAAATAATAAATAAATATGTTTCTTAAGTGACTCTTAAGTGACCTTATTACTGTTATATCCACATATTTATTTTGTCCCTGTGATTTTTTACATAAGTTTTGTAGTGATAGTGTAATTCTTTGGTCAAGGTTAAACTTTAAACTAGTCAACATGTGGATTCCCTACATAGGATACCTACATATTTAGTTAGTCTATGTATATATGTATCAGAAAAGACTCTTATACATTAGGTTATATATTTCGGTATATACTATATACGGTTTGTGATTTACGTTACCGGATCCGGATGTACACAATACATGACTTTTAATACCCGCAGGTCTAACAATACCTTTTTTATTAATCTTTATAAATAGTTGATACCATGAAAATTGCATAAAGAGCAGTTTTGTTTCTTACATAAATAATAAATTACACGCTAATGAAATTACTGGGGATCGTGACAAATTTGAAAGTTTTGTTTATACATTTGGTTTTATATTTATATTTATATTCAAAGCATAATATTTACTTACCTGAATATTACCCATTGTCTGAAAAGCCGTAAAGATTAACATAAAGGATAATCCCAGTAGAATCACATTGAGCAGATTATGATTAAGTGCCATTATTGAATTATTGTTGAATTAACGGAACTAGCAACGCGGGAAGCAGCTTTCACTGACTTGACAAGTGTAGACTAACTAAACTGATACGGATACTTTTCGAATATTATTTATATTATTGATAGCGCTGCTTTCCAGCGTGAATGACCGAAATTATTTGATAATGTTAATGTCGCAAAACATGTTTTGACGAATAAAGTTTTCATAGGGAGGAGGGGACTACATTTGTCTATAGTTTCACGTAATTAATATTAATTTTCATGCTTGCATTATTTTAGAATTTTAGATGTAATTATGTTGCATTTTTGCAACGAGTGAACTAAGCGCTAATGCCGTCTATACTTAGGGTATATGATAACATCACATTATACTATTACTAATTTTAGTATTTTGTTACATTTTACATGCTATTATTATTCTGTGCCATATCCGTGAGCACAGCATTCTGCACTGCATATGAATTCTGACAGTTATCATTTAGGTAGGTACCCAACATTTCTAATTTAAAGCCGGTTTCAAAACACTTGAATGTTTTGCTTGCTTACTAGGTGTTATCAGAAACATAATATATTCTGATGAACTCTTTACATCTTTAAAGTTGGCGGTTACGTGACAAAATTATTCTTAATCTGCAACATACAATCTACAATATACGCTGTTCCGGGACCTGCGTAAGGTGTTCGAGTGTTTCTTTAAAAAATAATAAAAAACGACAGAGATAACAAAAAGAAGTCCATTTATGTGACTGTTGATACGTTGTTGTAAGCTGCTGTACGGACCCGGCCTTGCACCGTTTCAAAAATGACAATTTAGTATTCTTTCAGTTGAATTCACTTTTTCTTCACTCTTTCAGTCAGTGCACTTATGGGTACCCGCACTAAGCTGCCATTTTTCCGACAGAAAACCTCCCATTGCTTAAACCTTTATGATTTTAACATCCTAATTGCAGGTTATGTTTACGTTTCTCATCGGGGAACGAGTAATGTTTGTATAAATCACATCAGGTCCAGATGTGATTCTCGTCCTGATGATGAGGCGAGTTGTTTCAACACACATTTGACTAGTGCAATACTGATTTGATTCGTATGGTTTATATCTATGACGTAACCGCCAACTTTAAATATGTAAAGAGTAGTCCAGAGTTTTTTTACTTTTAGTCCAATTCAAAATGTTTCACGACACTGTCATACTATTATTAGGTATATAGGTACTCGTTGAATGTAAGGTTCGATATAGTAATATAGTACTATATAGGTATAAGATAATTCACGATTCGATATAGTAGGTACTATATATAAGATAATTCACAGGACAACACATTGTGGTGACATTCGTTTCCATAAATCAGTATTTCCGTATATTTCCATAATTTCTCTTTCATCTAAAAATATTATTGTTCACAATGTTCACGCTGTTTTAATATATTTGTGTCCCCCTCCCAATCCCAATACATATGACACGCTTGGCTGCAACTAATTAATGCCGAGTTTCCTTTGAGAGGTATTTCTTATCCAGTGGCGTGTATTAACATTTCAAATACGGGAAGCAATTCTTAGAAACCTACATATTTGGAGTGTACCTAACTCAATTTTTATTCTTTTCAGCGTAGCGTATTACTACAGACAGCCGACTTAATCACCCGAATTCAAACCACTATGATTTTTTAAACAAATGCCGTATTTGGCTCTTAAAAGAAACTAGGTATATAAAGTTTCATTAATATGTCTTTTTAATATGTTTCTATTTTTATCAACCACTCTATACTGATTTGGTCATTTTGACTAAAATCATTGCACATCATATTATTAAATTTGTATCCATGACATGTCCGTTCGTTGCGTTTACTCGGACATGGCGTCCTTGTCAAACTTTTCCCTGACATATGGCTCATAATAAATAATTATGTTGTGAGATTGCTATTTAAAAATTAGAATAATTAAACTAGTTCCAGTTTTTGTCTAGTGACAAAACCAAGTTTTAAGTACCTAATACAGTTTAATCTACAATAAATTTAAGTATGTGCTTTAAAGAAGCAATGCTTTCCTTGCTTGTATAGAACGCACTCCCCTGTTATTATCTCTTATTTTATAAACGGATACTTATAATACTTAATAACGTTTTTGATAAGATGATTTGAAGTATTCTCACGATATATGTATTAATTTAGAAATTTACACTCTTTATCTGTTCCAGAAATTATTTTACGACGTCACGTTCACCAGCTAAGAATAGAAGTATTTTTATGGATGAGCTAAATAAATGTATAGGCACTCATGTACATAGTACAAAGTGTCCTTTGTAGAATAGGCACTCATGAATAAAAAAATTCCAGTATTGTGAATGTTACATGCTTACCCATATATAGCATGTACCCAATACCATAGATTTTCGTGTGGGGCAGAATTATATCCTCCCAAAGTCATCAGTGACTTCGGTGTATAATTCGTTATAGCATGTCATCCATAAAAAAATGCATTTATTTCACATTTATAGATATAGATAGACCTACCTAAAACACCAACTCCTTTTTGGACTTGGGTAACCCCTAAAAAATTCTAAAATGAAGAAAAGGTCATTTATAGATAATTTACAGGAGTTTTAAGATATTATTCATATTAGATCAAGTAAGTTTGATTTGGAGAAATAAATAAAACAGCTCCCTCTGACACTGTTCTACTATTCATGCCATAATTTTAAAACTGAAAGAAAAATTGACCTCCGGTTTCCTTATTTATTTTCCTTAATTAATGGGATATTAAACACAGCAATGAAAGCTATAGGGTTGCATTAAATTTTGTAAAGAAAATAGAGGGAATATGACAGTGCTTTGAAAAGCGCCCCCTATCTTTGAGCACAGAATTTAAATTCGAGTTTTTTATGAAAATATTTAATCGGCTTTATGATGAGCATTCGTTTGTTAAAGTCGGATAAGGCATAGTCGAGTTACAGCATTTTAAAAATTTCAAATTGGCAATTAGAAAAAAAAGTTTTTACAAAATTTTTAGATGATGGAACGAAGATTCCAAAAAGTGTATTTGTAACCTACATTCTACAGAAGATATTGGGAGAAATAACGATTTACTGAAACACCATAGCAAATGTGCCCCCTGGCGGTGAAGTTAGGACCTAAAAAATATTTTAAATCGAATTATTTTGGCCATATTTGTGAATATCAATATATTTTTTACCCTAATATCGTAGCATGAATGACAGAGCTGAGATGTAGCCGCTCCGTAGCCTTAATTGAGCAACCTGGTATATATTAGTAGTGGGGTAAATATTTAATGTGACATCATCATCCATTATTGTTAAGGCACTCGATGATGTAGACTGGTGAAATCATATCTGCAAAAAAACCGTTTATCATATGTTTCTATAGTGAGGTAGGTACCCTAGACACGTCACGTTTTGTCTCGCAATTTTGTTATCGATGGCTCACTTCAGAATTTGCGGACTTGCATGTCATTATATCAGCGAAATACGGAATTTACAAAGTATTTTTACAGGGGCGGCTCGAGGTAAAATTTTCACCCGGGCGAGAGAACATTTTGGCCCCCCCCCACCTCCGTCTTAGCAGCTTAGAAAAAATTCAACACTGAATTCTAAAATTTTATTAGTGTACAATATTAGCAATAACAATTAGATACTGCAAATTTATTACCCAAACAACATTTGCGAGCTTTTTTATCTGCAAAATCTTTCGAGGCATGTCTATTTCTTGTAATAATTAATGTTCTATTGACATCATGGCTAATCCGACTAGTATTTTTGTATACTGATACACAAGAATTAGGGTCAGATTTGTTCTGATTGTGAGAAATACTCGTCTTTGTAACAGACCGATAATGGGACTTAATACTTTTATGTGTGCCTTTTTTATCATCCATTCGTTGTGTGCTATTTTTTTAGACCCAACTTGTGCCGTTTTTGAAAAAATTGAATTGTAGTCAATTCTCCCTGTTGGAGTTTCGAAATTCACAAGAAGCTATATGTGAAGGAATCTCTTTTGTAACCCCTCTGGTTTGTCTATATTCCACAATTTTGCTGTTAAGTATATCTTTCTTGTCTATTGCTACAGAACATGCCTTTCTTTGCTATGAAAGAGCTTGTAATTCCTTCTGTTTACTGTTTCTTGCATCACATGCTTCTTTTTAAAAGTTACAAATTTTTAATTGCATATTCTCTGTAATATTGTCATCGAATCCACCGCAAATGTAGAACCTCATTGTCTTCTGTTACTGGTGCAAATGTTGATATGTAGGTACAGAGAAATTTAACTAATTGCAATTTATTTTTATTGCTCCCGAAGAAATCTTTAGTATCAGCGGGAATCAATCTTTGTCGACTTACTGGAAATTATGACTTTCCTTACATTTTTCCTTTGCTTCATAATTTCCACCAAAATTTAATAGACAAATTATCAAAGACTGAATAAAATCTTCTAATACCAGGCTAAGAAAAAGTTACATAATTATTTTAATGTATGCAGCAGCACAAACACCAAATGTAGGTCCTATATTTTTTAATTGTGATTTGATGTACTAGTGCTATACCATCAATGACACTTTTGGAAGAGTTTGACAATAAAATTTATTCCATTGAGTACCTAAGTTAAGGGTGATGATTTTTCAGGTGATGGGTAGTGGGGAAGGGGAAAAGGTGGAGGAAACACAGCAGCTGGCAACATGGCAACTCAAGATTCTTGGGTGGTTCTGTAGGGTCTCCAAACTCAAATACCTAGAGCGCCTGCACTAACAGTATATATTTTCCACAATACTTAAAAATTATAGCTGACAGGGCAGGACAGTCAAATAGACCTTTTTATATGGGACTTAATTTCTCTATTAAAAAATAACAGCTGGGAGTTATTGTGAAAAAATTTTCAAGACAGTTTGTCCTTGTGCTTAAAAAAATAAAAAGGTTATCATTGATTGAAAGTATACTTAAATCGATGCTTAACAAAATATTATCCAAAACAAGTTGAACTGTGTAGATAAGATTAAGATAACGGATATTTTACAGTTTCTACATCGCGTAGGTAAATAATATATCTAATCGATAGGTTTTCATGTGAAAACACCGAGTATACGAACCATAAAACAAGTAGGTATTTGTACTACACTACTAAACTGATCAACAAAAAGGTTGGCGCTTGGAGATTTTATGTAGGTATATAAAATCTCCAAGATATTAATGTTCGTTAACGTTTGATGCAAATTCCGCATCAAAACCCATAAGAATATTTAGATATTGATCATATTTTATTTGCTCTGGTCGCTAATTATGTGGATTCCCATTAAAAACTCTGTATTTAGAACATTCTGCGTGTTTAACAAAGGTCTCAACTTTTTTCAATCAGGTTGAACATCTCGTTGAATCAAACATATTTTATTATACCACCACATATACTATAAAAAGATTAAAACCAAAATGCTTTTAAAATAATAACGTCTATTATTGTTCACAGTATCGTTTGACGGCAAAACAGTAATGGTCTTCTTTTATTAAAGTAAAAACAAACTGAACCAAAATGGCGCAACGGGTAAACCGTTGTGCCATTGTTTTTGTCTCTCAGTTTAATAACAACTTCTCTGTATTTCTAAATATATTATGTGTAATAAACAATATCATATCTGAAAATAATCTACATTATTACATTAAACATAAAATAATTATTATTTGCGGAGAAGATAGGAAGATCTAAATCTGATTTATTTACACATACTATAGGTATACTTAATGCAATCAATTAAAAGTTAATCCGCAATTTTATTGTCTTCATATTAGTCGATAATACATTATTGATATAGATAATATAAGAAAGGCCTTTTGATAGATTAGAGGAAGTTCAGAATCTGAATTGCTTGTTAATTTTCGGTTACATTTTATAATACCAATTCTTTGCCCTGTGACCATACAGGATAAAATCACCACCCTTCATAGAGATCTATGAAGGGGGTTGATCTCACGGTTGCCACCCCAAGAACTAACTGATATAAACCACAGATATAAATATAGTCCAAATAAACGTAAGCTGTACAGGATCGTTTGAAAAATACGACCCATCGTGGGTTACGATTTTCACTTTTCCGCGGCCTTCCCATGTCCCACCTAAAATGTACGGCACAGGGCTCAGTGATTTATTTTTGTAGGTGTGCAAAAATTACTTTACAAGTGGTATCATAGGACCCCCTAAAAATTTAGCATGGGCTTGTGATCTATATCCTTCACTTCATTCGAGAAGCAACACAAATGGGACGTAAGTCCGCACCCGTAGAAATAATAATAATAATAAATATACACCACACACCAAGTCATTCATTATGTAAAAAGTGGCTTCTGGGATGTTTTACGTCACCTACCCATAGGCAGATGATGTAAAAAATTATTATATATAATAATAATTGAACACTGATTTATAGTATTAAATATTGCTTTATGTGGTTAGAGAGAAAGCGCTACGATTGGCTGCATTCAGCATTCAACTGTTAAGGTAACAGATCACTTCTTATCTGGAGCAACGTTGTGAAGAACACACAAATATGTGTCAAGGTAGCTATAAACCCCCCCATCATATCAAAAATTATATTCACAATCTATGGTATAACTTGTTATTGACAGCTTTGGCACAGTCTACTACCACTCAACCGAGTAACCAGTTCATAGCGCCAAATTAATAATAATTTGTCAGCAACATTGACAGCAATGTTAAGTGCTTCAACTTTTTTTAAATTTGTGTCTAGAAAGTAGAGCTGTCATTGTTTCTGTAAGACAGTGGAATGATTTGAACCCTGCTCCATTTCCAGCAAATGTTTGCGTCTAAACAGAATGATTGTATTTACGTATTGTATACGATTGTATAAAGTACTTTGGGATGAGTACCAGCGGTAGGTGTATCTGAAGCTGTATCAAAGGAACCTCTGATAAAAAGACATATATTCAAGTGTAGGACATATACCGTCCAGTCTTCTACAGCTCTCCAGGGAAGTAATACAATGTGCTCTACCGACGGCCTAAGTAAATGTGGTGACCTTTTGAGTTCAAATGATATTACACAGTGTTTATATATATTGGTGTTTGGAATGTTTAATCAAAATAAAAACGAATGCTAACAAGAACGTACGTTTATTTGCACTGAGCAGAATACAAGCTAGCGTACGAATTCGCACCTTTGTTGTAATGGCTAAAAAATTTGGAATGAACTTCACAATAAAACAAAAATATAATAAATATATGTTTGTGCAACATTATAAGCATTTTCAAAATTTACATTTTTTATATATATAAATAATATTATATTATCATAATTATTATATATATATATATATAAATCTGTAAATTGTATATACATATACATTAAACATTTAAAGAAATAAAAAAATGATACAAAATATTTTACACATGAGATAGATAGCTTATAAATACAAACAGTACCATCTAAATTTATTACGTTATTATTAATACTGATATCGAAACAATCTGTTAATTTTCTAAAGAAAGGAGCAACTTCCAATTGCAAATTTTTTTATTGTATATATTCACATGAATATTTATAATTTCTTAACATTATCGAGGTCGTTTAAAATGTGAAATTAAGGAATATAGAGTTTGTAACAAATCACTACAATTTGTTTAATTTTTTTATTGTTCATTGTTAATCTCATAGTTTTTATTTTTGTATATTGACAAAGCTGTAAAACATTATATAACACAACATCCTCTTTCATTGACCAAATCGTCGCCCAACTTTTTAAAATTCTCTGAGAAACATTGTCAGGGTCAATTCCAAAATAATCGGCGAGACCACATATTCTTTTGTAATTAATTTACATACTATGGAGCACAGCATATTTTTTACCACAAAAAAGGTAGTCCCATTATTTCCGGCATATTGTACAGAAATAAAACTTACATGAGGTAGATATTTAAAAAATCACATATATAGGGTACAGGAAGTTATTATAAATAGTATGATGAAAGAGCCAGTGTTACCAAAGAGCAGACATAATTTAGAAACTATTCATGTATTTGCAATTTTCTAGGGGAGTAAATTTGTTATAATTACTCCTATAAAAAAATGTTTCATGATTTTGGACGATACCTAGTCCAAATATTCCATTGGTAATATAATTTCTAAAAAACTTACAAGAAATTGTATATAATCTGTCAATTATAAATAATAATAACCCTGCGTTTTTTTGAGCAGTAATAACGCCAGCAGTAGAAAATCACAGCGATGTCATTGGTTGCTGGTTTATATAAGAGTAACGGACTTCCGACCCTGAAGTCCCCATAGTCGGTGAAAAAAAGTCGCGAAATTTAATTGTCGTCATCTTTTGACGTTTGTAGCATTTTATTTTTTACATTTAAATTTATTGTTATATTTTTTAGTACCCCAGACTATTCACGTTCAAAACACGAAATAAAGCACTTGCTGCTGATTTTTAAATATGACTCAAATATTGCACAAAAGTTATAGGTTAGAATACCTAAGGGTAGTTATAGGTTAGTTTTTGAGACAAGCACGATTTTACAGCACCACAAACACCTTAATGGCCCCAAACGTGCACTAGCGATTCAGCTATCATCTTGCAGCGCATTCTTGTCGAAGCCGCTGTTTTAACATTTGACATACCTATTTGAGGTCATCTGCTGGAAATTTTTACAGACGTTCAAATTATCATGATTGTGTATCTAGTGCAATTCATCATTTATTGTATTGTATACATTTCTATATGATTTTGCGTATGCATTTAGCTACCTATCATTATTTCGTTTTGACAAGTACCACAACTTAATTAATTTATTAGCAGTTAACTAAAATCAGCTGAAAGATGATTTTCCAAGGCAGCAATCTAATTAAAAAGTGTCTAACAAATATATGCTACCAGCTATTGAAAGCCTGTGTTGGTGTTAAGATGCTAGGCCTTGAATTCTGTACTGCTCATGAAAATGCGGAGTTAGCGTTGACATAAGGCAACTCTTTGACATAAGTCAACTCAAATAATTATTGCTATTATTTATTAGTCTCTATTAAGTTCAGTAATCGGATGTTTCAAGTGAATAAAGTTGATTTTTTTATAAAATTTAATTTAATCGAGACATATTTTATCTGTGTTTGGTATAATATTTGTTGTAGTAGTTTGTTACATACTCTTTAATATTTTTCAATTTAAAAGCCCCCCTTATAGTGGAGCTTATAAAAATAAATATGTTAGTGGAACTAAATGTAATTCAAAACATTATTGTGGTCTCAAAAAAGTAAATTCCTCTTTTCAATGGTAAGCAACATAAGCGAATAAAATTATAGATAACATCGCGTAAAATATCAACAATTGCCTCTAGTATGTATAAAATTTGTTAAAATTAATTATTATTAATATATTACTCTGACATTTATATTAAGTGTTACTAACTGACTCTTGTTCTCTCGAGTATACATCACATGAAATTTTAAATTATTTATATGTATGTTTTTGAAAAAATTGTAATTTAGGCTCAGACTGTAAGTGCCACGTAAGGCACAGCTTCGTCTATAGCTACAATATGAATAACGCTCAATATGCCAATTAAGTTTCAGTTCTTTTGAAGAGACAAGCACAAATTTGACAATTATATGGCAACAGACCAAATTACGTCTTTTAACACTCTTCATAGCCAACCTAAATTACACCATTTTCCGAACACGTTATGTATATTTCCAGTCTAAGATTATTGTGGCCCATATCTCAGTTACTAACAAGAATAACTTGTAACTAACAATCCATAACGTGGTTATTAGATAACCAGCTCATATTATAAAAATATACACTTTATAGGTACTGATTTGTTGCAACTTCTGTTTGTATGATTATTATGATATCTTTTATAGCAAATTACCGTATTTGTAATGTAAAAGCCGACTAATAATGTTCGTTTGAAGACAACTAAGCTGGAAATTGTTAGTGACTGTATAAAATAGTACTCTTTTAAAACGGAGGTATGGACCAAGTATTTAAATATACTGACACGCACATATACATATGTACATAGCTACATTTGCATATGTATATACTGAAGCGAGTATGTACATAGCAAATGTACATACTTACTATGGATATATTCAGTCATTCTTACATGGTTAGGTGACAATTAATTTGGATATTTTGTGTTTGGGTGTCTTAATATAAAAACATTTTTGAACTATTTATTAGATGACGTCACTTATCTCTTCACTTCAATTTGATCCTTTGGACCCAATATTTGCAAAATAAAGTTAATAACCATGTGATCATTTATTGCACATTATGTTGGAAAACGTTATATTATTATTGCACATCCTGTTGGAAAGAAACAATTGTGATTTAGGAATAGGAATTTTTTAATATAGTTTTTCCGTAAAATTCAGGACATCACCTAACGATAAAGAAATACATATGTACAAGATAAAATTACCCAGTAAATTAGTTGCCACCCTGTATTTACATAGATGCATTCACACATATTCCCACATATTAATCGAAAAAGCACAGAGCTATACGAAATGCTTTACATTAATTCAGAAATTACAACAGTTTTGAACTCATGCATACTAGACATGTTTAAGAAATTAAATTATATAGAATGCATCGAGAAGGAATGCACCGGTATAAATGCGTTTAGACCGTTGTTGCGACTTCAGTATCAGACGACGGTGCTACGCTGCGGAAATACATGTTGGAGAAATAAACTGCTTCAAAAAGTTCGTCGTTGCATTTTTGAAAAACGTAGATTTACATTTTGAAGGTCACTTTTTTCAAAAAATATAATTGTAATATTTTTTTTTCAAAATCTATATTAATTTTTGATTTTTTTGACATTTAGCTTAATATCTGGCGTTGTGCGCCTGCACAGTCTTCAGTTAATACTTTGACACATTCGTACATGGTATAACTAAATCTAATATGACTAAATACAGGACACATTATCTTCGTTCTAACTTAATTCATAAAAATTGATATGTTTAATTATACCAATCATGGTATTTACCCCCAATTAATATTATTCGCTACATCAAATCTAACATGTAATTTTATTAGTAAATTAAATATCAATAATTTCATCACCTAACATAAATACATTTATGTTAGTTCCAATACTTCAATTCCTTTTCATAGTACAGTTCGTAATTTATTTAAAAATATTCACATTTCTACAGTGTTGTACATATATAATCGATAACAGAAAATTGTGAAAAACATTAGAGTTCAATTAATTGAATTAATTAATATCTTTATTATGTACTCTATTTTTTGAAATTTTCCCGTTTTTGCGTACAATTTGTGCAATTTTTCTGGTACTGTCAGATGGTAAATAAAAGACTAGATCAATAAACTGATCTGATAATGATAGACAAATGGTACTGGCAACTGAGGTGAGTTTGGATAGTTTTTTAGCTTATTAACTAAACTCATTTTTAACTAAAGTTTTCAGGCAACTTGGCTTTAACATGTAGAATCATTAGTACATCTAGATTTACTAAAAGGTTCCATTTATTGAAGTCTGAAGTCTGCTACCAAGGTATGGTGACTTCGGACACCTTAAAAATATAAAATCAGAGGGCTTTTAAAAATTAAGAAGTTGAGGAATCTGACACTGTGCCGTAAAAACTCAATTTTAGTAGTTCATACTTTATACAGTGACTAGGTAATATTCATATGATGCTCTTGAAAGTTCTTAATGCAACATTGATCTCCAAACTGTTAAATTTGAAAAAGAAACTTCATAATACCTCGGCTGCAAGGTCAAGCGATGCCAGTAATGTTATATGGCCGTATTTCAAAAAACTTGGTGATATGAAAAGGAGGTAAAACATTGAAATGGCGTGTTCCACATAGACATACAATTTACTTTCTGTTATAGAAAGACGATAAAAAATGATATCATGAACGAATACAGTCAAGATGGAGATATGGGCGAAATAGTCAAGATGAAAATAATGCAATTATGGAAGATATTAACAATGATGTAAGTGATAATGATGAAGTGAATTACCGCCCTGATAATATCTGGGAGATGATGACAGTAACACCATAGTAGTAAGTACTAAGTATACTACTGAAGAGTGTTTACATTTTTATGATTGGTTGAAAAGATTTGTTTAGCGAACAGACAATTCTGAATGGTGCACATGGTATTTTGTGCTCTTGTCTTTATGTATTATGACGATCTGTCATTTCTCTTTAGTGGCAGATATATCTTTACGATGTTCTTTCCGTTCTTGTGTGCATCCGTATTTATTAAAATTTTTATCTATCTACTTATTCAATTCATTACAAAGTCAGTCAAAGTCTAATGGTGCTTGAGTTTGAGACATTTGCTTTATCTGACTAATTATCTAATTTTGATCTTGGTAATGAACTTCTGTACCAACTGTATACATTGAGTTGGTTGAATGTTTTGGTCACATAATTATTTATGGTCACTTCTGATTATTTATATTTGTCTATTAGTAACATTGTTAGTTGTTAAGCCACAGTTCCAATGCACTCATTTAGATTTTGATCATTGTGCATTAATTTAAAAGCAGACTGTACCAACCAACCCTAACCACAAAAAAATAAATGATTAAAATTTAAAAACATTTGCCTATTATAGAGTGCATTTATTAACACAATGACAATGTGTCACATTTTTTATTGGTTGCGTAATTTTAAGGCAATTATCAAATTTGACAGTTTTCTGTGTATTTGAAGGTTCATTTCCAATATTTTTTCATATTTTCTTGGGATGTCATTTCTCTGCAGAAAACCGCCTTACGCAGAGTGTAGATATTGCAGCTCAATTGCAAACTCGATTTTTTAAAGGATGACACCTAAATGTCAGTATTTAATATATCAATATCAAGTAATAACTCTCAAACAATTGATCATTTTCGGATGACATATGTCAATTTTGTCGTGAATCTTTAGATTTTGGAAGTGGGAATAGAATTAAAATACCAAAATTGGGTGCCGTTGATGATTGTTTTAGGGACTGTTGACTTAAAATTAAGTAATCTATTTAATTATTTACAATTTACGTACTCATAAACAAAATTAACTTTGTCCCTCAAGATAATATGGCTGAATTGTCAAAATCAGGTGATTAAAATGATCAATTAGATATTCTTATCGGAGGCAAATACACTTACACTATTGATGGTGAAACGCAATGCTAAAAATTGGGCTCATAAATTGGGAACTGGAATGATGGAGATCAGGAAGGGGACTAAGCTCGATACTATTTTAGTTATGGATGATGATATTGAGAAATGTCCGTCGAAAGCAAAAAAAACTACATGTAGGAGACGAGAATATACAAAACAATAGATGTTGCAAAAGGAGCAATCACTGATGACATTGTAATAATAACACAGGCAAAAAAGGAGTTAGAAATTGAAATGCTGAAAATAATGGAATGGGACGAAATAGACAAAACAAAATGATGAAGAGAAGACAGATGGTACAAAGAAATAAACAAATACAAAAATCTATTTTAAGAGTAAAGCTAGAAATCAGAAAATTAGACTGTATTGAAAGAAGACAATAGACTTTTTGTGTGACATCAAGTACATAGGCAACCAACAGTACGCCGGAGTCTGTAGTCTGATGCGCATGATTAGAACTATAGCCTTAAAAACGGGTGTTAAACTTTTTTTTCCCGCCATCTTTGTCGATGCTGCGACTACCTGCTTGGAGCGTGCACTGTAACACCGTGTATTTATTGAAAAAGTCAATATTATTAATTAAATTGTAATAATTACATTCCATAAATCTTTTAGTTAACTTAGCGAGGTTTGAAAAGTCTTAAATATTTCTGATAATACCAGACCATCGCTTCGTGTAAGGTCATGTTGATGAAGGCATTTCATTAGCACTTATGTTCAAAGTAAATAAGGTAGAAAATAAATATACCGGGTGGGCAACAATTTTTTGCACTTTCTACGTTTGCCATCGACTTTTTTCAGTATTAACTGATTTTAATCAGCTTGATGTCATTGCTTATAGAATATAATGGACTATCGACAGAAAATTTCAAAATTGTTATTCAAAAATTAAACCCGGCTGTATATGTGGGAGCACCGTCCTAAAAACTCAGGTGTAAATAAAAAATTCAGATTATTTAATTAAGTACCTACTTACAGCAGAAATTATAAAACGAAAATTCAATTAATAACCTGCATAAAAATGTAGTATAGTGTTATTCTTCTCATTTGAGGCACCGGCAACAATATCTGTCAAAAAACAAAGATAGCTAGCCATGACAAAATTGTTTTAATTGAAATCATATCAAAACTTTGACAGATGTCAAAAGTCTTAAAATGTAAAAAGTGCAATTTAAGTACTACAGAGCTTAAAATTGACAAAAAGACGCTTTTTTTGCATTTTTGCTTCAAAAAGAACTTGCTCAAAGAAAGGGATATTTTCAAGGGCTTGAATTTGAAATATTCGGCCATTTTGAAATTTTCTGCTCTGTCGCAGTGACACCAAGCTGATTAAAATTGGTTAATAAATAATGTAGGATGCCCGAGAAATTAAAAAGAATGGACAAATATCTATATAGCCAGTGAATATTCAGATATAAACATATATTGTTATAGACTGCAATTATGTTGTTATATAATGCAATTTTATGGCAAAAGGATTCTAATAATATATTATATAAATACTAAATTTATAACATTTATTAACTCATATTTTGAAAAAATCTGCACTTTCCATTACTACTTCTGTACTCAAAACTTTCTTTAGTAACTTGGTATTATATCATTAATTAATTCTAATGCATTTTATATTTCCTGCAAAATCCCTGAGGGTTCTGAATTTTCAAAATCTCATGCATTTTACCAAAAAAAGTGTCAATAAATAAATACAATAAATTTGGTAACAAATTTTTCTGTATATATATAAAAACGTTCTCTCCAATTCCATAATTTCTTACATCTACTAGAGCAATCAGATTTATACCTAGTAATACTTTCAACTAATCAACGCTGAAAAAACCATTTCTATCTAAACACTAGTCCAAATTATATTCAATTTAACTAATAATCACGGATCACCGCAGCTTGAACATCTTACATTCCAAATTCTATGCTGAAGTATTTATTATAATGTCATATTTTGTATATGGCATTCTTTAGCATATATGAATACGTAATGTAAGTGTAATGGTAATAGTATCCAGGCGCTTAGATGTATAATAATTGTATAATTACCAAATTTACATTAATAAAGACTATTATTTGTTACTTCTCTTACTCCTGCTTATTTAATTTAATTTTGAAATCTAATACCATAATTGTACTAATGCTTTTATTATGTCCACTCTCCGAGTCTGGCTCTTTTCACTACTTAGCAATACCCATAAAAGTACCCCTACGGTGGACGTAGCTGCTGAAAGAATTTTGTGAATAGAAAGAAAATGTAAGTAATCAAAATAACCTATATAACGTTTGAATTTAACATTGTTTTACATTGACATTAAAAATAATAACTCCTCCCTACTTATTTATTTTACTTTTACTCTTTTTACCTACTCTTTCCCTTTCTTCGCCTAAAGCCAAATCTTATGGAAGTTCAACGTTCGATTTTATCATGCAGTAGCGCTTCAACAAGCTAACAAGGCTTTAAATAGGTGCTTTTTAACATTACAGTTACGAATGTAATTTACTAGAGACTAGGTATATATGTGATATTTTACAATTCAATATTAGAACGAATATAATGGTCGTTATATATCTAACTAATTTTTTTGTTAGTGTACGGCGTTAGCCGGCGATGTCGATCACAGGATTAAACATCACTGAGGAATCCCTCGCTACGTGTGCCTCAAAAGTTCCACACATAAGTAATTATATATATACACTAGCGGTAACTGGCAGTGATGCGGAAGAGAGGTAGGCCATCTATGCGTGTCGCTTCATATGGAGGGCCAAATGGTCTGACCGACTAAAGCAACGGTCACAATGGCGGCACTTGAAGGGTTTGGCTCCTGTATGCTTGCGGTAGTGCCGGGTCAATTCGTCAGATCTTGCAAAGCGCCACTCACAACCTGCCCACGAGCATATATATGGTTTTTCTCCTGAAACAAAAATATTTACAATATTAATTCATGGATTTACAACAATTTACAGGCAATAACAGGTACAAATAAAATTCGTTGTACTATTTTTTATGCACTTCCATGACATGGGTATCAAATGAAAGGGTTTACTGAGCCGAATATAAAAGTAAAATGACGTCACAATAAATCCAATATGGCGGACTTACAAAGATGGCGAACTAGTTATTTTTTATACACTTCCATGATATGGATAACAAATGAAAGGGTTTGCTGAGGAGAATACGAAAATAAAATGACCTTACTCTAATTCTAATATGTCGGACTAGTTATTTTTTATGCACTTCCATGACATGGGTATGAAATGAAAGGGTTTGCTAAGAAGAATACGAAAATAAAATGACGTCACCCTAAATCCAATATAGCGGACCACGAAATATGGTGCATTATGTTTTTTTGACAGGCAGACAAGACAGACAGACAAGTACACATTAAGAAATGCAAAATAGAGACATAGAAACCCTAATGCGAGACAGCATAATACGAATTATTAAGTTTTTTACTTAAATTGTCAATATGAGCCGCCCATGAAAGATCTGATCCTAAGTAATCCCAAGAAACTTAGTTTTATCAACTTTTTGGATCTTACAGTTTTGAAATGTTATATCAAACTCTGTGTGTACCAAGTTATTTTGGAAGTATACAGTGTGTTTTATCTATGTTAACCATCAAATCATTTGCATTGTACACTGGCGGCCATTTGAAAGTGCACGACTCTTATATCAGATTTCGTTATATTTGATCTTTGTAAAACTGACTTTGAAATTTGAGGTTCATGTGATGTGTCATTATGACATTCACAATTGTCTAATTATTACTTATCAAAATTAAAAAGTGTATTATTATTTTATCAAAAAAATTCCAAATTAATAAAGAACGTCCCAAAACTGTTCAAAATAAATTATCTTGCTGGAAAATAAAATTCTGAGGATACAACATAGTGACGGACGGCAGCATAATATTGTCCAATATGCGTATGTAACTCTGTCCGGTAAGGAGCTCTCCTATCCTCCAGCAAACACCGGGACCTAGGGAACTTATCCATGCCCAAACATTGATGGAAAAACGTCCACTCGCGGATGGAACCATCATGACATGACTGAAAGACCTTTTCTTCGGAAAAAATCGTGCACTTTCAAATGGCCGCCAGCGTACCATTCTACAAAACATCTAAACATCCAATTACATTTACCGAGGACGATCATCTCGCCATGGGTTTGCGCTGATACCACTAAAGAAGTGTCATCTGCAAATAATGTGATGATGTCACTTTTAACATGTTTGGGTAGGTCATTGACGAGTAACAAGAATATAAGTGGTCCCAGCACAGATCCCTGTGGTATACCCGCATTTACTTTACGGCACTCAGATCAGATGTAACAGCCCCTGTTTTGACTAAGATTGATCTATCTTTTAAGAAAGTCATCTGCCAGTTCAGGAATATACCCCTAAATCCCAAGTGAAACAGTTTATTTTCAAAGTTGAGGCAACCGAAGGGACGTGTCAAGTCGAAGGAAAGGCCACATGTTTGTTACAACAACAAAAAAGTGTTACAACGTGCAAAATAATATAAACAAATAGAGCACCTTTAAATACAACTAATAGAAAATGGATCAAAATAAAAGGGAGCCTTATATGTGGAAACATTTGTAGCATAGTAGGGATGGGAAAAATAACCGTCATCGCAACATCGGATAAACCGATTATTCCGGTTATCATTTCTATCCGGTTTAACTTAATACCTGATTCATCTACCAATAACCGGAAGTGGGTTATTTGACTTGCATTAATTACCTAAAATTTCGAATACATTTTTGCCGTAGTTTTTCTTTAAAAAAATAAATAACAAACAATAATAGATCTGTCCACAAAATTTTGCTTTCAACTGAAAATGATAGATCTATGTATATTATAAACCCCTATAAAGTAAAAAAAATAATAGTGATTTATTTACTTTCTGCGTTATCCGTAATAGCAATTACCCCAACGCAGCGAGGCTAGGAAAATGCTCCCGCGAGCGAGACTAGGTGGATGACATCACATGCCAGCTGTATGCGTCGACTGAATGTTATAGTAAGGTTAGTGACTATTATGAGCTTGGACGAGCCGGGTATTTGTGCCGATAGTTATTGTTATTGCCGATAGTTATTATGCCGACTAGCTTTCACACCACTGGATTGGGGCTGGTTGAAGTCGGTATTTGACGCGAGAAAATCGGATACCATAATCACGTCTACGTTCGGCAAATTATGTGAATCTGCTTTCTGGAAACCCTCCTCCATATTTGACCACAAGCAATAAGCAAACTATATTTGACGTTCTAAATAATAAAGGCACTAGATAATACTGTGAATAATATGCCGACTTCGTTCTAACGAGAACGTCACGGAATAAACCTAACGCTGTATAGTACGGAGTACGGTTGATCTATCGCGCCTACAGACTAGCAAGCATGTGACGTCAAACCAATGACAACCCGTTTATCCGATTCAAATAAAGCAAGCATTTTCTACGGACGCCGTTGTGCTTTGGATTGACATTTTTCAGGCACAGTTCTAATATTGCTATTATTAGGTCAAAAGCTACATTCCTCACTACTTTTAATGTATATTATTTTTTTTGTGGACATACCTATTAAATCATTGTTAATATTATCAATTAATATTTTATCTCTAGAAATTATTTATGAAATATATAAAGCATCTATATTGTTGTAGCGATAATCAGGAACTTAAAATTGCTTAATCACTTATTTAACCGGTTATTTATATTTACTAACGGTTATTTCTCGCAAAAAAAATTAACCGGTTAACTTATACCCGGTTGTTTTCCAATAGCCGTCCATTTAGTTTCAGTGCCCGGCCTAACCTATAAGGAACGTCGACTTGCATGAATCGGCGCCTCGCGGGCGATCATCCCGTAATACATGAACTCTGCACGGCATTTCGGGGTGGCTACAAACCTTGAATACGATTGTGTATATATACCATGATACAATGTTTCATTTTATCATGTATATACTCAATACAGAACCACACAAGCCCTACCCAGTTTTGCATAAAAAATTCAGGGTGGGTGGCTATGAAGTTAATTCCGAACTATATTATATAACAGTTGAACATTTTGCTGAAAATATTTAAATTATTCTGACTCGCTGAATATATAAGTTTTCGAATATATATAATCGAATGGGTTCACCAAATAATTAATTATAATTAACCGGCTCTCCAATATTTTCAAAGGATAACAACATAATATATCAAGCAAGAACTGAGAAGTACCGGGAAGAAAAGAAAAATTCAAGCAGCACTAATTCGCGTTCCAGTAATATTAATTCCCATCGGCTGGAAAAAGTTATCATGCTTAAAGCGAGGTCTGAATTACACCGAATAATTCTTAGGGCCGTTCCAAAAAAACGTCGATGCTTTGAGGAAGAAAAAGTGGTCAATCAATTAGGATTAAGGGGTAAAAAATAAATAATCGTTTTTACAGCGTTGCGAACGCTATTTAGCACCTCTACCATATTAACGTGATGAAGCAAAATAGATAACCACGAATTCCGTTTCCATTTCAATTTTACGGATAGTCCAGTCACATCAGGATTCATCTGCTAAAAAATCCAAGTGAACTGAAATTTTGCATAGCTTTACTTTTTTTATATTACTAATATTTATATTACTAATGTACCTAAGTAATATATTAAATATATTATTACATAAATGTATAATTATGTACTATATATATTAAGGTTGGGATTTTGTAGAGAGAGGCAAATTAGAGGTTAAATGTATAAATAATTAAAAAGCTACATAAGATCTGATAATCGAATTAGGTGCATGTACTATAGTGCTTTCGTTTGATATGCAAAGTAATGGAATGCGGTGCTCAGTGGCGCGAGCAATTATCCTAATAAAGGAAATAAAATAAAAAACAATAGTCTTATCAGTCCCATAGAACAGAACAGCTGCCCACAACTCATGGTGGAAAGGGCAAATTAAAGACTGGCTGGAAGAAAGAAACATTGAACACGAAGATCATACTTAAAGCTGAATTGTTGACACTGGCAAGTGGCAAGGCAACGTTTTCCAGCTTTCAAGAAGTATGTAGTGGATGAAATGGCCAGTTTTTAAAGTTTGTAAAAAAAATTTACACTAAATATCCTTTTGTATTGCATAGTGATGTGATTTGCCGCGTATGTACTAATTGGTACGGGTTTTCTTTGTAAAATTCCGAACAATTCTTTGCTCTAGTTTGTATATCAAACGAAAACACTATAGCTATTATTATAGGGATGATTATAATATAAGTTTTTGTTCTAAAATTTTCTTATAAGCCTATTCTATGTACTTGTGTGCAATCATGGAAAATTGCAATGTCGCCCTCTTAATCAATTGAAAACTCGGTCTAATATCTGATGTTGCAGGTGTCGCTATCTTTTCCAAATTACACTATTTGTTTGCTATATTTGGTACCTGTATTGCCGAGCGTCGTGTGGTAAGCATAACTTTTTTTCCTTAATTTACTGCCACGGTTTATCACGTCTCTTGCAACGTCGCTCTTTATTATCTGGTCTGTCGTAATTTACTTTAGGCGATCCTTCAGTGTACTCGAATATGAGATGTTTGTTTGCTGCCAGTTACTTAGTTATCTGTTGTTTGTTAATTGTTTGCGAAAACATTGTGACAGCAGTTAAGTCGATTACTAAAAGAAATATTTCGTCAAAGTTCTAATTCCCTCGAAGCTCAAGAAAGTTATAATTTACCTCGAACCTAGTGTCCTGTCACGTTGCGTTTGACGAAGGACGGATGGACAAACATAATTGTAGAAATCAAGGAAACAAATTTTATAGTTACATTATACAGAGGAGTATACAATATTTTATCTGATGCTGCATACTATGGTACCTATACTATGTAAAGTATGCCCAGGATTTATATAGCAAACAATAAAGAAATCTATTCATATATTCATACTTATTTAACAAATTTAACAAAAAAATACTTTTCGATATATATTTAAAAGAAATACTTTTTGATCTCCCTGTATATTGATAAAGGACCCTGCAGCAAATACACGTAAAAATAATGTCAGTGAAATTCCTGAAAACATTTTAGATCTCCTAGATCTATCGGTTTGCAGAAAAGGGCCATGACTGACACTTAAATTAAATACTGTCAGAAAATTAATTTAATTATTCGTATAAGGTACTTACAACGGGATAACAAAATCAACTAATAAACTTAAAATACAGCAACAAACATAGGTAGGTTAGCGTCTTTTGCGCACTGACAACTAATAACTGTCAACCATGATACAAAGACAACGAAATGCCAGCGCGTCATATCAGTAGGGACGAATTTTGCTAATTAATTTTTTCCATGTCCGCGAAATAATTTGAAAAGCGAGTTTTTTAAAACATACATTGCGCTGTTAAATTAACGGCTCGGGATATAACCATGATATTTTGGCTACTTATAGAAGACATTACAGTACTTCCGATGCCAAAAATTAAGTTTTTAAAAAGAAGTTTTTAAAATATGAGATGTTTTTGAAAAAATTAGCCTTAAAATCGCTACCAGCAAATCTGCGCACGGAAAACTTCACCCTGCAGAGAGCTGTGTTAATTATTAAGAATTTATATATGAATATATCGAATGAAATGTAGACAAAACTATGAGTTTTTAAAAAAATCAGCACGCTAGGACTTATGGTTTTTCAAACACAAAACGCAAAATCTTATCAATTTCAATTTGAAAACAACAGTAGGTAGGTATTTACAATCAACTGTGTAAGAATCGCGCCTAAAATCATGTTGGCGAGAATACGTAATGTGAGATGCGTGCGCACGACTGACCAAATTTGGTTCGGCAACCTGACATACCGTTGTCTTTGTATCATGCTGTCAACTAGACTTAAATTGTTTTAGGCATAACCTACTTGATCAACATAGATAACCTACTTGATCAACATAGATACCGTAGTTGGTGGCTATTCTTCAAGAATTGAGGGACTAAATCGACATAAAAGATATAAATAGCTTCATTAGTAATACTTACTGACGATTTTCAAATAAAAATATTTTCTTGTACGCAACGTAGGTTCTGTAGGTATTAAAGCAATGTTTAGTAAAATATTATACCCCATTATAAAATATTATTATTCTTGATTCGGCCTAGGTATAAAATATTTTTTAGAAAATATAAGATCTAAAACTTGGGATGTCCATAAATTCGAAAGTTATCCTGTAAGATGGGTTTAGCTAATGGGCAATTTAATTAGTAGGACTAGATTTGCAATGCACAAAAATTTTAGGGAATTTCACCGAAAACGTTACGTGTATACGTGTATAAGTGTTACGTTACGTGATTTGTCACACTGACTAGAATGGCTAGAGTGATGCGAAGAGTGCCGAAGTAGGACCAGAAAACAGAAGGGATCAGACCAGAATCCTGGGTGGAACGGAAAAAGAATCACCTGTTTTCCAACTATAGGCTCATCAGCCTGCTGTCAGCCATGGGCAAGGTCACCCAGAAGGTCTTTGTTGGGGCGAAGAGACATAATCCCGCTCGGCCCTCATATCGAAGCAATGAAATCTGGATATTGGCGCGAATTTGCCACCAAGACGGGAAATAAACGAATTGCTGATTCGTTTTATTTATTGGTTGACTCGTAAATATTGCCCTTTATGAATGGCACATACTTCAAATTTTAGAGGCCAAGCTTTATGTTTAATTCGGAATAACATAAATTGAACAGTTCGGAAGTTCGGTTTAAAATATATCAATAGCTTATTAATTAGAATGTTTATGTTTCCAACACGCATAAGTATATGCAAGATTTACTTGAAAAACAACTACTCCACGAAACAGCTGTTAATAATTTGAACAGTTTTTGTATAATTGAATGGCATTGTTATTGAATTCGACATAATAGGGGGAGCACTACTTATGCGCAATGCCTGACTCTTCGTGAGTGCTTTTGGAAAACCATAGTAACACTTTTAATTATTTCCAAATTAAATAATTTCTTCTTGTTGGCTTTGGTTTAATTGAAACAAATATTTTATCTCCATTTCTACAATACATATCGTATAATGTCAATGGCGATTGACGAAATGACCCTCATCTGATTTTCTAATGCACGTTTCGCAATCGGCGCCAATCACAACCAATATTACTTACACGGCACATCGTAAAGTTATTTTAACACAACCATTACTTGAATATACAATGTATTAAAATTTACAAAACCAGATGATGTCATCATCAATATCGGACGGTAGTCGATTTTGAGGGCTATCACCCGAGCAGCAACAAAACAGTCGTATTTGTTATTGCGTGAGAACCATTCTCGACATCTCCTGAAAGGAAGTTGCGCAAGTTTTTCTCTAGCGACTATTTCAATTGGGCATAATAAGTGCGTCATTTTCAGCATAGTATGACCATCCTAAACTTCTATCAGTAGTACTACAGTAAACAAAAAGTTGTGTCTGGTATTTTCAATGCGTCTAAGACACTTGCGTAGGATGCACGGTCTGTGAATTTTTATTTTTTTCAGTATAACTCTAATAAAGCTTTAATCAGAATACATGTGTTAGCTGGCATATTTGACCCCGATGTACGTATGTAAGGGTCGTAAAGTGTAAATTGCTGCCACACAATTTATTGTCATAAAACCAGAGCGAATATACTGGTAATTAATTTATTTTTGGATTAGTCTAACTGAAGTTCGGGTCAAGTTGAACTAAGCTGTATTTTATCTGGCAGTTCTTGAACTAATAATTTACGTTGTACGGCGGGAATGCTACCCGGGCCTGCGATTTCAGGATATAGGCCTTGGGGAATGCACCTGAGTATGTCGGAAACCTAACAGCCTAGACATCAAAGGCAGGCCTTACCCGGCCATCAAAGGGCGTGCATGGATGGTACTGACATGAGGTGGGATCACTTCATTGAAAGTTTGCGGTCGATTTGACCTCCGATTTGCTACTTTAATTTTAAGTATATTACCTAATTGCTAACACTGTAGTCGCATGTAGTTTTCATACATGGTGTACCTATTCATAGTAGCAACAAAATCATAACCCCATGGATGGAATTTCAGACTCGTCTAAAGTGTTTCTTAACTTTTGAACTGCAGCATAATATAAAGTGGGCATAGCTAAAGGCGTTATTTATATTAGAATTTAAAGTGTGATTTATAAAGTAAACAATACCCGCTTGTTATTATACCAATGTATTTGATCGAAATCCCCATAAGGCTATAATCAATGAATGGAGATTACACATCATGTGGGTCTTTTATAAAGTACTTAAGTGAATTAAAAATATATTTTTGACGGACGGATAAATTAAAGCTACAACAGGATATCCCAAACGACAGCTGATGTAGACTACAAAATATATTATGGGACATTTTAAGGCTTACATACAACTAAAACGATTTAACAGATGACGTTCACGTTTTATACTTCCCGTTTCGTAAAAAACAGCAGTATAACAATTGTTTCTTGTCTCAATAATATGATCATTTGTACGTGAAGTGAATAAGAATAATTTATATCTTTATTTCGAATATTTCTTATCAAGATCTCGAGCTCCAATTATTTTTCTTCGCCCTCCATGGTACAAAAGGTTAACATCACCTGTTTAATCAAACCTATTTTGAAGTGAAAACTTCTTTAGGCGCTCTCAGCACCTCTTTTGCGGGTGCTGAAACTGCTGAATGTGACTGGGCCGTCACGCTCGGCTATGTAACACTCCTTCGGGTAAAGTCGGCTCGAGTCGACCAAGTGAGTGAGGGTCAGTCGGCAGAGCGAGACAGTAGAGAGAGAGTTTGTGGGTATTGAATGAGACTGAGCTGTCACGTTCGTCTATGTAACCCTCAGTCCACTCGTTGACTAAGCGAGAGAGATAAACTTGAATCTAGAAGTATTTACAACAATGTATAAAGTTCCGTCTGGTCGGGTTACCGTTCAATTGTTTTCGAATTGAATTGAATTGGATTGAATCGAATCGGCTGCCGTCGCAGTGCTTGCTAAATATGAGTAGGTATTTTGGAGCGACATACAGTGGGGCGGCATCTAGCGCCGGTTGCCTGAAGCATCTGTGTCGCAATTACAACTTTTTTTTAGGACGAATTTTGCAAATTCATTTTTCCCCCTCCCGCGAAATAATTTGAAAAACACGTTTTTTAAAACATACCATCAACGACTCATGATATAACCATGAAATTTTGGCTACTTATAGAAGACATGTGACAGAATAGAAGACAGTGACAATAGATAGAAGATAGTGACAGAAGACGGTGACAATAGATAGACGACACAAATAATAGACAGTGATAATAGATAGAAGGCAGTGCTTCCGATGGCAAAAATTACGTTTTTAAAATATGAGACGTTTTTGAAAAAAATAGCCTTAAAATCGCTACTAGCAAATCTGTGCACACAACATTTCACACTGGGCAGAGCTATGTTAATTATTAAGAATTTATATACCTATGAATATACCGAACGAAATGTAGACAACCTTATGAAAGTTTTGAAAATAAATCGGCACGCGAGGACTTATTGTTTTCGAGAAATCGAATTTGCAATTTGCACTGCATTTTTGTAGAGAAAGAAGTGCGAACGAAGAACAAAATAATGCATTTAAAACACTATATCTGAATTTTAAATTACCACATCAGACGTATCACATAAATATAGTATATCTACTATTATCTACATACCATTCTTTAAATTTATTTTATCCACTCTTTTGCACAGACTGACCCATTGTTTTGACAACTACTGTTCAATCTTGGGGAAGCGAAAGTATTTGATGTTACTTTCTTTAGTGTTTCGATTATAATTATAACACCTCGCGACAGCACAGGTTGGCATTGTTTAAAAAATTGTAGCACATATAATAATAGTACTCACACGTATCCAGCAATACGTCATGTGAGATGCGTGCGCACGACTGAATTTTGGTTCGGCAACCTGACCATGATACCGTTGTCTGTATCATGGTATAAACACGATATTTAGATATTATGTCTGCTGCTGCATGTCAAACAAGACATTTTTTGTTTCCAGTGCTGACTTGATTGTTACAATACTTAGCCCACCAGTTCAATAGTTACTACCGCAGGTTTCGCAAATGTTTTTTATATGGATTTACCGTGTAATTACAACGAAACTGTAATTATGATAATACTCATCCGATCAAGAAAAATAAAAACCGTTTCGAGATATTTGTCTAAGGTTTACCTTCACAGATTTAAAATCTTAAAATTATCGTTCATTTAATTATACAGGGTTTTGCACACAGCTTATTTAAATTTACAGACTTTTTGACAGAGAGCTTATTAAATGTTTTCCCAGACACCCTGTATAAGAAATGACAACTCTAGCTACTGAGACAGTTGTTAGAGAATAAATAAAATAAGAAAAAAATCCAATACTTTGTTTGTAAACAGTAAAAGATGCATTATCAAAAAATGTCTTAATTTCAATAAAACCCCCGTATATTCGAAAATAATCGTGATATCAAAAAAGGGCTAAATCTGTTTTTTCAAATTGGTTCATAGGCTACCCTGGTATAAAAATTTTATCTCGATTTTGGTTTTCCTAAATTCTCGGTAGGAACAAAATTTTGATTTTTTGTGGGGGTATAGTTTACACCCCTGACCCCGTATATTCTTTTTTTACGACAGAAACATGATATTCAGGCAATATGTTATCTTTTGTAGTTCTGAAGAAGCTTTTAAAATAAAGCGAAACGTCGAATGGGAAATCCCTAATTTAATTTTTTCCTATACTGACGAGGAAAAACTTGACTGAATACAATTTAGGATACTATTTATATAAAAGGTATAGTTAGTAGTAAAAAAATAACGGTTAAATATAAAGTAGACGGGGAATTTAGTGTTCCTGTACCGAGGTTAATAGAGCATGGCAAGCAGATTATTACGCGCCGAGTCCCGCGATTGTTATACGGACTTCCCGCAAGTGTGTAATAAGGAATAGCTGGTGAAATGCATGTGACTAGAAAAAGCTTATTCGCCGGGAAATACTCCATCCGGGTAAATTGAAACCAAACAAAGGAGGTAAGGCTGAACTTTGTAAAGCGTACGCGTTTCGAGACGTATTATTACAAGTGTAACAAGAAACAGCAAGAACAAATACAAGAATATTTTTTTTGCGATTACCTACATCACAAGTCATTACCATTGTTGGATCGCTGAGCGGGAATAGTAATCACGTGCCCGTATCAATACATTATTGGGGCTATTTATCGAGAGTCTTCAGAATAGCTAGGAGGCTTAACGGTGATTTACAATGCTGAAAATAGCTGATTTCTATCTTGGGACCACGTTGACTACCTTTAGAGCCTTGCTCTTGACATTAGGAGAACTGATTGAAAATCTAATAGCGGTGTAAAATATGCTCAAACAAATCGCTTATGATAATATGGTAAATATTATCTTTAAATATTCTTTTAAAACAGACATTATTTCATTGCACAACAAACACAAAAGTTCCCACTGTGCAAGATAAATTATTCATCAGTCCATTTGTCTTGGAATTGATCATATTAGTTAGGTTATGATCTCAAATTGGCGCGGGTTCCTATTTTAAAAATTGAAAAATGTTGAATAAATACATTGTTTGATATTTTATTTGACTGAGAGAGTGTTAAAATATTGATTAAACATTATCAAAATAAAAATATTACCAATTTTAGATGTTTGTAAGAAAAACGTATGTTGTTGCTTGATCCAATGGTTCAGAGAGGAAGGGGTTTGACATATGGTCCTTGAAGAGGTGGGTACAGTCCCGTTCAATTGAAAGTAAACGACTCTTATGAGAAATTTTGGAAATTTTCCCATTGTGAAGCAGGTTCTTGTAAACAGATAACATTCAAAATTATTTTAGGTTGAAGTATCTGTCAGTTATAGGGTGACAGCATTTTATATACAGTATTTATTAAGGAAAATATATATGGTAAGGACGTCTCTTGTAAAAAAATCCATTAAATTAACAAACTAACTGAGAAGTTAAGAAAATTACTGTGAATTAATATTTGGCCCAAGCACCATTCGCGTTTATAACTTTTTGAAGCCTATTTCTCATAGACAATATTAGTGTCCTGGTGTAATCCTCGCCAATATTTTCCCAGGCATTTTCAATCGCCAACCACAGTTCTTCTACGTTCGCTGGTCGGAAATTTCTGCTATACATGTCTTTTTCCATTTGTGACCATACATTTTCTATCGGATTTAAATCCGGCGACTTAGAGGGCCAAGGCAGAGTGTTTATATGGTTTGTATTGAGACATTCAGTAACAACTCGTGATTTGTGAATAGAGGAATTATCCGGAAATATAAATTTAATTGAAATATGGAAAAAGGAAAGAGGAAATACAAATATTTTCCTGCTGGAAAGTGGAAAGTTCTCGGGATATAAAATGGAAACGGAAGGTAACATAACATATTCCAAAATGCGAGCGTAGCTTTGACCAGTAAGACGCTCTCTGATTCTCCAAGTAACACCTGCTCCTTGGCAACACATTACGAGCTGCAGGATTTATATAGCGGGCTCTTCATATCGGGCTCTTCAATTTCTTGGGCGGTATACACGCACAGAGCCATCATAGCAGGATGGAAAAACTTTTTCGTCTGAAAAAATTGTGTTGTCCCAAAAGTCCTGTGGCGCACCGACAAATTGGTTGGCAAAGTTTAACCTCTGCTCCTTATGCCGTGGCAACAGAGCAACTTTATTTGCAGCCGAAAAATTCTTCAGCTCAGATGCTCTGATTCGTCGTCTTGCGGTTTCCACCGAAGCAGGAAAATCTGTATCAAAGGGATTCTGTCGGAGGTGGTCAAGGACGAGTTCGTCTTCCTCCATAGTACTGAATTTCTGACGGTCCCCTTTATGGACGTACTCAACAATTCCTTCTGCATTTCATTTTCGCTTAATTTTGTAAATACAACCTTTACTCACATTCAAAGTATCTGCAACTGCTTGCATTGACCATCCGTTCTGCAGTATCATCACAGTTCTCATTTTTTGCGGTTCAGTTAAGCGCGGCATAATAATAATAATAATAATTATAAGGAAAACTTCAAAATATAGAATAATTATTAGTAAACTGACAAATAAAATTGACAATCAAGTTTTGATTACCTGAAAGCCTGTTTCACATTAATTAAAAAAATCGTTCACTTTCAATTGAACGGCACTGTACCACAGTATCTGTGTAGGTACTGTAAGGTTTTCGATAAACTTATTTAATATTTAATAAGAGTTTCTTACATAATAAATTATAATTTCTTTGTGTTAATTTAAAATCGGCAATATTTGTGGCACGTTTTGCAGTTTTCATCACAGACTTATCTGTTTTTTTCTGATTGCAAATAATTGATTTTGAGTGTTGGTTAGAAAATGGGTGAAAATAGAGTACTTACCTTGTCAAACTCGGAAACATAAGTGAGGCCAGAATATGTATGTAGTTTAAGTTAACTTAAAATCTTTTTTTTATTTGATGACTAATTAAATTTATAAAAAGTACATTATTCAGTATCAGCATCAACTGATGTATCTCGTTCTTGGTTGCCCCGACCTGAACGGAGTATGTATATGATAGGAAACCCAAAACCCGAGAATTTCCCGTCTGAAATCACACTTTTGAATCTCTCATAAGAAATACATGGCAGTCATATTTATGTGTTTAGGAACCCATTTCAAATTTCGCGCCCGGATTTTGATAACCTAACTAATATGGTCAATTGATGACATTCTGTGTCCACTTTCCGCTTTCTTAAACCAGACATATTGATAGAATTTGCTCGAATATTTCCCGCGACGTACTCTTGACCGTCCGCGAATATGCGACGCGAACTTTATCAGTTGTTAGGAAGTAATAATTATAATATTAACATTTTTAGAGGGCATATATGGCAACAACCACCATGTATAGCATCGTTCCTACTAAAGTATGAAACAAGTTCGTCGTTATATAAGTTTATCCCGAGAATTGTATCTTGTAACATCAAGTGCTCATTTATACATAAATAATGTTAAAATCATTTCCACCCAGAAATATATTTCTCCCGTAATGTTTTCGAATTGAATATCAATATCTTCATCAACATAGTTTTGGACATCTTCTTCCGTAACTTCTGGAATCAGCGTTTTCACAATTTAACCCCATACATTCTTCGCAGAACATTTAATGTTGTTGTTGAACAAGCTATTTCAGCCAATTTTTATCAAAAAATACTTTTTTGGGCACCATTTTGAAGGAAAAATATAATAATATATACCAAAATCCACAAATCAGAAAGAAGATATACAAAAATGTAAATAAAACAAAAAATTTAAACATTATTACTTATTAGTTTTTTTTTAATTAGTTTTTTGACTTATTTTGTTTGCAAAAAAGTTTTTTGTTTTTATAATTTGCCATTTCGATGGGATATTTGGATCTCTACAAAAAATATGATTTTAAGATATGAACGAAAGATAATCTTATACCCATGTGATGATACGATATGATTTTTTGAAAATGGGTCAGATGAAAAGGCTAGTAAACGATTTTTAGACGATGTGCTCTGCGCATACGCATGGCTGAAAATGATATTTCGTAAGTTGCGGTCAAAATTGGTATCTACATATACATGATCTTGAAGTAATGTATACAAGTTTGGACATTATGTCTCGAGATAATATTGTGTTAAATGTTAAATTTATATAATTAGCCGCGTTTTTTATTTTTTTTTCATTCGCAACAACGTTATTTCCCCTAGGAAGTACTTAATATAAAATTTTAACCGTTAGATTAATATTCTAGAATAATGTCCACGATAGAACTGGCCAATATAGTGAAGATACATATTAGATTTTTTTATTATTACATTCTGAAGTAAATTGACCAAACGAGTGAAAATATAAACCCACTTTCAATCGCCTCGCATCAAGAGCAGTACATTAGAATGCATAAGTTCGTATAAATGCATAAAATCCCGCGGGAATAATAATTAAACTGCAACTACTTTCCCAACGTTACCCCTGAAAGCGACCGACACCGGTGAAGACTGAATATATAATACTCGTAAAATTTACCCTCTCTGTAATAATGAATTATGCAATTTTATGCAAACCTGAACCACAACTTCTACAAACAATACAAACACTAATCTTTTTGTCTACTTTTGCAATTATCGCCCTTTAGTAATCCAATCTAAGACTGTGCACCGTGACAACAAACACTTAGTTAAAGCCCGCTCTCACCGCCTTCCTTTAGAGTAGAATATTCCTAAATCGCCATATTAAAACGAGCGTTTTTGAAATGAACTGATAAAATATGATAGACACGAAGCAACGTTTGCTAGTCTAGAATCATTTCATTGTTAAGACAGACAAAGTCCAGACCTGAACATGCAGAGCATTCACCTAATTGATTTGATGCTATTTATAAAAAATCGACGAGACGGGGCAGAGCTAATCGATTCAAGCCTAGTAACATAGAACTCATATTTCGCCGTAGCTTATACAAATATTGTCTCACCATCCACCCGGGTCCCTGATCTGATACAACTAAGTTAGGGAACCCATTTTCAGATAATTTCCTCGACAATATAATTTATTTTAAAATATGCTGCTGGTACTACTAATGTGCTTGCTATCTCCGTTCTGCGCCTTTACGTCTTGTGTTAATTTTTGTTTACCATGTAAATGTCAAGGCACCTTACCATTTTTAAAGTTTAGAGTGAGTACATTTAAGTAAGTGGCTACATAATTAACTTACACTTACTTTGGAGACGAATATAATTGATTACCAGTGGCGACTCGTCAGGGGAGAGAGGAGAGGCAGTTCTTTCGAAAAGTAATAGTTATAGTACGAATCTGGGGTGTCATCAAAAAAATTTGCGTTATTAAAAAAAATTTTAGAAATATTTTTTTTAAATTTTTTTCTATGGAATAGCGATTGAAGAGTTCGATCGAATCCCAAGGTTATATCGCGTTAAATGCGATTTTTATTGTAAATTATACGATCCAAAAATGGGCGATTTTTATTAAAAGAAATTTCGAAAGAGTTCAAAGAGTTCGAAATTTCTTTTAATAAAAATCGCGCATTTTTCGATCGTATAGACAATAAAAATCGCATTTATCGAGATATAACCTTTTTTCGTTTGGGATTCGATAGAACTCTCGAATCGCCATTCTGAACTCTCATCAAACGCCCTTTAAACGCCTTGGAATTTTTTTTTCAAAAAATATCCATTTTTTGAGTCATGAAATTTGCGTAAAAATCTCATTTATTGGGATATAATTTTTTTCTTTCGGGATTTGTACGACCTCTTCGATCGCCATTCTGAACTGTCATCAAAAGCCCTTTGAACTCCTTGGAAATTTTTGTTTAAAAAAAGCTCGATTTTTTCAATCATGAATTTGTAATAAAATTTCTCTTTTTTTTTCGCTATTTTCTCTTTCGATTTTCTTCTTTCGGTTTTCGCACGATCTCTTCGTTCGCCATTCTGAACTCTCGCCAAAAGCCTTTTGAACTCCTTGGAAATTTGTTTTTGCAGAAATCTTTCATTTTTCGATATTGAATTTTGCAATAAAAATCGCGTTTATTGCGATAGAAATTTTTTTCTTTCGGGATTCGCACGAACTCTTATATCGCCATTCTGAACTCTCATCAGAAGCCCTTTGAACTCCTTCGAAATTTCTTTTAATAAAAATCGCGCATTTTTCGATCGTATAATTTACAATCAAAATCGCATTAACGCGATATAACCTTTCTTTTTTTGGGATTCGATCGAACCCTCCAATAGCTATTGCATAGAAGAAAATAATTTAAAAAAATTTTATTTTTTTTTAAAAAAAAACTTGCTAATTTTATGAACTATTGCTTTTTTTTGTTGTGAACTCCTGAACTCTTTCTTCTCTACCGAAAAATTCATCGTGAACTTTTTTTTCGTTGATTAACAACTATGTTGTTCCTTTTGCGCCGTTAATCGGAGACGATTTTATGGTGATGCATGATAATGGCCGGCCGCATGTTGCACGAATCGTTAATGAGTATTTAGCCGAGGTTGATATCCCAGTAATTAATTGGCCTCCTCGAAGCCCAGACCTAAACCAATTGAACATGTTTGGGATGCTCTTGGAAGGAAAGTACAATTTAGTGTACCAGCTTCTGAAAATTTACAACAGCTTAGTGTAGTTTTAATTGAAGAATGGCAGCAAACTGGTCGATTTGCTTGTATTCAAAACCTAATTTAGGACACGCCAAGACGAATTACAGCAGCAGCAGTGGGGGAAACACTTCGTACTATGTTGATTAGGTTTTTCAGTTTATTTTCAGATAGTTTTCGTTATGGTTAAATTTTTAAAATTGTTATAGAAAAAATGTAAAATGTAACGATTTCCTAAAACCCTTGTATCTTTTACAAAAAAAAGTTTTTGTAACAAATAAAAAAAGAAAATGTAAGTAGATGTAACTTGATAACAAAATAAGAAATTATAAGGTGTAACCTGTTGGCCACTCCATATATTGTTTTAAAGTTAGAGTAAAAAGGTACTTTTTGTGTCACCCCGTATAATATGGACATTTGCCTAGTTTTTTTTTAATATAAATCCTCTGTGAGATTCTTTATAAATTAGCTACTAGATGAAAAAAAAATTAATCAAATCGGATTTAAATTAACAAAGTTATTGATAAGCAAACTTCATCAATATTTTATAAATTCCTATTCTTAGATTCCTACTATTACAGGCAATAACCGATTTATCACAAAACTATTTGGAGGACAACTTTGAAACACGAGACAAAACTATTTGGAGAAACCTTATACCCTCGCCATCGACAGCTGTCAGTACATACCTATAATAAAAACGGATAATGTGGTAATCTAAGAAATTTACTAACCTGTATGGGTTCTTTGGTGGGCTTTAAGATGTGAACTTTTGGTATAAACTTTTTTACATCCAAGAAATTGGCACTTATGTATCCTCCTCTTAGAGTCCGGGGAATGGTCTAAGCGAGTATGTTTTATTGGTGCTGAGGCTGACGTCGAAATTGTACTCGATGGTGTTCGGGGCACTACGGATATATACCTAGTCAATCCTGAAGCCCGCACCCTCACTATCGTGTTTTTATGTCCACTACTAATGCGAAGTCCGCAAACGTCCAAATCGCTGGCACTAGAACTACCGTTACTATGTCCCGGTCCCGATTCGGGACTCGAGGGAGGTGTCAATGTTGCTGAGTTTCTCGTAATCAATCGGAATTGCAAAGCGTCACTCACATCAGAATGTCTCTCGTAGCTGTCGTCGTCTTCCTCGTCGTCCTCGTCATCGTCGATGGGCTCCTGCTTCACCAACACGGCGCAAGATAACGCCCCATCCCACGAGCAAGGCGAACTCGCCGAACTTAACGCATCGAAATCCTCGATGCAGTTCACTTCGTACCAGGTCCTGTTTAAATCTGCCGGTAACTTTTTGTACGACTGGATTTTTGGTTCGTCCTTCAAATATCGTTCCATTTCATAACACGTCTGAAACAAATATATTATTTTAGGTACTACAAATGATAATGTACATCAGTAACAGTCTGTCTACATCAGTTGCAGAAATGCGAGGCATATATATATATATATATATATAAAAACTGATCAACAAAATAAATGTTACACTGCCAAATTTGCTCTGATTTTGGATTGCCGCCGCCTATTTAGTTTCTGTTTGAAGTGTTAGCTAGTACAATGTTTTGTCTGCCGGCCCTTGTTTGTACCAAGGATATATGTTTCATATAAAGTTTCTATAGGGCGGAAAATAAAACAGTGCTAAATTTCTGAAATTTCGGCATCGTCCCATTACAACAAAAATTCTTTTTTCTGGATTTCAACATGAATGTCATAAATTAGAACCTCATATCTCGAAACGGTTTTTGCGATTTTCGTTGATTTGCCTTATTTACACAGTGACCGCAAAAACATCCATTTTTGGCCTTGCATTGATAACTTTTTTACTCGTGAACCGACTCTCAAAATCCAGGCCTCATGTTGAAGCTAAAACTGTAGTTAATAAAGCACGATAAAGATAATCGACTCCAGAGGCAAAGTTTCAATATACAGGGTGAATTGAAGTCTCTCAGAATACTAGGTTTTGCGAGTTATGCAGATTTGGTTCAACTTTGATGCAACCCTGTATATTGAAACTTTGCCTGGAGTCGATTATCTTTATTGTGTTTTATTAACTGCAGTTTTAGCTTGTGCAGTTTGTGGTTTGACTATTTGTCACTTGAAAAGTACCTAGTATTTAAAAATCAAAAAGACATCTCTCGGGACCCGTTTGAAAAAATAGAGCGGCCAGTTCGAAAATGTATAAAAGTTTCAAGAGTTTCCACAGAAATGATAGTTGTGGACCGATCCAAATAAAAATGATATAATTATGAATTTAAATATTACATAAACTGCAATATTACAAAAACTGCATATTTGTCTATATAATAACATTGATACTCCCATATTTGAATCATGGTACGTGGTCAAAGATCACCAAGCACAAAACATAACTTGATTTTCATTGGGTTAGGTTAGGTTTAAATACATCCTTATTGAATTTGAGAGATAAAATAGGGCACATTTAAATTATTAATTTACGCTGGTAAACAAGTTATTAACTTATATAAATAACCCAATGGTTTCAAATTCCCCTACATATTATGATGCATATAATATATCCCCCGAGAAGGTTGCTGAATACATTTATTTTAATTCTAAAATGAGTTTGTTCGGGAGAGTTCTATATTGCCGTGTATTCCGTGTAACAGTTAAAACATTGTGGATTCTTCCATTGCCTACTTAACCTTTGTCAAGATTCCTTACTTTATAGTCGCAACAACGAGCTGCGAAATACTTTGCTAAACGGTACATCAAGAAACTAGGTCGAAAAAATTATCAATATGTTACTTATTATAATAATACGGAATTAAAAACATAATAATGTGGATATTTTGTCATACAACGTTTTGTCCTAATGAAAGACAGGGGACGGTGGTTAGTCAAGCGTTATAGCGCGCTTGCTATTCAATTCGATCAACTAGTATCAGCGTGTTCGAGTCCCGCTGCCCCCGATTTTTTTTCATAAAATCCCACCTATGTAACGATTTATATTTTCCTAGATTTTCACTCACTTCATATATGTTAAAATCTGGCTAATGTGACCATCAAAATAATAATATGCCACCTCTCACGTTCAAGTATCTTCTGCGAAAACCATTGCGGTTAGAATGAGGTGAAGAGATGTTATCATTATTTGAATTAAATCACATTGTATAATATACGTACTACTACGTGTATAACCAAATAATAAAAACAATTTTTGCTTTCTCCATGCATTCTTTTCGCCACTGTTATTTGCCTTTGTCAAGTAAGTATATATTAAAAATAAACACCACAATAATAGCAATAAATTATAAAAGCAAAATTAAATAAGAATACTCACTGATATGTACATTTGAATATATACTGAAAAGAATCATTTAGAACACAAGACGTTTCGTTTTCCTGATGGAATTCTTCAGCATGATGTGCGATTTAGTTCCTTATAGTGATTGTTGATTGCCGATTTAAAAATTGCATAGTAATGGTAACATTTTTTTTATTTTGAGAATACATTTTAAAATACAGATAACAAAACAAAAAAAAACATTGTCAAGACTAGATAAATGGAAACTTTTCTTCGTTTAAGTTGCAGACAAATTGTCAACCAATTTGTCTGCATCTAAACTATTAACGATGTCAGTTTCAATTGTTAAAATGGAGAGATTAGTTGTGTGTTCTTGTGACAAAGTACTTCTTAAATGATTTTTACTCTTTTTAGTAGAGAAAATGACCTCTCACCACTTGCGATAGTGGCTGCTATTGACAAAAAACATCTTAAAATAACGTCCATATTAGGAAAAGTATCACATAGTTTTTCCTTTCTAATAAGTTTTAACACAACGGCGAGATTTGGTCTTTGTCGAATATACATGATGTATATTGATTGAGGAAAATATCTGAATTGAACACATTCTTCAGAAAAACTACCATCCACGATCATTTTTATAAACAGTTTAAAAAGCCACAGACTTTTCTCTTATGACAGAATCGGAATTGAATATTAAATTCTGTGAAAATCCGGAATTATCCTCATATTTGGTGTATGATTTTTTATCTTAGAGTTATTTCTGAATATATTCTGTCCTAAGTACATAGCGTGTTTTAAAAATCATATGTTCATTGGCGTTGAATTCAGTTTCATTTATTCTTGTATTATTGACAGATAATTTTCTTCTTTTTTTCTTCCCTCATCTGCTTTGTATGCATCGAATCCAGAAAAACGTTTCCCCAACGTTTCGAATCTGTCGAAACTTTCAACGATTCTTAAAGATTGTATATATTACAAAAGAGATACATACAAATGAATAACTGTGAGAACTCTTTCTTTTTGCAGGCCTTTGCTGATGTTGTTAATTATAATGAATAATTGACAGCATGACACAAAAACACAAAAAATGACAGCATGACATAAGTTTACAATTCTATCATTTTTTATGAATATTAGATGCTTGCTGTCATCTATAATTTGTTCTGAATAGCCCTCAGAGTGCCTTTATTGCATCAGCTCACCACCGAGTTCTCGATAGGCTTTTAGGTAACAACTTTTTAACCTTTTTAACGTCTCTTAATTCCAGGCAGTTTTTAAAAATATCCAATCAAGAAGTGGATGCTGACAGAAACGTATAAATCTCATTTAAGAACATGAAAAATTTAGTTGCATCTAAACATGACTGCTGCGTATGTGACAATCAAATTTAAGGAATGCGCAGCACAACGAAAATACCCGGCTAACTCATTTAAATTTTTGATGCGGCTTTGTAACCCTGTATATTTACGCCCTCTTTTTAATTTGTGGCCCTGTGCAATTGCCCCGTGGTTAATCCGGGCCTGTTCTTATGCTTCATACATATGAATGGAATACAGTAATTTTCACTTGATGATTTGCTTCGCCACCATAGCTCACTTCTTAATTATTATTCTATAGACTTGTAGGTTGGGGATAGATTCATTATCTGCTTCAGGATGGAATACATGATCTGAAAATACTGAAATATTCATAAATAATTACGGTTCTATATAACCATTAAACATATTATTTATAACTGATGCCTGTAAGCAGTATACAATAGATATTTTTTCTTTATTTCATTATCGTATAGATCACATTTTATTTGCATAAAATGTAGTCGTTATTAAAACAGACAGTGGCATAGAAAATATAATGGTAGATGGTATCAATTGCCAAAGTTCAATGAAAGAATGTGCCATTCCCCTATTGGGAATATTTGGCAAATGAACACGATAGGTATAGATATTAGATATAAGAATGAATGAAATTTGGGGGATGTACAAGTAAAGCTAAAACAATATACCGATACTCTTTCTACTTTGGACTCACCATCTCGACGGTATATATTTTGGTCCTTTTTAAAATCCATATTTGCACACTGTTTGTTTGACAACCTTTATTTCACGTTTGAACCGAACATTGGCATCACTGACTCGTATGTATTATGAACACTTGTATGCAGTGAATTAATCCGTTGCTAGTTTGTTTCACTAGGATCCCAGCAATTCGTCCTCCTCAATTCAATCTGAAAAAACGTGTTAAATGTTTATTGGGGCTTATCTAGCTATCTAATCCACACCATAATTACTTCTACATAGCAAGTTCATATGCTCCTAATCCTAAAAAAACTATATACCTAAAATACTTACCATAAATTATTAAACAAGCAGGTACAGGTACAAGTTAGTTACACCGCATAGCGGCCTAAGGGAAGACAGTCGGATAATAAATAATGTAATACGAGGGTTGGGAATGTCTAACAAGAGAGGTTGTTTCAGAATTCAGGTCTTGCAGGTATTGAACATCAGACATGGTGTCGGAAATACACTAGTTGGAATCTCTGTTCGGTCCTCTACGAATTATGTTTTAACATTTTTTTCTGTATGATAACGGCAGCGTGAAGAAAAATTTGAAGTTATTAAAATTGTGTGATAGAACGGAAGGCAAGGAACTTTGTTGGTACTTATTCTCTCAGTTCTCTCTGTTGGTACTCAGTCACCGAACATCGATAGGATGTTGAGTTAGCAACAATTTGCATATTCAATGGGGGTGGCGCGGGGTTTCAATTGGTTGAGACAGAAAGTGTCTCAGAAGATACAACCGACTTTTTTTCCGCTAACGAAAATGGTTTTAGTGACAAGTCGTATACTAAAATTAAGTCTGGTTAATAGTCTATCTCATCTGTAAGCATGGATATCGCGTCTGGCAGGTGAAAAACTGAAAAATATTTAAAAAATAATTGCCATCAATTTGGTAATATGTACCTACTGAAAATTTGTCAGATGACAAATGACAGAGTTTGCATTATAACAGAGCGTTCATAGATTTTCTTCCATTATATATAGATTTATACTATTATATATAAATAGAGTATGTCCATAAAGTTAGCACGACAACTTTTGCAAATCGATCTCGCTATGGCATAAACATTTGCTGGTTTAAGCCGTTAATTAATCGTAAAAGAAAAAAAAAATGCCACTCTTCAATTTCTTTTTATATCGGGTGCCCTGCTAACTTCATATGAAGTCAGCAGGTCACATATATAAAAAAATAATTAAAAGGAAAATAAGTTAGCATAAATTTAGTTAGTTTAGCTTTGCCGTTTCTTGGTCGCTGACGAATGGTTATAAGGAAAATGCTGAAGGCTTAAAATTAAAATATTTAATCAAATATCGATTCCCGAATATTAATAAACCAAGCCGAACGGCAAAATGCATGCAGAAAATGAGTTAAAAAAATTTCAACCGAGAAACTCGCTGAGATTCAGTGATTTTACTGTTTTTTGTCTATTACTATTAATAAAGAAATAACAACAATTCATTGCTACTAATCCAAAGAGTAATGAACAATAAAATTTCTTATTCATATACCATTAAACATATTTCATAGCGTGGTGTAGTAAAAAATTACAAGAAACAATGCAATATTTAATATATATTTTATAGTGCGACATAGAATCTAAGCGGGAAACCCCAGTTCTTCGCTTGGAAAATAATTTTTTCGACTCGTTTTCTGCCCGAGAATCTGCAGTTCGGCCTCTTCGATGTAATCGTGAATTTTTTCGTCAATTATTTATCGACCGTAATAAACAAAGAAATGGAAATCACGAAATCCCAGCGAGGCAACCGAGTTTTTCGCTTTTGGAATTATTTTTTCGTCATACTTTCTGCTTGAGAATTCGCCGTTCGACCCCTTCGATGTAATCATGAATTGTTTATCGACCTCAATGAACAAAAAAAATATCAAAATCACTGGATCTCGGCGGGGCAATCGAATTATTCGCGTGGAAAATTTGTTTCTTGACACGTTTTTTGGCTCAGATGTGGCAGTTAGCCTTGTTTGATTGAATCGTGAAGTTTGATTTTGTCGATAATTATTTATTGATTGATAATAATAAACAAAAAACCTCGAAATCACGGAATCTCAGCAGGGCAACGGAGTTTTCGGCTTGGAATTTTTTTTTCGACTCGTTTTTTGGCCCAGATTTTGCGTTCGCCTTGTTTGATTTAATTGTGAAGAATGCGTTTTTGTCTTAATTATTTATTGATAATAATAAACAAAAAACCTCCAAATCATGGAATCTCAGCGGGGCAACAGAGTTTTCGGCTTGGAAATTTTTTTTTCGACTCGTTTTCTGGCTGAGATTTTGCCGTTCCATTTGATTAATTTAATCGTGAAGGGTGCAATTTTGAGTAGTAGCAAGTTTTTATTAATAGTAATAAACAAAAAACATCACTAAATCTTAGCGGGGCAACCGAGTTTTTCGGTTGATTTTTTTTAACTCGTTTTCTGCGTGCAATTTTGTCGTTCGGCTTATATTGGGGAATTGGATTTATAATCGGGAATCGATATTCGATTAAATAAATTTTCCGTTTATCAAACGAAGCCTACAACATTTTCCTTATAACTATTCGTCAGCGGCAAATTTAATAAAAAAACTTATTTTTTTTGAATTAATTTTTTGTGACCTGCTAACTTCATATATGAAGCTAGGAGGGCATCCGATAAAAAAAAATAAAGAGCGGCAAAATTTTATCTTTCACGTTTAATTAACGGCTAAAAACAGCAAATGTTTTGTTTCCATACCGAGATCGATTTGCAAAAGTTGACCTGCTAACTTTATGGGCATAAATAGATTTACATCCATTTTATGTTAAAAACTTGCGAATGGATGACTACTGGATACATCTAAATGCAATTCAATTAACTTAACTAGTAATCAAAGAAGATAAAGAAGAGAAAAAGAAAAAAAAAGGGGAAAAAGTAGTACCTAGTGCAACAAATTTCGTGTCTTATGTTAATTCTATCAGTCTTTCCATAAGAGATCTTACATTATCTGTCAACCAATTTCTGAAAAATATATAAATTTTTGCAATTTTTAATGTTAGTAGGAAAATTATTATACGATCTTTGTCCAATATAAAGAAAGCGACTTTTACCTATATCTTTTTTTCTGCATCTAATTTGATGTCTTTTGATTTTTGTCGAGTGCAGTAACCATGATCTATAGGTTGTAAAAAATGCTTGTTTTCGTAGATATATATTCGTATCCCTCGCGGTTATAGTTGGTCAGTACGTAAGTCTAATATTTTTATTTAAAATTATCTTCATAATTTGTTTCTGTAAAGTTCCTAATGGCTTTAAATATGTTTCCTTGCACCGCCCCACGCTAGTATTCGTGCGTATTCCGCCTTAGATGATAGTCTATCATTATCCCTAAGTATTTAATACTTGTGGTAGAAGAGACTTATTATTATAATTATTACCGGTTATCCAATGGTAATCCTGCCAGTTTTCACCTTCGAAGATATGATATTGCCTTCTCTAGGTAAGATAAGTAAGTCATTGATGGATATTGAAAATAGCATAGGGCCTAGAACTGTACCTTGTGGCACCCCACAGTTCTTTCCTCACTATTAACAGCTCCAATAACACAATAACCTTTTGTCTCCTGTTCGTTAAATAGTTACGAAATAGGATGCATTTCCACGAATAACAAAGTTTTCTAATTTATTTAACAAAAGTTTATGGCTTACCGTGTCGAAAGTCTTAGCTAGATCTACGAAGACACATAGCTCAATAAATACAATTTTGTTCAATAAATGTTTTCAACCGTTTTCCAATCAAATCCATTATTATACATGTTATGATAGAGCTTTGACCTCGAAAGTTAATGTGATTTTGAAATCATCATCAAGAATTGTCGCAGAAAAAAATTCCAAAGGCTCTTGAAAGCTTGTAAGCTCTACTTTAACAGAAAAATGTTTTGCTTTGTTTTTTGATTAGTAATCAAGTATTAAAGCGCAGGGAATTTTGCGAATTTTAATAGCTGCACTGATCTTATAATATTTTTTTAATACACGCGAGTCATATCGTGGAGGACGTGGCGCATAGTTTTCCGAATAATTTGCTTTTTTACACAGCTCTGCTTATCAAATGAAAAGTCTTACATTTGCCTTTAATTATATCTTCTAAACTATCCATCGCGGCAAGATTTGAAAAGCTTAAACAATGATCTATGCCACTCTATTGTTTCTATGGCATCTTTTTATTTTTACAGATCTCTGAAAAAAGGCATATTTCCCATTTTTCACCAAGCATGCTGCAAGCTTGAATTTCATAAATAAATCAGTCAGCCTTATCTTTAATTATACTTCATGATAAAATCAATTTGTATATCAAATTCCAAACATGTAAAAATAATAGTGAGGGATCCGAAAAATCGATCTCATTTTCCACTTAAGCCAGACTTACGTTCCTCAAATTCAGATAACCCAGATTACTTTTTTCGTAAGTTTTATGATCTACTTTACCAAATCTAAAAGATAGATAAATCCACTATTTGTTGTATTCATCTTTACAACCCATCAGAAAATATTTGCCATACTCAAAACTAGATGATTAGTATCACTAATAGAACAATCTCATCGATATTCACATTCATCAACTAAGAAAATAAGGACCAAACAAATTCACTGCCTCCCTTGAGTTTGTCTTGAATAAAATAATTAATCCGAATAGTCACATATATCTAAGACCTTCTATAGATCTAAGACTGTGTTTGATCTAAGATTAGCGGCGTCGGGAATGATAGGGAAAAGTTAATTTTACCACTCCCAGGTGGCTAAAATAAAATCAGAATTACCGCAGAGAAATATTGACATTAATAAATAATCTGTTCATATTTCGCTGCATAATTTAAGAAAATCTGTGCTAAATCATTAAAATCACGCCAGTAATGAATTCAGTTGTTTCATGTGTAAATTTAATTAAATCAAGAGATTTAAATCACGGCGTTGACTTCAATCAACGATATAATGGAACCATACTCAAGTCTAGATCTTTCTAGAGCACAAAATAAAATGTTTAATGTGCGTAGGTATATCTGAAAAATCTTTATAGTTGCGATATATAAAACCAAGTGCCATACCTTTAACTTTTAAATTATTTCTGGGATATTCAAATGATTGTGTGGAAACTTTCCTGCGGTCATCTTTCAACTTCCGTTTGATTTCCCTTCCACTTCATTTACCCACAGATAAATTGCCTACATCATTTATCGTATTCTAATAAATGTACGAACGAGTATTATTTATTAGCATAATTAATCAATTACTAGTTTAGTATTTCACCTGTTAACCATGCAAATAAATGATTAATACATTTCCGCTTCTATAGTAGGCGAAGCATAATAGGTATAATGTAAAATACCGTAATTTTTTTTATAAACTGTTAATAATAATTAGATAAACTACTGATTGTTTTCCCGTGGTCATTTATATGAATATTAACTGTTTAACTCTCGTGTGCAATGTGCATTTTATACACTTGCTTGTTACACAATCTTCTAGAACGCCATTTTGTAGGATGCATACTTAAAAATAAGTAATTGCACATTGTTTTGCTTAGTTGAAAGTAATGATTGGAATATAGTATCATATTAGATCTTATCATATTAGTCAACTGCGTACAGTCAGAATCGAATGAAGATAAAAAACGAAACCGAAAAAAATTGAAAAGGTTTCAGGGTGAATTTTACTACAAATGCAGACTTACTTTTCTCGCTTGTGATGAAAAGTGAAAGTTAATTAACACCGTATTATTGTAGAAACTTGAATGGGGAGATATAGCAGTATTGGCGACGTGCGAATGCTTTAAAATATCTAAAATAGTTGAATGGTATTAGAGACAGACTTCAACACAAATATCCATTTGCAAGGTCACGATTTCAAATTAGAAAATGACGCCTATTATAGGAAAAACTTTCTTAGCAATGGTTTTAATGACTGAAAGCGTTTTTCCTAGAACTATAATACGTGCATATTCTTTAAAGTAATTTAAAATTTGACAAGATCATGTATGTTTCAACATATCTATCTGTACAAAAATGATCTGCTTTCCCCCCCTACCAGCATGGTTTTTCTCTGAATAAAACCACGGATATTGCGCTCTGCGATTTCCACCATAAAATTGTAAACGCAAAAGAGAATAAACAATATGTCCTTTGGCTATCCACTACTCGTACTACTAGCGTAGTTATATAGCGGGATTAGAGGTACACCTCTAGATTTTTTGTTTAGAAAGTATAGGACCCATCAGGTTGTTATACTTAATAATAGAGTCAGCAGTGATAGCCGTGACATTGTACAAGGGGTTCCGCAGGGTTCCATTCTGAGACCACTACTCTTTAATATATATGCAAATGATCTATTAATTTTATTTGGGTTTATAATTTTTGTTTAACGCTATTATATATTTAGTATTTTTCAATGAGCTTCATTAGGTAATACATTATTTGTTTCATCAACATGTAGCAATAATAATAATAAATTAAACCCAAAAAATATATAATTCAGCAGATTGCTACATAGTTGCGCCTGCCAAGATTTTTTTAACCAAAATTCTAATATTATTCAGCTTTTACTATCGTTACCCAGTACCATTCCCAATATCTGCGCGTATTACCCATTATACATTACATTTCCAGAGTTTCTCTGCTTGTCCTTGTTTTATTATTGCTGAATTCACCACCCCCTCACCCTATCAGAATAGGAAACATTGTTTTCTGTAGAAAATGGCCACTACGAATTCGCTCGCATGCCATTCGGTTTAAAAACACGCGATCTACTTTTCAATGCGTTATGGACAATATTCGGCTAAGTATCCAAAACGATCGCGCCACGTCTATATGTCACGATATAGTCCCACGATAAGTTTGAACACTTTAAAATATTCAGAAACGCCAATCTTAATATTCAGCCAGGTGATTAGATTACATGTTAGTGTAATGTGTAATACTAATAATATTTATTGTAACGTATCATAAGTGCTGAATAAATATGGCAAATATGGCAAGTTAAATGTTATATACTACATTGATATACCCTGATAATTTTAAGAATATTAGACTTATTATTATCGATACAGAATGCAGTCAAAAGTGCAAAAAATAAACTACATATAAGGATAACTTCAGATACATTCAACTACCTACTTCATTACATCATAGATCCTCTTGACTTTTTCAGTTACTTAGGAGATCCTCGTCCCTTTTATATTAAATTATACTTGATTGAGTTTGCTGTAGTCACTTATATGTTATTGCACAAAAATATCGAAATACTAGCGTTCGCAGTCAACTTACTGCTTTGTTGGTTTTTAAAAATAGTTTATAAAAACCTTAATCGCATTACTTACGTACCACTTTATTGCATATAAACTTATTACGATATAACTATATACGATGATATCGTTTAGTATTATATAGACGAGACATGATAATTTTGGATACTTAGGTAACCGAATATGGCCCATAACGCGTTGGAAGGCAGATCGTGCATTATTAAACCGAATGGCATGCGAAATAATTCGTAATTGCTATTTCTATAGAATACTGTCTTCTGAACATCTTTTGAATCTCATTTATTAACATATTATGTTATTCTAATGATTCCTGCAACACTTATACCACAGGAGAGGAAACAAAAGTGATAATTTACCCCAAAACGCCATCGATAATATTCATATTAACGTTCACCATTCAACATTAACGTTCAAGATAGAAACACTTACGTGACTAAGATCACGGGACACTTTCGACAATGGCTAATAGGCAGTCACGTGCTCTGGACTTTACTCTATATGTATCACGTTTAAACCGGAGGCGGAAAAAATTGAAATGCGTTCGAGGCAGGCTTACAGCATATTGATTTTTAAATGACATCAGATAAAAATATTTTCATAAACTAGCTTATATTTTTCAGACATTTTCATAAACTAGTTAATTTGCCATCGCATGCCTACTCTCCTAAAAGATCGTCATCTACTGTTTGCCGACACTGGTGTACGTAGCTCAGCTCTACTGCAGTGATAAAATATTTAAACGGAATTAAACAATAATAAATAGGTACCTAGGTATTGCTTACTAATAGAAGGTTAAGTACTTACATCTTAGTCAGCCAAAAAGCGTGATCACGTTCTAAACGCAAACCGATTTGCATAAATAAGTATATGATTGTTAGCGCACTTTCTTCACGTAAGTTTTACGGTCAACAACACAGGCTTCATCAAAAGTCCAAACATGTAAACATTTGTGACTTATTATCTGTCTTATTTCTTGTTCGACGCCTTAGTGTCGATAGTATAAAGAGTATAAAGAAAACTATAAACAGAACATTCGAACAGAACTATCTTATCTGTCTATGCCAGAGGTTCCCAGTGGGGTTTGTACTAGTAGCCTTCCATGGGGATGGTTGAGAAAGAGGCAAATGGGGGCGAAGACAGTCAAGGGTCGAAAAAAGTCAAAGACAGTCAAAAAAACATGGATGTGTGCTTATGACCACACGATCTAATTTTCGAATTTTAAAATGTATACTGTAACCGTCCGCCCGTATTACCACAACCCGCAATACACCGTACCCGATAATACACGTTGACTGCACACGCCCGTGACACAGATGCTTAAGGCAAGCGGCGCTAGATGTGGCCCCACTGTATGTCGTTCCAAAATACCTACTCATAGTTAGCAAGTACTGCGACGGACCATCACTTCGGCAATCGATTCGCTTCAATTCGATACATAGAGGTAATTGGACGATAACCCGACCAGACGGAACCTCCTGATATATTGCTTTCTCCCTTAACAGGTATTATTATTTTAAATAAAACTGCTGAGGCGCCTAAAGAAGTTTTCACTTCAAAAATACGCCTGTTATAATAACTATATAATTACATTTATGTTATATAATGGATTAGTTCGGTGAATCAACAAAAGATAATATCGATATTGTTATATAAAATTATTTATTCTCATCTCTGTACACATGAAATAATATTAGTTACAAAATAAACAATAATAGTTGTGAATTATATTGTGGAATTTTCCTCTGATTGTCTTGTCATTCGTGAGTTTTGGCAATGCTATGGCATCTATCCTTTCCAGGATACTTTAGCCGGTTGTTGTGTTTAATTTTCTGCTTTGTTCAAGACTTTGTTTCCGATTATTTGTATTATTGTCTTCGACCTATGGTTGGGATATATGCGGGAATTTTGCGGGTGTTAGTATTCTAATTTTGTTAGTTGTTAGTTGATTTACAAAAGCTGTGGCTATCTTCACTGCTATTATATTCTAAGAATGAAACAATGGCAGCTAAAATATGCTATAAATATTCGATAGAGCGTTACATAGACGAACGTGTCGCGTGACGGCCCAGTCTCATTCAATACCCACAAACTCTCTACTGTCTCGCTCTGCCGACTGATCCTCCCTCACTTAGTCGACTTTACCCGAAGGAGCGTTACATAGCCTAGCGTGAGGTGTGACCGGCCAGTCTCATTCAACACCCATAAAAATAAAAGTGCTGAACGCGCTTAAAGAAGTTTTCACTTCAAAAGTATTTCTTTATCTCTAAAATTGTCATTTATTTATTTATGTAAACTACTACTAACAGCAGGCAAAGCCCAATTACAGGACGTATATCCTTATATTTAAAAGTTAAAATTCAAAGTACTCATAAAATACTCACAGACTAAACTAACAGATACATACCTAATAGAAAATAAATTTAATTATGGCCGAGTGCACCGTAGTCTTAATCCTGGATTAAATTTAAGACAGACTTATTTTGACACATTTATGTTGCACCGTGTGTCAAAGCCCGGATTAATGTGATATGACCGACTTTAATTAAAGTCGCCAATTTCGAGGGCTTAAGACGGAGTTTAACGTTAAGTCACAAATAGGTTATGTTTCATTATTTTACAAAACTTTTAGGCATTATTAGGTATTTTATGCGCTTTTAGGCTTTTCCTATAGCACATTTTTTTCAATAAATGTCCAAGCCATAGGGGACAGTGATTTAAAAATTAGAGATATTGTGGCAAGATGACCCGGTAGCGCTAATGATTCTTGATAATACCCACCATCTTTAACAATAATAGCAGAATTAAAGCAAGATTTAAAATGAGGAAATTTAATAATTAAACACATATTGTACATATATATATATATATATATATATATATATATATATATATATATATATATATATATATATATATATGTATATGTATATGTATATGTATATGTATATGTATATATATATATATATATATATATATATATATATATATATATATATATATATATATATATATATATATATATATATATATGTATATGTATATGTATATGTATATGTATATGTATATGTATATGTATATGTATATGTATATGTATATGTATATGTATATGTATATGTATATGTATATGTATATGTATATGTATATGTATATGTATATGTATATGTATATGTATATGTATATGTATATGTATATGTATATGTATATGTATATGTATATGTATATGTATATGTATATGTATATGTATATGTATATGTATATGTATATGTATATGTATATGTATATGTATATGTATATGTATATATATATATATATATATATATATATATATATATATATATATATATATATATATATATATATATATATATATATATATATATATATATATATATATATATATATATATATATATATATATATATATATATATATATATATATATATATATATATATATATATATATATATATATATATATATATATATATATATATATATATATATATATATATATATATATATATATATATATATATATATATATATATATATATATATATATATATATATATATATATATATATATATATATATATATATATATATATATATATATATATATATATATATATATATATATATATATATATATATATATATATATATATATATATATATATATATATATATATATATATATATATATATATATATATATATATATATATATATATATATATATATATATATATATATATATATATATATATATATATATATATATATATATACAGGACAATGCATACTCTTCTGGGTCTTTGGGCCAACATAACATCATTTGGATTTTATAAACCATATATAGGTACATAAATTTTGGTATTATTTATGAAATTAATTAGAAAATCGTCAATTCCAGAAAAATTTATACAGGAGCAGGGTCATGGTATCTAAATTTCCTTTCATCGGTAATTTTTTGCCTCAAAATTTTTTTGCTTTTTAAACCGTTTTTTAGTGAATTTTGCTTTGACCTTTTTACCATATTTGGAGACCTCGTATCTGTTACGATTTCTACCCACGCCCTATTTTTCTCTTCAGATGTATTCCCATCAATCTTTATATTATCAATTTCGTGTTTTTATTCTGCAATTGAAAATAAAAGAGTTATTTTTCCTCAGGAGTAAAGTTTGAACAATAAGTTTGCTTCTTACTTATAAGTTTGCTGTTTCATCTGCCATGATTTGCTGGATAAATGTAGATATTAAAGTTGTATCTTTATAATGTATAATGATATTACGATCTTCGACCATACAGAGAGAAGATATATTGATGCAAAATTAAAGTATCTTCGATTATTCAAATTGAAATTATTTTGCTGTCAATTTTCACAAAATTTTTCAACAAAATAACCCAAAAGCGTCAAAAGTCACTAGGCGTTCGACTTAAAAGGCAACGTTGCCACATTTTAACTGGACTTAGTTAAGTCTTTATGATTTTTTAACGGTGCATTTGAATTAAAAATAATCCTGACTTAATATTTTAAGTCGACTTAACTAAGCCCAACTTAACGTACAATCGGTGCACTTGGGCATTATAGAGATAGTTAACAATATCAATTTTCAATTTGGAAATAAGCTAGAAATCTTATTTTTAAACTGTTTTTTTGGTAAGATGGAATTATATCAACATTAGCAATAATATTATGACTTCTATATATAGTGGTTAATGGGCAATTAAAGTTATGATAAGAATTGGTTACTGAAAAATAAAATGTTGATTTTTAGATACATGTCTAGGGACAAAAAATCTCATCCGATTTAAAAAAAGAATGCACTGCTGTGTTCACAATGAAAAGGGCTTCAATTGACGTATAACACTTGGGGTAGTTCCATTTAAGATTTTAAAATAAGGGTTGCTAGGGGTTAGGGGGATGAACATATCAAGACACCTTGACTGTCAAAAATGTTCCTCAAAGTTCACGTTTTAATAGTAACTTTGAATATATGTGATATAAGTTGAATATACGTTTACAATTTGCTCATTGGAAATAAATACGATCTATGTCAAAATAGCTACCTATATTTATATCATTTATATGATAATTTATTGTTAAATCTGGTCTATCAGGAGGTAAGTATACACTTTGAATATTGTAGAACTATTGGCAATCATATGAGGTGTTGCCAGAGATTCATTATTATCTTACATTTTCCCGGGTATGCGTGACGTTTTCGTTTTAAGGAAAAAATTTAAAAAAAAGCATAAACTTCGGGAGCCGAACACGGAACCTGCAGTATACACAAAGCATACGCTCGCCTGCATGGCTACCAACGCTCTGGCAAACATCTGATGAACTAAATATTTGAATAACTCAGTCGAAAATATTGCCGGCTGAAAGAATAAAGTGGAATATGCAGCTCTAGACGTAATGAGATTACACACTTACTACTTATTCACGGTACTGGCCGGTGACTTTTTTGTGTGCCACTTGAACGTTATTATACAATATACACACACAAATAGACGCCTACACGTGTTATAACTGAGTATGATGTACATGCATTAGGTGTGGGCATTTAAATATTCATTCAAATTCAAACGAAGATTATTATGCAATCCGGTGCATGGATGGTACACTCTGCGTATGCTGATGATCCACTTCCTCCGCTATTTTCTAAAATATTCTTAAATATGGACGTTACGTTTCATAATATATCCATCAGGCATTGATTTGAACAGCAAAGATAATTACTATACACCGTATTTCATATTCATTGAAAAATATGTTAGCAGTTATGTACACAAGTGTTTTATCTGTTTATATAAATATTTTCAGCGATTACACTTGTTTATCTCAGACTCAGATCCCACCGTGCATTTAGAAGTTAAATATTCTTGTGATAGGTCACCATTTATTTAATATTAATGTTTACATCATCGACCGGTAGGCATATAAATATCAACGTCGTTACTAGGTAAATTTACACACACTTTCAATTCATTGTTAAATCGAAAGAGACAAAAGCATGACTTTTCTCAGTGACCTATGGAGAGCTGTTTCTAATTTCATTATTTGTCCGAACAAGTTATCAAACTTTCAAAATGTCCGTCGGATGCCCGGTTGCACGTTAATGTAACTTTAAAAAAAAACAGCCATAAAGAGTAAAGGAATTAGCAACTCGAAGTAGGTTTAAAAGTTTCTCTACAAGATTTTCTGAAGGTCAGATCATGAATCCGAGAGTTCGTTTTTGCATGACAAAGATTTATTTCCGTAACTTGGAACATATACCGGGTGTGCCAAAAAAATTTGCACCATTTACGTTAACTTTTTCGTTTATTAACCGATTTTAATAAGCTTGGTGTGTCGTTGTTTTCAGAAAATAATGGACTATCGACAGAAATTTTCAAAATTTTCAATATTTAAATATTGAACCCTGCCTACTCCCGGCTGTATGTGCGGGAGCATCGTCCTAAAAACTTGTTGTAAATTAATAATTTAGATTATTTAATTAAGTACCTACATACAGCAGACATTATAAATCGAAAATTACAATAATAACCGCATAAAAATGATGTATGGTGTTATTCTTCTCATTTGAATAGAGGAGCCACGAGACGTCTCGTCTCGAAGCCATTTTCTCTCGATTTCAAGACGAGACGAGACAAAATCCTTCGAAACAAGGCGAGACGAGACATCGAGAAATAATATTTTAATGACTTAAAACGCTCCAAAATTAAAATTTATCACCAAATTAAAATTTAAATGCTGTTATTATCATACGTTTGGAGCGTATGATAATAACAGCATTTAAATTTTAATTTGGTGCATTGCAACTGAATGGTGTTTTCGAGTACATACATGCACACCTTATAGAGAATAAACAGTAAAAAACAATTGGTTAGAACCCAATTGTAATTGGGGGATCCTGTCCCTTTTTCCCCTCCAAATATTTTTCAGCTAAGGTCGGTTTTGAAACTACGTTCCGAGAATCGGGCTTCTACTTTATTATTTATGAGGTCTGAGATCTGCATAAATCTTAAAAGTAACCCAACTTATCGCAACTAAATAGTAAATTTAAAACAGGAAGCCGTAATTAAAGGGGGTAAATTAATTATCTAATAGTTGACCCTGTTCTGTTGGCAATGAGTGGGCTCTTCATTCCCGTAGTTATTAAGTATCTCCTTCCCTGTGAATCATACGTTTGCAATTGTTCCCATTTTGTATTTGCTGGGAAGGTGTTGGTCCTCTAGCGATCCTCAATAATTGAAACAAATTCCAAATTACCTTAAATAATTGACCTATTACGCTTGTTAGATTTTGTTGGAGGGAAGCCCTCGACAACAGGGTATCTAGGCATACAGAAAATGTATTCAGCAATAAAGAGAGGAACAAATACCCCAAACTCACGCCTTAACAGTTGCTAAAATTTTACGCCGGCGAACCAATTTTGGAAGCTTTTAAGTCAAACAGATTTAAGCCCGTTAAAAGAGTCCTGGGTTTTATGATTGCCAATTAAGCTGTTTACAAACACTAACTTCAGAGGGGCATGAACGATAACGAGGAATTAACTTTATTGCCCGAATTAAAGAAAATCGTGACGAGTATATAACTTTTATGGGTGAACGAAAAAAGATGGCAAAAAGACGATTATTCTGTTATGGTAAATTTCAAGAAAGTTAAAATCCAGTTAGCTTTTGACAACGAAATTCCGAAATTAGAAGCAAAAGCTCTCGGAATCGACACCTAAATAATTGTTATAAAAAACGCTATTAAAGTTGCATAATAATTGGATTACCTATTTTGATTTTGCCTACAAAAGTTATAGACGGAGAGCCAGAGCCGAAAAATTTCTCTGAATTTACTAAAGCTGGTGTTTCGGTAGTTGGTTACAGTAATTGTGTACATAAACATAGGTACTAACTAGTCCCCCATTGCAACAGTGGTAAAAATGGTGTTAGCAGCTTCATCTTAATAGCCATGCATACCAAATTGAAAAGTGCAAGCTGTGTGGTGGGGTAAGACGAGGAATCACGCGAGAGGCGGAGCTAGGACGACGAATATGACTTGTCAGGGTCGGACTCGAGTACACACTACACAACATATTTATTTAGCGGTATTGCATTAGCTTATTATATTGCTTAGCAACGGACTGAAATACTAGAATAGCATATTTTGGGATGTGAAATTGCGCCGGGAAAGTAGACATTCTGGATTTCAGAAAAACGTAATTTTTTGATATATTCCAATAAAAAATTACTTTTTGATAGATTTTATTTTATTATATTTTATATAAGGCAAACATTGTTCCTCTTTGAATGAGTGCAAAATTCTCGAGTTTAATCTATACAGCAAAAACAAAAATTATTTGGTCCAAATATTCAAATAATATCATCGATAATAGGAGTTTAAACAAATTTAAGAAATCATACGAGTGTTACTTTTCAAGGAGGGGAGAAAAAAATGTTTGGATTAAAACTTATAATCAATTTGCACCCACTTCCTGATGTGTGATTGTCTTGATATTTTACATACATATCTCTTCTCGATGACATTATAAGAAAAAAATTGAACAAATAAAAATTCAAAATGGCGGCTCCAAGATGGCGGGCAATTTGCCCAATTGTTGACTAATTTTGTTCAAAATTGGAAACCGATGTTCTGTATATTCACTGACTAAGAATCCATAATCAGTTTAAAAAAATTCAAAATAGCGGATACAAAATGGCGAATTTTTTACAGCCTGCTCTAATTTGGATGAAAGTCGATAACCGCGGATATTGGGAGTGTCACTACGATTGTCAAATATATTTTGTCATAAACTTAAGATGACCGAATCAATTTGGCAGAATTTTCTTAAATGAACCGATTTAACTGAAGATCCGGGGGTTTGTAAGGTCGCCGTCTAAGAATCTGTTATCAGTTTTAAGAAATTCGTTAAGGCATCTACATATATGAAAACTTTTAGTGTCCACATCTTAGTGTGTTCACATCGTTTTTGCGATATAGGCGAGAAACCGAAAAAGATAAAAGGTGCCAAAATTTTAAATTATTTGCAAAAAAAAGCCCGGGCAAAATTTCTGTCAGCAAATTTCAGATTCACGCTCAAGCGACACAAAAAAAACATAAAACACGGGTGATAAAATTACGACTATTTATACTATATTTAGCCAAACTGTTTTAATGCACTCCGTTTGTTGGATGGATGTAGTTTGGTTTTTTTCATTTATGCTCGTTTATTCTCGTTCATGCTCGTTCGTGCTCGGGGAACGACCTCCACAAATACGTGCTCGAGAATTTTACATAACTACTTTTGAACTACTACTTCATGAGCTTGTTCGGTGCATCATACGTATTTTAGTAACTACAGATGCGCTAGCTAACGTGATTTTGATGCGAATGAATTCGAAAACAATGGAGATAGATTCTTTGTTTTTTTCGAACTGCTCTAATAGACGGCACCTTGTTCTTGCTAAGCTTAAGTTTTGATTTAAATGTAAATGGATTCGAGCGCTGTCAGGGGCGAAATTTAAAACGTAAAAGTGTACAAAAAATGGCCGAGTGATTTGTCAAGTAATCTTAGGAGGGATAAACGGGAAAACCCGCTTTAAAAAATTACAGTTTTAATACGAATGCATAGATTTAGAGAGAGGACACGTGAGAAAAACGTACTCTGCAATTTGTCAAAACGTCCGGTAGGGTGAGATGTGGGTATGACTGATACGATGTAACATTTCTTGTTAACTCTTCGGAGGACTAATGGAAGGGAAGATATGGTAGGGAAATGCGAAAAATCTCCACAAATTATTGGCCTTTCAAAGGTAGAAACCAGTAAGACCATGTATAAATGTACCATGTACAGTGCCGTTCAATTGAAAGTAAACGATTTTTTTAATTAATGTGAAACAGGCTTTCAGGTAATCAAAACTTGATTGTCAATTTTATTTGTCAGTTTACTAATAATTATTCTATATTTTAAAGTTTTCCTTATAATTATTATTATTATGCCGCGCTTAACTGAACCGCGAAAAATGAGAGCTGTGATGTTACTGCAGAACGGATGGTCAATGCAAGCAGTTGCAGATACTTTGATTCTGAGTAAAGGTTGCATTTACAAAATTAAGCAAAAATGGAATGCAGAAGGAACTGTTGAGTACGTCCATAGAGGGGTCCGTCAGAAATTCAGTACTATGGAGGAAGACAAACTCGTCCTTGACCACCTCCGACAGAATCCTTTTGATACAGCAGTGACTGCCTGCTTCTTAACAAATTTTCCTGCTTCGGTGGAAACCGCAAGACGACGTATCAGAGCATCTGAGCTGAAGAATTTTTTAGCTGCAAATAAAGTTGCTCTGTTGCCACGGCATAAGGAGCAGAGGTTAAACTTTGCCAACCAATTTGTCGGTTTGCCACAGGACTTTTAGGATAACACAATTTTTTCAGACGAAAAATGTGTGCGTGTATACCGCCCAAGAAATTGCCGATATGAAGAGCGCTATATAAATCCTACAGCTCGTAGTGGTCGCTTCTCTATCAACGTGTGGGCATGGATATGTTGCCAAGGAGCAGGTGTTACTTGGAGAATCAGAGAGCGTCTTACTGGTCAAAGCTATGCTCGCATTTTGGAATATGTTATGTTGCCTTCCGTTTCCATTTTATACCCCGAGAACTTCACTTTCCAGCAGGAAAATATTTTTATTTCCTCTTTCCTTTTTCTATATTTCAATTAAATTTATATTTCAGGATAATTCATCTATTCACAAATCACGAGTTGTTACTGAATGGCTGAATACAAACCATATAAACACTCTGCCTTGGCCCTCTAAGTCGCCGGATTTAAATCCGATAGAAAATGTATGGGCACAAATGGAAAAAGACGTTCAATTGAACTGTGGTTGGCGATTGAAAATGCCTGGGAAAATATTGGCAAGGATTACACCAGGACACTAATATCGTCTATGGACCAAATATTAATTCATAGTAATTTTCTTAAGTTCTCAGTTAGTTTGTTCATTTAATGGATTTTTCTACAAGAGACGTCGTTACCATATAGATTTTCCATAATAAATACTGTATATAAAATGCTGTCACCCTATCACTGACAGATACTTCAACCTAAAATAATTTTGAATGTGATCTGTTTACAAAAGCCTTCTTCACAATGGGAAAATTTCCAAAATTTCTCATAAGAGTCGTTTACTTTCAATTGAACGGCACTGTACCTGTAAGGCAGGTAAGGTTTCTTTGAATCAACAAAGTTTTTTTAATATACGAGTAGAGTACGTTTACATTAAGTGTAAATGATTTATATTTTTATCGTGATCAGGTATGTAAAAATGTTTGTCTAAAAAACGTTTTTTTTCAAATATACAAACTAACGTACTTACAATGACTTTAGTTTTTTATATTACCTTAAAAACAGTGCATCAGATGATGTAGTGCACTGAATTTCTGTCGATAGTCCATTATTTTCTGTGAGCAACGACACTAAGCTGATTAAAAACGGGCAAAAAACAAAAAAGTTATTGGCCAATGAAAAAAGTGCAATTTAAGTACTACAGCTTAAAAATTACAAAAGAAGCTTTGTATGATTACGCATAACTGCGCTCCCGACGTCAAGATTGTTCTCATCGAGATCTTAAAATGTAAGGAAAGGTCCGTTTTATTACTTTTTTGTATTGGATGCGTCATTTCGACATTTTTGCTTCAGAGAACTGGCCTAGAGAAACGTCTATTTTCAAACACGGCTGCCATTTTGAATTTTAAAACTAGGCCATCTGGAAACTTTCTGTCCATATTCCGTTCTGTTCTGTAAGCAGCGACACTAACAGCCAGTTCCATAAATATGAACAAAAGCGCCATTTTCGAAAAGTGAACTTTTAGAAAAAGTAGACTTTCAATTCTCTGTAAAGTCGATTCTGTTCCATAAAGTGAAATGGATCTCCCGTTAGGAAAAGCTTCAATTTGTGAATATTTATAGTGATTGCGGGCCTGAGTGTTACGTGTGAAGTTAGTCGAGAGGCAAAATGAGTGACAATTATGACAATTTTATTTAATAATATCCTAACATTTTCGAGGTTATTTTGTGATGAAAAATTTAAATAAATTTTGTTGGTATGTACACATTGTGGTTAATGCTTTATTGTATATTTTTATCCTGTTATTAAAGTGTTGGTATATATAATAAATAATGAGTCAACGTGACGTGGAAAAAAGCCACTTTCTTGAAAGAGGATGAGATTAAATTACTGAATGCAGAGAAAAGTTATGGAAAATAAAGTGACCAATAAAGTAACAAATGTGGAGAAGGGATTCTTGTCAATTATGTGAGAGTATGATTAAAGTTTTATTTTTATTTGAGCACAAGGCTAGGGGGAGGGGGGGGGGGGTGATATAAAAAACGTAGGAAAAATTCTTTCGTCGCGTCGTTTTGATGAAAACATTGCAGTCGTGGCCTTATATTTTTTCTCTTCTTAACACCGTTATGTCTTCTTCCTCACTCTCTGAGGAAGTAGGTAAACTAGAATTCAGTCAACGATAGATTGTATTTCAAACACACCAAGCGCCAACGACCACTATTAAGTACTGACAGTTTATACTGACAGTAAACAAAATAAATTTGTAGGTTAAGGTTACAATAAAGTCGACTTTTTCCCCTAAAAAGGGCCAAAATCGAAACTTAAGCAAAAGGAAGCTTTTTAGTAAAAGTGTCTTTAAAATTCGATTATGGAACACACTTTAGAACTTAAAGGAGACTTTTAATATTAAAGTAAGCTTTACGTCGATTATGGAACTGGCCATAAGCTAATTAAAATCGGTTAATAAACAAAAGAGTTAAGGGCAAACGTCGGTGTGTTCTTCTGTCCGTGTGTTGTAATTGAACTCCTGATAAACAATTGGACTGATTCTTATGACATTTTGTGTGTATGATTAAGTTGATTCGAGAATGGTTTTTAGATTCACAATTTCATTCGATAAAAAATTTTTTTATCGAATAAAATCGACCCCAAAAACCCCCGAGTAGCAAATCTGGACTCATTTCCATCAATATTTACCGAGTTGTAATTTTTTATTTATAGTCTCTTTTAAAATGAATATTTTTATATGCAAAAGTGCATCTTACTGCTCAAAACACTTTTATAATAAATAGAAAATTAAATAAAACATTTAGGCCAATTAAAAATCAAGAAAGGACAATAGAAAAATAGGTGTTAAAAAACTAGTTCCTAGGTGTTAAAAAAAATTAAAAAACGTTTCGTAAAAAATTTCAAAGAATATTTTTCTGGAAAATGATTATAATTAATTCGTAATATACACCCTCGAAAACCTATAAAATTATATGTTTGATACTCATAAATATTCAAACCTTAGAAAATATATTTAAGATTTTCCAGGAATTTTCCGCAAGTTTCTTTTCTCTAATTCACTTGTTATTTAAAAATGAATTGACCATCATTTTAGCTGAAAAACATTAATATTCACATCTGTTGTCCATTAAAAAAATATATATTATATATATATGTGGTTTTTCCACTTTTACGGCAATACTATTTGGAAAATCGAAATTTTTCATAGAAGCAATTCTGTAGGGAATTTAATTTTCAACAAATTTTATATGAAACTTTTTTTCGAAAAATGAGATATTCTTTGAGATATTGGCTGCTTTGTCAAAAAACGCTGTATGTAAAAAAATCTCAAAACGCTGTATGTTGCTTTTGCTGGTGGTGGTTGCGTGTTGACATATATTTTCTGACCTCAAAACCTACACTTTTCTAAAAAAAATCTCAAAAAAAGTTCGCTTACCTGGACTAATGACTATATACTTTTAAATAGTCACCTAAATCCAAGTAGAATTGCATAATACATTACGCCTATCAGCGGATAATGCATTAGTCATTAATGTGCAATTAGGGCGACATTATATGATTAAATTACCACAAAGACCTGCGGCGCTGTTATTCTATTTCAAACGCGGATGATTCCACATCCATCAATGAGACATTATTATTAATCACATCTGAACACTACCTTGAAAAACATAATAATTTAAGTCATTTCAGCTGAAGTCATCATGCGTAATACACGATTGCCTGAGGTTCCAATTGCATTACTCATACTGCATATGGCTTGTTATTCACTGTAGTGTTCATAAACACATAGCTGTAATACCCGTTTCCTCCGATGTTGATATGCATGTTTGCACATAAATATGTGCATTAAAAATGCACATATTGTGCGTGTACGTCACATCGTCCTTAAAATGTAGATGCTTCATGGCAGCTCGTGGCTTTACCCCACTTCGGCAAAAATAAAAATACCTCTCAGTTTATGTAACTATGTATTTGCAACAATAATTTTAATATATTCATAAATCAGTATTTCAGTCTACAGACCATAAGAAATATTCCCATAACGCTCACGCCTCATTAGCACGGCATTTAATTTAAAAGTATGTCTTCTAAACATGTCAATATTTATTTGATAATTTAGTTGTATATACAATGTGGAAACTACATATGAAACCAATCCAGTAATAAAAAAACTGTAAATGTTTCACAAAAACGCCAAAACAGGTAAACTAAGGATTTTAGTGGCGCCCAATTTAATTCAGCTTCAGCTAGTGAATCTACAAAATAATTATCTTGTAGAAAATGTATGGTTTGCAGTGGCGGCTCCTCAGAGCAGGCAAGGGAGGCTAAACCTCTCCATTCACTTTGCTAGTAACATTTATTTATTTTATTTTTTTAAAAAAATTAAATTATTTTTAAAAAAAATTAATTTTTATTATGCCATGTATACAGAACACATTATAGACACAGAAACAAAACAATATGTCTTTGCTGGACAATATAGTATCTTTATCTAAGTGTAGTCTCACGACTGAGTGTAGCGAAAAATAACTGATTGATAGAGCAATGTTTATTATAACTCTATTTCCTAACTATGATTTTAGACCGCTGACCTTGACAAATTAAAAAAAATTGCCCGCGGTGAATCTCAGGGCTTAGTAACCCTCAGGGAGGTGTGGTCCATAGAAGCAAGGGAAGCATTGCTTTCCTTAAAGTATATACTTAAATTTATTGCATTATTTAAAACCCTGTTTTGTTTCTGGTCAAAAACTAGAAATGCTTTAATTATTATAATTTTTAAATAGCGATCTCACATCATATTTTATCATGAGCCGTACATGTCGAAACAACGTTTGACAATGATGTCATGTCCGAGTAAACGCGACCACGGTCGAACATGTCATGGATATAAATAATATGATATGTAATGATTTTAGTTAAATATACAAAGTCAGCATGAAGTGGTTGACAAAAATAGAAGCAGAAAGACTGTTGACGCAACTTTAGACATTATTTTTTAACATTCAAATACGTAATTTGTTTAAACAAATCACTTACTGCAATGTTTTAAATTCGGCTGCGTCCCTGTTATTTTGCACAAAATTTAATTTGAAATTAAACCGACTGGTTTAATTACTATTCTTCTGGATAAAACAACCGATGTGACTAATTTAATTCAACTATATATATGCAGTAATACGATACGCCAAAAAAGATAAAAACTGAGTTACATACAAATAGGTATGTTTCTAAGAATTTCTTCGCTTATTTATAATGTCACCGCACGCCACTGGTAACCCTACTTACGAGATTAGCCTCCTCGAATCCAAATATCACGAGCCGCCACTGATGGTTTGTTGCTTTAAGGTACTACTGCATAGTCCAGGACCACTAAACAAATGCAAGGAAATCACTTTCAACAAGCTATCATTTTTTGTATATGTAGGTCTAATGATCTAATGCTATGTACTTTTTTCTGCACTTTGTTAGCCCCGTATCATTTTCAAATACATTGAAAGACAATTTCAAATAATGCTTCTTTTGGTGCATTTTCATTTTGAAATAAGGAAGCCTTATTATTACAGATACAGAGCAAATCCTCTTTTTTAACTACAGACAGTAGCTGCTTCTTTGACTTCTTAAAAAGGGAAGAGGTAGTGTCGCAGCCAGACATTCCACGTAAAAATAAAATGGAAGATATTATGTTATGGTCTAACTGTTGCTGTCATGTACTACTTTATCTGCCTTGGCCCCTTTTCCAGGTCTCATTAAATAAACGTTGTATGTCATGTCATGGTATGGTGTAACAATAAAACAGGGACATCAGTATCTTCAGAAACAACTGTAACAGTATGATAAAATTCGCTCTGGTTAACTGCTGTTAGAACTATGTCAACATCTGCATCTCTTTGGGCTTGCTGAATTACGAATCCTGCCTGGAGTAAATATCCCTTGAAGATGTTAATAAAACTTTATGTTTTTTCACTTTTTAAAGTCTGCTTGGGAAACGGCCGCAATTGAATCTGGAGCTACTGACACTTCCCCGAGATCTAAATTGCTGTATAGCGCCTTTTGTAGTAATGACAGTGTCATACCCATAAAAAACAATAAAACACTTCGGTGTACAAGAATGCAGTGCAAAATTAACCTATTAAAGATATACTTCATGATAGGTTGCTGGTTTTTGCCAGACTACTCTATGTAGGAACAACAATCCTCCATCAATTTCAAAAAAAGTTTCACTTATGGGATTGGGGATGGGGTCACGAGGGACTCGAATTCTTTATGCAACTGTGATTTTACACATTTCCTTAGAAAACCATCCTTGAACAGAGATAAAGGATACGGGGCCAGCTCGTATTGGAAATATAACTTTAATTCCTTCTGATAATTTGTTTGAGCAAACTATTCTACTAAATAGTTGAAGAGGATTAACGACTATTTGACGGGATCCTATTTTATAACCGAATTCAAATAGATAAATAGATTAGAATAGATGATGCTAATGATTTTACAACTCTTTATAATTTTTTAGTTAAATTTATTCAATATTGGAGTGTGTAAAAAATATCAGTGCCTATGTTTTTTACGGTCATTATGTGTGTTACTGGTTTCGGATGTTCTTGAGATCTCGACTTCGTCAAATACATCCTCAATCAGTACAGAATATGTACATGCTGACCCTAATACTTAATATACATGCCTACGACGTCACCAGTTTCGAGTTATGACGTCATTTATCTATTTTTTGTAACGGGCGAATAAGTACACATGCCATTTTTAGAAAGTACTTTTAAAGGCTTTTTCATGAAACCCATACTTCATATCCGTCTTCAACAGTTCTTGAGGTATTGCCACTTTTTGAAAAACAAAGATCATTAGCATATACTACTTAATTTATTGTTATCTGTAATTCTGGGTGTATATGCGAATTATTCGTGAAAATAGAATAAATTGAAATAAAACAATTAATAAATAACAAAAAATAAATGTGTCAGAAGTATTAATTGAAAGGGGTATGACATACAGGAATACTTGACTAAATTATGAAAAATTTTCTACGTTGCCTTTCAAATTTGTCAAGTAATATGTTTAAAGATGTAGTTAGTCATCTATTAAATGAGCTATTTAATTTATTTTGAGTTTGTATACATAATGCAAGTAATAAATTAAAGAGTACAAGATTTCTGTGATATACAGGCACATTTTATCTTTCAGAAATGTTTCTGTGTGGCATTTTCAACTTAATATGCTCAACAAACATAAATATTTATAGTTTTGGAATTACAGAATTGATTCCATAAGTATTATCCCCATGGTATATTCCGAAAAATAGTGATGTTTATTGCAGTTTGACTATAAAGCCCTAAATATATCGAAAATGTATTTTCAATTTGCGATATTGCATGGAAATCCCTCATACACCTACACCTTATCTGATACAGCAGCGGTAACATGAGTCACTGCATTATTAACATAATGACTAACATGATAATCGCTAATATTAGTTACTAATTTAGTTATAACAACTAGCACGTTTCTTGTGATTAAGAGCGTTAACAAAACAGAAATCTGAAAACATCGATTGATGTTTTTTTTTCGACTAATAAAGTAAAAGTAGTTGTAGTGTTTTGATGTCATCAAAAGACTACAACTTGACCACGTCCCGCAAATTAGACGCGAGAAAGAAAAGGACTACTTACAAAATTAATTGGAAAATATTTTCGTATTGTTTATAAATTCCAAATTACAAAATTATTATAATTTAAAATTATTTACACCCTTTTGTAGATAATTCAATAATCTGATTATTAAGGAATGTAAACAATTTGTAAACCAATGGCTTTCCTAAAAAAATCTGTTTCAATATTCCCCATAAATAAACTAAAACTAGTCATTGTTACACCTATTTATAAGAAAGGTGATCCAAATGACTATAAGAATTATAGAGCTATTAGTTTACTACAGTTCATTCAATATGTATGTATAGTTAACCCCATATAAGATACCGCGCAGTTGCCACGTGTAATTATCAATTTTCTCAGTATTCAATTAAAATATCAAATTCCACAATACTATATTAAAGTTGTATATATTATTTATGAATGTTATTAAATAATAATTGTGCACACAATAATATATTATAGGCCAAGATGTTACGTTTTTACATTTATTTTCGTCTACTTTAAATATGACAATTACGTAAACATCTATTTTTATAGTTTAAAGCGGCAACGCCGATCCACGACCTTTTCAATAACGAATATTCGAGCAGTATATCTCTTTTTAACTTATTGGAATCGTATCTCTCGGATTCTCGAATCGAATAGGATCAGGTTCGCATATCTTACAGTGGCGTGTTCGCGGGAATTGCTAATATATTATACATCGCTATATACATCGCTACGAGAGTTGAAATAAAAGAGTATGGCGGTTAGCAAACATGTTCGTTTCGTATGAAACCTGAAAGACGTAGATTTCCACCAGACCTCGCTTTATTTACGAGATAGGATAGGCATGTTAAAAAAATTTAAGGAAAATATTATTTGACGGCAAAAATGGATAGTGGGTGTCAGAGCAGAGCCGAATTTAACAAAAAAAAAAGATTTATGGGCTGCTCGAAGTAGGTACTGACGTGTACTGAGGTAGGTAGGTACCTATTACATCCTCCACTTAAGACATTTCTCAGATAATTTTAGCCAAAAAATATTCCAGTGCTTGAGGCCGCTAGGTTATAAATGCTAAATGCAACGATATAAGTTAGGTTTTTTATTGGGATTTACAAAACTGAAAACGCTCTCTGGTTTATTACATAAGTAGGTACTTATTGTCCATTGACTTTATTTTTATGTAGGTACCTACCATCCTAGATCACAAATTAATAATTTACATCAGTGGGCAAAATTAAAAGTTCTATAGACTCTTTATAAAATTATAACCGTGTACATACCTAGCCACAAAAGAAAAAGAAAGGAAAATTTTCAAAGACTGTAAAATACCTCAAGGTCAGTTTATAATTTTGATTGGCTGTAAAAAGTGTGTGTATTGGAAATCGCTTTGCGATGAGAAGCTGGTAGGTAGGTATGTATTGCATTTGTAATGATTTTTAAAAATGGGTTGAATTTAGTCTCGGTTTAGTTATGTAGGTACCTATTAACGATCTTTGTCAAAGCTTGTCTGTTAATAATCTTTGTTGAGTGTTAACGATTTGGTAGATTAGGTAGGTACTTACTTACACAATAAATATGATTGAATTTCAATCGCAAGTATATTTATTTTATTTTTCCGTTTTAAAGTTTATTTTTCTCGACTACTTAGCTGTTTTGTACATATTTATTTTTGTTACTTGTGGGAAATATGGCTACTGGCGAACCACCCACTAAAAAATGGTAACGCGCTGAAAGCAATACTTCATGAGTGGTGTGGAAACTTGCATTCAATATCAGCTGTGGTGTTGAAAATATGCATATAAAAACCTTCTACTTTCACCCCCCTAAGAAAAAAAATTTCTACGGCAATGAAAAACATTGTGTAGGTCAGGGTTGCCCGTCGTTCAACTGTACATACATATTGTACGAACTGTAGTCTAGTATCACAAAACTCTTTGGACTCTCTTTGAAATACCAACTTTCAACATATCTGATGTACAAACATGATCTGCTTTCCCCATGCCAGCATATTTTTTTTCTGAATAAAAATGTTATGAAATATGTATACAAGAATAAAGAAAATTGTCTTGCCCATCAGACAATGCACAACCATGAAACTAAATTTAAAGCAAAACTTCCTCACCAAATAAAAATATCTGTAGATTAAAATTAAAGAGATTTATTTACAGTAAAGTCTGCTATAGTGCTTTCGTTTAATATGCAAACTAATGGAATGCGGTGTTCAGTGGCGCGCGCAATTATCCTAATTTCTTTCTTTTATTTTTATTACTGGCTAAATTATTGTACACGCAGCATGCAAATATTTTACATACATTAAAATAATTTTTTTGCTTAAAGTTTTGCACATATATGAATATGACATAATAAGACATCTTTTGCAGTCACTTCACCTTGGTTGCGCATGATGATACGCCACTGAGCAGTAAAGCCAGTAAATCGTCGGCTTGGTCATGCAGGTGTCTTCTAAGTGAGCGAGAAGGGAAATGGGATTTATATAAGTTGAAGAGGGATAGAGACCGATAAGGTAAGCCGCGGACTGCAGACCCTAGTTCTATTCAAAATAAATTGTAGCGGTATACAATTTTACATTAAATATCCTTTTGTATTGCATAGTGATCTGATTTACCGCTTCTGTAGTAATTGGTACGCGTTTTATTTGTAAATTGCCGCAGAATGTTTTGCTCTAATTTGTATATTAAACGAAAACACTATATACGATTGATGAATTGCTCTTAAAACTTGTTATTTTTTTACAACATTCACACTGAAATGATTGAGATGTTCTTTGTACATTGTAAACGGCTATGTATTTTGATTTGATACAATATTTTCTATATTATTTTATTATGTGTATATGCCGTTATATATTATTTACTGTTCCATGTTAAATTTATGACCTTTCCTACATTTTTTGTAGTGTAACTGAATTTTTTGTATCTGCATATAAATTTTGAAATAAAAGAATTATTATTATTATTAATTGCAGACACTATTATGTCCTCTTGACGTGACTGTGACATGCTTGGATGCGGCACTAACAAATTAAGGATAATATTTTTTAACGTATATTCGTCATTTTCATTCAATTCATATCAAACGCCATCAGACATTCTGGTATTGACAACTCCGTTTTTCCCTAAAGGCAGACATATTATGCGGTAGCAGGAATAGCAGTATATATGGGGGAATAATGAATATATACATTGAATCTCGCAAACAAGCGAGTGGGAACAATATCAGTCAGATACCCTGCCGAGATGCAAGAATAAAACTCGGAATTTCTATAATATTCACTGAACAGAAGATACCATGATTTTACAACTACGTGCCGGTATCTGCCTGCTATTGTTAACACGTCAACTTTTTTTTATTAAAAACATAAAAAATACTACAATAAACCAGGGGGTGACTTTAATTAATTGATTTTAAAAAAATCACTATTTAAATCAAAGGCAATGTCCATTTTGAGAATATTAATTGAACGAAAATAATAACATCAGCTCTGTTTTGAAATAAGTATATAGTTATTTTATTTTTCACGGCTACTTAGCTGTTTTGTACATATTTATTTTTGTTTCTTGTGGGAAATATGGCGACTGGCGGACCGGACCACCGACTAAAAAATGATAACACGCTGATACAGTGGCGGCTTTAGGATTTAGTCTTGGGGGGGGGGGGGGTGGGGGTGCGCAAGTAAGGTTGTTACATTTGAAAAATTGAAGAGCGAGAGGTTTCTTTGAGTAGGTAATTATACAGTGACGTAGCCAGGACTTCATTATGGGGCGGGGTCCGAGCATTATTACCAGGATATTAAATCTGTCCCACGAGATCCCAATAGCGCCGCAGGCGAAAATTTGGAAAATTTTCAAGGTCATGCGTTTTCCTGGCATTTCAGAATTTCAATGAAAAGTCCATTTATACCAAAATACCGACTTTGAAAAAGTTTTAGAACTCCATACCTTTTTCAAATAAAAAAAACTATATTACGAATAAGTTTATTGAAATAAAATAAAATGTTTTTATATATTTTTCTAAACATAATACAAATAAAAAAAATAAAAAATCGAAGTAAAAAGAAACGCCGATAGAATGTAAGCATTTATTTAGGTCCTTTAAATAGCAGTGATGCAATCGAATAGCACAGGATATAAAACAAAACGGTGGGCAGCGCACGGTAGACATGGATAATGCGCAATAAAAAATATGTGGATAGTCAAACATATAAAACTGTTCATAGGTTTTATATCTTGTGGAAAATACTGAACAAAAAAATAAATAATAACTACAAAAAGTGTATATACCCAATATATTTTCATATCAAAGTACATAATAGTAGTAATCTGGAATCTGCCATGTCCTTTGGGGGGGCGTGCGCCCCCCCTCTAAAGCCGCCACTGCGCTGAGAGCAATACTTCATGAGTGGTGTGGAAACTTGCATTCAATATCAGCTGTTGTGTTGAAAATATGCATATAAAAACCTTCTACTTTCAACTCCCTAAGAAAAAAAAATGCCTACGCCCATGAGAAACATTGTGTAGGTCAGGGTTGTCGGTCGTTGAACTACACATCCTTATTGGAAAGACTTTAGTCTCTTTTAAGAAAAGAAAAAAAACATTTTTCTTTTTCTTCAGTGTAAATTTCATTCAGAAGTGTCACCAGTACGTTTCGCGGTATGGGAAGTATGGCCTTATTTTGACCTGCATATTTTCTATGCATCGGAAGCTACAGTTCAATGCAAAAATAATTAATACTCTCCGCTTTCCTTTTCTTTCCAACTAACCCGGACTTCTGACTCTGTTGATACCCGGTTGAGATTTTGTACAGAGCGAGCGTAAAAGTCGACGCAGGTATACTGGTAAAACTTGTCAAGGTAGGTTGCCTTTCTAGTTCTGAAAAAAAGTTATTGATTTAAACATATTAAGACTTCAGATTTAGTTTTCAAAAATGCGGCCATATTTTATAGCCCCATGATAATTTCACTTACTTCCACTACTTGTCGACATTTGTTCTTCACAAATTTGATGGTGTGCTTTCATCCTTTGAACAATTCCTTGTATTTCTGTCTTACATTTTTGCAAACTGTACATTCAAATTTTTTGGGACCAGTTTGTCTGAAAAACTGCCAGATATGATCTTTTCGTCCCGACATATTAACACAATTCAAAACATTCTAAATTTTCGTGTTCTTGCACTGTTGTACTTTAATGCGCGAATAATGAGCGGTAGAAACCAAGTAGCAATTTTCTTCGAAGGCAAGCAGACGACAGTTTCGACAATCGTCACCGACAACGTCAGCTGAGAATGGCACTTTTGTGAATTATATTTTATGTAAAATTTTATAATATTCAAATTCGTGAAACATATAAAATGAAAATGGTAACAAATTTAACAAAAATTGCCATTAAATATTTATACCTACCATACAGTAAGAAAAAAAATCTTAAATATTAAAAAAATATGATTTTTTTATTGACCAATGATTATTAGTATTTCTCTCTAGAAGTATTTCTCAAGCCTGCTATAAACGTGGGCAGGTTTTGATTTTTATTATACTTATTTTAGTGACTGAAATAATTTGTCTGATAGGTTATTCAGTGCTAAATCATCAGTCTAACTATTGACAATAAATCGTAGCCAAAGTAGTCACCGGAGATCACAAACTTTTCACCCCTCAATCTGGTCACATAAATCTGGAATAATCGTTGAGGAATCCTCTACATTAATGAAAGATTTAGATCCTTAGATTTTATCTGAAAAACTTTTTCTTTGGATTTTATCTCAAAAGGTCACAGATACTTGATATGAACAAACTTAATATTTCTGAATCCGGGCATCCCGATAATATAGGTGCCTGCTTTCTTGGTGAAGTGAAACAGTTTGCAAAATCCTTGGCAGAACAAAGTACTAGATGTATTACTGGATGTATTACGCCTCAGATGTGTTCAAAATTTCAGAAACTGTTGAAGATACGGGTTTCTGGAGAAGACCTTTAAAAGTACTACCCAAAAATGACATAAGAAGTATACCATTCCAATAAAAAAATGCAATACACGTCTAACTCAAAAACATCTCAGTATATGTTTATTTTAACACGAAAAATATTTCTCACGCATTGCTTTTAGAAATTTATATCAAATTTATTTTAGTTAGTTACAGAAAATGGGTCATACCTAAACAAGTAACACCTTATTTAATTTTTTAATTTGTCTACTCAACGATAACCTGAAAATACAAATGAAATTTCTTTAACACTTAGTACGGTCTGACAGATTTGGCAACAATGTTCGCTGGTCAGTTAATGACGTGTACCGGTTTTTGTTTTGAACGATGAAAATCTAGTAAGAATTTCTAGTGAAATCTAAACCAATATATTGCTAAAATTTAAACAGAGACCACTTAACCCTGAATTAAACGAAGTGTTAAATATATCGAAACGTCATTTCTACGAAAAGAGTCAATGATATACAACTAGAGATGAAAAAAGGATACTATCACCCAAATTCTACGCATCTGTAATGCATATCAAGTATTTATCTCTTATGACCACAAGATATTTCAATTTCAGTTTTATTCATTAAATCCGAGATATACATATGGTTAAAAAAATAAACGAACATTTCCTTCTATGTCAAAAACGCTCTGTATCCTAGAAACGAAGCGTTACATACCAAACACATCTTCACTAGAAAGCTCAGATGGTTTTTGTGTCACCATATCTTGAAAACAGTTTTGTCTGTCATTAAATGTAAAAATAACCCTTCTTCGAAGTCTTCCAAACCGTCTCGGTGGTGCATTAACCCTATTGGGGTAGTATATGGATATATTGTTATTGAAAACGTACCTTTTTTCGTCATTTGTAAACTCCTGTTCAAAATGAACGCACCATTATAAATTTACCGAAATCTTGTTGCTACTTTTTTTCGTAACCTGGAGTACGATGTCAAGGAATGATTTTTACGAATTTGGGCCCCACCGATGCCCAAATTCCCGTGAAAAATAAGGGTTTACTTTCTTGGATATCGGATATATAAACCCCTGTTCAAAATTAATATTGTTGCTAGATATTTTTTTCGTATCCCTATTAAGGGCAGTTTCTCTTTTAGAACATTTTCCCGACGATATTTTTCCATTTTTATTATAAGCTGTGAACAATTTTAGCTAGCTGCAAATACCGGTTTACCTTTATTTATTTATCATTCGTTATAAATGAGGCAATAATAATTATTATTATGTACACAAGATTTCCTGCCAAGACGGTTTACATAATTTCCTAACAAAACGTTTTTATCTTGTTGGTTTGTATCGATAGAAATCCACATTCTTATCATACGGGACAGGAAACTAACTAGAACATTACGATTGGTGTTTCAGGAATTTTTAATACAACGTGAAATGACGGAAGACCTTTATTTGCCAACACAAGGAATCTTAAACAATACAGCTTTAAGTGGGTAAGTATAACGGTTGTCAACAGATTTTTTATCAGTTTATATATGTTATTATTTTGTGATAAAAATATGAAATATTAAATGCAGTTATAAGCAGAGTGCTTGGTAAAATACTATAATTTCTTATACGTCACCTTAAAATACATTTTTTTATAATATGATATAGAGGAAACACAATTTTAAGAGTCAATCTACCCTGAAAAGTTTTGCCAGTACCTACATCATCTGCGTCGACATCTACGCTTGTTGCCACATCGAGATGTGCAAATTAAAAAAAAAATCTAAATTGTTTTCAGTATAGCAAGGCTCATTTTTATACTTAATGTGTAGGTTAAACTCAATTCGACTCACAAATATGAAACTTGTTAACTGTCGTTATATAAATAAACAATGCCCGGTCAGGTTACTAGGTTACGGAAATCCTACACAGGTATTTTTAAATTTATAATATGCTTTTGTGCATACGAAACCCTTGTTTACACTTATGCTTTTACATTAATCCTTTAATTTAGACACAGTTTATTAGTTATATTTCTTTTTTGTATATAAAATAATGAATTTCCTACAGTTAATAAAGAAATCGTAATTTTGTTCCACAAATTAATTTTATGTAATTATTACATAAAAAAACTTATAAGTAACTGTTTATAACATTTGTATATGGTTTATCGACATATTTCTCTATGGGTTTATGGACATATAATTTAAAAATATATTTAAAATGGCACTATAAAAAATAACATAATTTTAACTCTTTTTACTCTGTACACTCATAATTTTAAACTCTTTTATCCAAGTTGTAATGGATATTGTATGAAAAAATGTCTTTCATGTTTAAATAGCATAAATATTGCTTAAACAAGAGAAACAATTCCGGCCCCGCTCCATGGTCTCTGATTTTAGATAATATAAAAAATAAAATTTGCAAAAAAAATCAAAATGGAAGCTGTTCTCGAGGACGAAGATTTCCTGGGATGTTTTATGTATTCATTGACGACTATAACTGTGTTTTTTTCACTATACCATTGCTGTAAGTTAAAGTTTATGAATACTTCAACCTACTATTATTCACTTATATAAAAGACTCGTTCATGTTTCCCATAATAATTCAGAGGGTTGCCTTACAATTTTATTAATAAGTATAATACATTAAACAGGCATATATTATAATGATATCCAGATATCACTAAGTAAATACTCGAAAACTCATATGAAATAAATGTCAAGAAGAAGATGAAGATCTCCATTACACTTTGAAGCATGTCTAATCAAAAACGAAACACCACGTTAGCAGTCTATTATTACCATCTTTATGTACCAGACGAATTCAATATTTCCCGATAAACATAACACACGACACCAATCCATTACACCTGATTATTTTCACACGCTGAAAACTATAATAAGCATATATAAAGTAAACACACTTAGATATGATGCGCGTGGAGTATAAAATACTACATATTTTACGGATAAAATTGACACTATAAAATATACCCAACATCCACCTCAATAAAACGCATCCCCAATTCTACGCAGACAGCAAAAATACCGACAAAAATTACTTAGATATTTGCTACATATTTTCTTTGAAATTCTACATAAGTAATTCGCTAGTTATCACACCAATACTACTATAGGTTCTAATTATTAATAGAGCTTTTGTACGCAATTCATCTGTATAAAAATCTATTTTATTGGAGATCATGAACTCACTGTCCGCCACTAGCATTTTTATACAAATGGATCAACTTACACAAGTACCAAGTATCAGAAATATTAGAATGCGGCGGTACACCAAGAAATTCTATTACAATAACTTTTCCGCTTAGAAAAATATGTATAAATACCTTATAAGAAATTCTACCATAACAGTCGTAACGGCGTTATCTGGGCATACCTGAAAAAAAATAAAGACCTTTAATAAATCTGAAATTCTATCAACACTTCTATCAACCAACATTCTATTTACAAAAGCAGTTCTTTAGTATGTTAATTAATATTTTTATCATTTCGCTAGCTACGTAGAGAAAGTGAGACCACATTCGTTAGTGCAAGCGCCGGTGTACATTCATAGACATGTCAATAAAAAATCTAGCAAATGTAGGTCAGTCATTCCCACATTGAATTATAAAATATCATCTTTCAAACGTTATGTAGATGATTGTATAACATTTCCAATTGCATACAAAAATGCAAATCCAAGTAAATACTAAATTCAATAATTATCAGTAGTGATATTAAGAGAGTTCTGGACCCCCCCACTACCAACATATTCTAATTTGACGTCAGAGATGGCGTGGAGGCGTCACTCTAGGCTCCGCCTTTAAATCAATATTCAAGATCACAAAATACAAATTACGATTGAAATCGATATCAAACTAATATTTAATATAATTATATACCTAATATTTTTATATACCTACTTAATTAACTATTATAAATAATAAAACTAATATATTAACAAAATGGAATATAAAAATATCATGAACTGGTAGACATAGCAATTTCATTTTGAAAAACTCTTATACTCGCATGTAGTCATAAAAACCGTAATAATTGGTATTGTAATACAAAAATATTGCCTATTAAGTAAAAAAATAAAATATGATTAGCAAAGAGCAGAACTTTTATGCTATGGATGTCCGCAAAAGATTGAGACAACATCGATATTATTTCATATCGCCCGCTCAAACTACGCACAGTAATAATAATGGCAGATGTCTCTTTGTAGAGAAGCATTTTCTGAGGCAATAACTGGGAATAACAATAAAAATATTGCGCCAAGTCATTTCAAGAAGTGCTAATAACACTCATGAACACCATTATGAAGTTACTAATTGGAAAAAGAAACATATGTCGGCACCAAAACATTTTTCAGACATTGAAATTTGGTAATAATAGTAAAACGTTTCTGGTATCTGTTCTGTCTACCTAATTGTATCAATTTGGCGTTTATAGTTTAACCACATCTATTTCCGATACTTTAAAAGGGTTGGTGTAAAATTGTATGATTACTAAATTTATAATATTCCAATAAACTATAACAGAAAGGGGGTAATTAGGGTAGGAACGAGCTAAAATAGAAATGAAGCAACGTGTCTAGGTCATTTTGTGTTTAATGGATAATTTTCATTTATTTTTATGACTTGAAACATCATCAAACATGTTAATTTTTTAAACACCATTGACATCGGTGCTTTATAATCTCTATATTTTTCCTACTTTAAAAAAATGTGCAAATTCTGCATTGTATCTCTGAATTATGTAAGTTTGGATGTTCTCTAGATGGCTTAGATACGTTACGATATGCTCATATTTCAATAAATAGCATACTGTAATGTGTAGATATAAAAAGGAGTTGAAGTATCAAAAAATATATGCCATAAATTATGAAGATAATAAATTGCATCCAAACAGATAGTGTGTAGTGTCCTCATTCCTGACGGTGATAAATTCAAATACAAACATTCGATATGATCCTTTCCTTGCGATACCTGCGATCCGATCCTATACGTATGATAAACTAAGTCAATATAACTTATCGCAAAAAGGTAAAGTTCTGTAACATAATTTATTGTGATGATGTCTTATCGATACGCGATTATCACCTAGCTTAGTTTGTACTAATGTCTAATAAAAAATATGTTTTGCAGCATGTTTTACTCCCACACTTACTAATGGGTTTTCAAATAAGAACGATATGATTTTAAAATGAAATAAAATAAAAATTATTTCAGACACAACAGAACATGTATATTATTTTAAAGTACAGTCGATAATATTTATGTTTTGAATAACACATCTAATACAGACCCTACCCCATCGTTCTGTATTTTTTTATAGGTCCACGAGATAACTCTTTTGCAGAGTCAATTTTAAGGTTTACGATACAAGATTTTTCAGGTTACCTCCCTTGAAAATGGTTAGTGCAACATAGGGCTAATTCGATAATTTTTGCTATGAACTGAATTAAAAATAAATAAAAATTCGATTTTGCTACGCCTCTGTACCTTTAATCAAAATTTTTATATCATAAATGAAATTCACGCCTCGTTTTAAGCATGTACCGTCTCCGTAAGATAGTTTTTAGAAAATTCATATTTTATGGGTATGGCCTTGAAATTTTTCATTTCTTCACCGTTTCCTTTAAAAAAATCATATTTCCTTTATTTTCGCAGACGTACGCTTCGACCCTTATACTTTTATGTAGAGGATAGATAGACGATCAACATCGGTTCGTTATCTCAAACGGTTTAAAAGATACGGGTCCGCAGTGGAAAATAATAATTTCTACTTTTTCAACGGTAACTCGAAAACGATCGTTTCGGCAACGAACCTGAGGTCGTCATCGGATCCGGCGCGATCGTTTACATATAGGATAGGGGGTTTTGTTCGTCTGTTTGTCGTCGTAAGATCTTGCGGTGAGAAAATCGATTTTTCATGGAAAAAAAAACAAAAAAGTATATTTTCTGTAAATTTTGATATAAAATCTGAAAAAAATTGGAGACGTAAAATTATGTGAGAATTTATAAGTACATGTTGTCAAACTCCCTGGCGGTTTGTTATAATTTAAAAAAAATGTTTTTTATCCATTTTACCCTAAACAATTTCAATTTACTACGCCCTTGTCCTTTTAATCGTATTTTCTATATCGGAAATGAAACGCACGGCTCAGTTTACTTGTATACGACCGTTTCCGGGTATATAACAACGTTGCCCCTACCGCCATACAAACATAAAGTCAATTCTCAAAACCGTCTCTCACTTTTTGGAATGTTTCGGGGGTTATGGCACGGCATTCTCTGATAATGCATTCTTGAAGGTCTTCAAGCGATTCAGGTGGTGTTTTATAGAACACAGATGCACAGACTTTAGGTGACCCCAAAGAAAAAAAATTAAAGGAGGCAAATCGGGGGATCGTGATGGCCATTCCATACTCCCCTTCTCCCAATCCACCTACCAGGAAACGTTTGTTGCAAAAACTCACGCTTCATGGTATTTTACTATATTAGAATATCAAGTAACTAAACTAGAGGTAAGAGGACAAGATGGCGACAAAAAACAAAAATTGTAACTAATTTCCACATTGTAAAAATTCTTTAGTATTTAAAAAAATATATTCTCGGATCCTGGGGGGGGGGGGGCAAGGTGTCCTCTGGTCCCCTCTAGTTACGCCAATGCTCTGAGAATGTGACGATTAACTCCAATATCACTCCAATACCTGCAGTTATGTTTGTTAACGTGTCCGTGTAAAGTAAAATAATGTATCAACGTAAGAAGGAGCGTTCAAGGTCACAGTTCTAGGTGCTGTATACGAACGCTAAGTTATGATAGTTATATTGGCATAGTATAGGACATGGCTAGGCATCGCGAAGCCCACGGACTGCTGCTTTGCGTACAAAACGCGTTCGCATTAACGTGTATATCGCCTAGGCACTATTTGGCAACTCTGTTGCTTGCTAATTGCAGTAAAACTTGGTCCGTTTTCTTTCGTACGTCTTTTCTATCGTGTAGGAGGTATTTACGTAAGAAGGAGTGTTTAATCTCACAGCTCTAGGTGCTTGTATGCGAACGCTAAGATATGATAGTTACATTGGCATGGTATAGGAGGTGGCTAGGCATCGCGAAGAGTCCTCGGATTGCTGCTTTGCGTACAAAACGCGTTCGCATTAACGTGTATATCGCCTAGACACTATTTGGCAGCTATGCTGTACGCAGAGTTTCATCGCTAAAACAAATGTTTTTCAACAGTTCTTGATTGCCGTTAATTAAATTTGACATTGGTTTATAAAATTCAATTCTGCGATCGAGGTCATCTTCCGACAATTCTTGGTGAATTGTCATCTTGTAAGGGTGACACTTCTGAAATTTTAAAATACGCTGGCACGTTGAACGTGATATTCCTGATATTCGTGAACGTGATATATTCGTGATTCGATGATATTCTTAACCTTATTGGACAGTATGAACCGACTTATGCAGGTAGTTATAAGAGCTAGAGGTAATACAAAATATTAAGCTAAATTTGTTGTAAAAAGTACGTTTCTTCAGGTTACAGTCAGGTAAGTTACAGTTGAATTGGATTGTTTTGAAGTTCGATTTTGAAATTTTATTTTGCAATAGTTGCTTATTAAAACTGAACAATATATTGTTGTCTTTTCATTAAATTTTTATGAAGGAAAGGGATCGTTCTTCACAAAAATTGCTATTTTGCAAGAATTTGGTTATGAAATTATTCCACAGGGTGTATTAAAATCAGTACTCATTATACATGGTTAATTATAAAAGGTTTGTTGCTTTTATAATTAACCATGTATAATGAGTAAAACGAAATAATTTAACCAAAAACTGGATATGCATGTTGGAATTAGTCACTAATTTTTACCACATATTAACACTTGTGTTTTAGTGCACCTGAGTTTATGTTATTCTTCTAATAAGTACGTATTTTACTGGGTACTAGTGTTGGGATGTTACAACAATCATTCCCATGAATTCAACATATTTATATCCATTTTAGGGCCTCCGTTTATACCTATAAGGTCCCTATATAGTCCTTCACGCGACGTGATCTTCAAATGTTTCTCTCATTTTACTATTGTACAGGAAACGCGTGCTCGACCAGGATATATTTTATTGAATAATTCACAAACTTTCACGACACGTGTCTGTCCCTAAGTTCGATATGCAACAAAATTTAAATTCCTTCCTTTGCTCAGCGTGTCACAATTAACAATTTTGAACTTCCCGTAATAATGGATAATGAAATACCTAAAAATGATAAAAGAAACGTGACGTAGATACACAAAAATATAAATTGAATAAAGCGCAAGCAGCCTTATAGTCCGGGATAATAAGACTTTTTCCGGGAAAAAAATCCTAGCGAGATTTTCTGATCAGGATTATCTTTATTTTGACATCAGAAATAGTGCGTCTCGAAAGTCCATTGCGAAATAGTGTGCGCAAAAAAAGTTAATGAAGTCAAAGATTAAATCAAACAAGTCGAACAGCAAAATCTCAGTCAAAAACGAGTCGAAAAAAGACATTTCCCAGCGAGAAACTCGGCTGTTCCGCTGGGAGCCCTAGATTTCGAGGTTTTTTGTTATTACTGTTATATTACTATCGCTAAACAATTAATAGCAAAATGTCAGATAGAAAACGAGTCGAAAAAAATTTTTTCAAGCCAAAAACTCGGTTGCCCCGCTGAGAGCTTTCAATTTCGAGGTTTTCTGTTTATTATATCAGTAAACAAGTAACGACAAATTCGCACCCTTCAACGATTAAATCAAACCAAGCGAACGGCAAAATATTGGCCTGAAAACGAGTCGAAAAAAAATTATGCAAACGTAGAAATCGGAGCCGAAAAAAATTTTTCAAGCGGAAAACGTGCTTGCCCTGCTGAGATTCCGTGATTTCGAGGTTTTTTGTTTATTATTATCAATAAATAATCTCGAAAACACGAAACCTCAGCAGGGCAACCGAGTATTCGGCTTCGAAATTTTTTTGAACGCGTTTTTTGGATCAAATTTGGCCGGCAAAGATTAAAAATAGCAAATGTTTATGCCATAGCGAGACCGATTTGCAAAAGTTGACCTGTTAACTTTAACGAGTAGTATGGACATACTACTCGTATTTCTGATGTCAAAATAAACATAATCCTGATGAGAAAACTTCACTAGGATTATTTTTCGCGAATTTATTTTGTCTTATTTTCCTGGGTAATAGCCCAGAGATAGGTGCTTGTAGAGAAACACTGATCTTCTAGACAAGGGACCATCTTCTTTACAGCTGCACCGGGAGATGGCGCCATGCGAGCGGTGCTTTGCTGGTCTGATCACCCATCTACGAGAAAACCGAGGTATCTGTTGGCAGGATGGAAATTTAATGCTGCCGCTTGTTCGCGATATAGTTTATTTAAATAATATTTGAAAGAAATCCGGAACATGTTAAAGTTAAGATCTATACAGTGTAAATATGCAGGCTGACATAGCCAGACTTTAAAAACTCTACTTTAATATGCTAAAGAAGGTGCGCCGGGATGAACTTAGCAAATAAAGTTCAATTTGTCGTTTACATTATATGCCCGAGACATAACCGGAAGTTAAACGCATACAAAATAAGTGTATGCCACAATTTATGGGCCCGTAGCGCACGCCTATAAATTCTAATTTAACACATTCTGTAAATGTGAAAATAACGAAATACCTCCTGTAAGAAATAGCGGTTTTACTTTTACGCATTTCCATTTCCGCCGTGTACAGGGTAACTTTGACATATTTAACTGGAACTTTTCGTAATAATGTTCTAAACCCTAAAACGAAAAAAAAAACAATGTAATATGGATAAATTTATCAGATAATTAAGATAAAACTAGTCATAATACTAATATCTACTCATAATTCAACGCTAAATTATCTTGACGGATTCATTGTTTTCTAGAAACTAACCGTTCATTTAATGGGGACTAACCGTTCACCTTTCGCTAGTGACATGAATTGATCTGAGTTGAATTGTAGGTTCTTAGCTCTACGATACTGTGAAATGAACACTTGGCGCGCCCTCTTATCATTCGTGATTAGGACTCAGGTATAAATATGATCACAGTTTTTTTGCGACATCCGATTACCGATTTACCATAGACCCTTAATGATACTAATGACAGTTCTTGACGGGTATTAGTTGCGACCCAGTTGTGCTACTGTTGCTCTTCCTTTATTGCTCTGTGACTCGTGGCTGGCTCAAACGACGAGATTGATATATCTGTGAATAATAAATAAGTCTTGTTGCTAGGCGCCATTTTCTTGTTTGATTAGCGTCCTTTACCTGCAGTTAATTTTCGAGTTTTAAGTGCTTCCTTTTTAAACAAAGTATTCTTTTGACTTTCCAAGGATTGGTAATATAGGGGAAAGCACTGTTTGTGTTTTTGTGGTTAGGATAACCAAACACAAACAGCAGATGTGCGGGATTCGATAACTCGTTTATTAAGGTAACCGATATTTTCTTGTACATCTCGTTCCCATGCTCTCTTTTTGCTCCTTTCTGCGTTCTCTAGAACTGCCTTGCATTCGTCCCCAGTGTCGGTTGAAGAAGTATCTCGCCTGGGCCACCATTCGAAGCCGTTAAACATCCATTGAGTCAGTTATGTATAAGTAGCTAGGTGGCTAAGTAGGCTAGGTCCTTTCGTGACTTCAGGTCACCACTTCTTTTCTTGCTTCAAGTTCTCACTTCACCGCTCTGTTACATGGAATCTTCGTTGGATACCTAGTAGGGGAGAGTGTTGTACCTTGCAAGAAGACTAGAACAAGGAGAAGTAAAAGGGAAAGTGGCGAGAGTGAATCGAACTTTTAAGTTAGCAGACCTAGAGAGCTATCTTCGAGGAGCAATGGAAAACGTCAGCAGAAAATTGGCAGGTGTATTAATTACGTGATGAAAGAGGAACAGATAATGTGCGATGTGGATTTGGCGGTTGATCAAGCCATAGAACCCATTGTGATCAATATTGGAAATGGTGATAGCGACAGTGAAGATGAAGTGAAAAGTGACTGAAAATAGTGATATTAATTACATATTTTTAAGGTAAATATTAGGGTATTTTTATTTTTGGTTGATAATTTTTTTGCTTTACTATTACTTTACTTTTTGGTTGAGATACTTTTGCTTGGCATCTAGAAGATACCCTGTGAATGTGGCAAAGATTATATCGGCATGACACAGCAAACTATAGCGACGAGGAGAAAGGAACATGAAAGGGCAGTAAGACTAAATCAGCCCGAGAAGTCAGCGGTAGCCCAACATGATCTAGAGAAGCTACATAACATCAAGTTCGATGAAATAACAGTCCTTGTTCGAACTTCTGGGTATTATAATCTAGCATGACGGGAAGTGCTAAAAATTAAACAACATACAAATATTATGAATAGGGGTGATGGTCGACTAGACAGAACACCAACCACTGAGACGAGCCTGCAGCGAGTATAAGGGTGACTCGCTGATCCCAGACCGCGTCAGTCACGACTCAATCACCAGCTAAGTCACCACTGAAGATGTCATCAGCGAAGAACGGCGAAACGTTTGGAGTAGCACAGCTCTTTGGACTATGGCAGAACAGCCCGGAAAACAGTTTTCAAGTGAACTACGCCGGTCGTAGCCTAAGCACTACAATAGAAATACAATACAAAATAGATGCTATCAAGTATTTTTCTGTAGTGAAAGAAGTAATAATGATTTTACTTTGTTTCGAAATTTATTTACAGGGAGATTTTTAAGTTGATGATCAAGGGAATTATCAACAGATTAAATAATATTCTCAATTCGACTGTATGTTTTTCTTGTATGTTCGTTACCTCAGAACTACGTAATTTATAGATCAATTTTAAAAATTCTTTTTTGGTTGGAAACTGGGTGTTTTCAAGAGGATACCATTTTAGTTGTATTGGCATTGGACCTTGGATTCCGAAGATATAGCGGGGAACTCAGATATACCAGAAGAAATGGTGAATGCGCCGGTCACAACACTATTTTTTAGATTTACATTAATTAAAAAAATATTTTCCATCGGATCAAAATCTAGAAGTGCTAATTTCATAGTAAACCGCATCCTTTTTGTTTTTATTGAGATATAGGTACTACATATATACATATACATGCAGTTCATCTCTTAAATATATGAAATAAAAAAATTATCATAAGACAGTCTCCCCATGTCAGATAAAGAGCACTACAAGCACTTGGCATGTTAGATAAAAATAAACAGGGCAGCAGGTGTTCAACGAAATAGCGGTTTGTTTTTTAATTCCTTATATATCCGTGATATATTGTAATACACGATGTCCAATCACCAACTACATTTATCGATATATGAGAAGCTTCTTAATTCGGTTCGAATTCGAAATGGTTCGTGGAAACATCTAAATGAGAATCTATTACCTATTCGTATTACTTATTACTTAGCATTCAAAAAAGGTGCTCATAGGCACCTGAGTCTGATGGTCTAATAATAATAATGTCCTAATTTTAAATGGACTAATGGACAAATTTTATATAATAGGAGTAAATGTGGCTGAAGTAGCGAAAAGTCATGTCCTGTGATATGTGTTTAGCTTTTAACCTGATATAGCCGGCACCTTCTCTGTTTTATTATTTTAGTATGTTATTTCAACTCTAATGTTTTAATAACAACGCAATAGTATTCCCCTCTTGGGAAAACATTGATGCAGCGATCCAAGAGTAAACTGATATTTTTAGCAGGCGTATTATTTTCTATTGAAACTTGAAGGAAATTAAATTTGAACCCTCAAAGGAAGGATCATCCCGCCTATTGTTCTCAAGATGCTCAAGAACTAATTTCAGTGTTTTGTCGACTGTTTAATTTCTCTTATAAACAATATGTCACTTGATGCACCCGTGAAAAGCTTCACCCGGGAACTTCGGCAATTCCAAGGAGACGGTTTATCTTTCAAAAAGGCGCTTTAATACTTGAATATCAATTGTTTACTACTTGAGAGTCGATATTGAGCTGCTTCTGAGACCTCTGAGAAAATGGCGAGCGCTGAAAGTGCGCATCACTTCAGATTTATTACTTTTATACGCGGCACTGGTTAGAAATTTTAGTTGAACCATAATCGTCATTTGAATTGACGCCATTCCAGTGACAAATGAGCCCGCCAGTCCACTCAGACAAATGACTCAACGTTGGGCGCCACAATATAAAATAAATTTAAAATATTTCAGATAAAAGCGTCGGCATAATATATTAATATATACGAATAAATAATTGCTATAATTATTAAATTGATCTAATATATTTCAATCTTAGAGATACTGCAGGAGCATACCAATGTTTCAGAAAGGCGCCACCGCGAGCGAAGTAGTCGCCGACCTTGCTCGCCGCGTCTACAAGCACATGTCTATACCCCCACTAATTTTCGAAAAAAAAATTTTTGCACCCTGTATAATTTATTTAAAATTTACTTTTTTCAAAAATAATGAAATGGACCCTATCCCCTATTTAGTTAAGAAAACTGCGATGTCGTGACCTCTGTTTTGTTTAAAGAGGAGATAACGATTTTTAAATAGTATGTGGTGAGGGTATAAGCAGGCACTAGGAAAGACGTGGTGCGGGGTGGTTTAGATAAATCGGGAGATAGTTGAGACGAGGGATTGCGTAAAAGAAGAGGTAGTTGGACTCTGGTGTGTTAGTGCTTGACGTCAAATTTCCCAGGTTAGTATATATACTTAATTTGTAATGATCATTATTAAATTTGTTATCTCGAGAATATCCACCATCATTTTATTAAAATTGTCCGTGTTATATTTTGTTTTTGAACTATGAATAATTATGATACGTTATGCATAAACTATATACATTTTACTTGTTTATTTAGTGTGTTCAGCTCATTCTGTTTTTAAGATTAATTTTGTTTTATTCAGTTCGATCTAAGTAATGTTGTTTCTTTTCCATTCATGACTACGAGTAGGTTTTCCGTACTTGTGTGTTTTGGTTACAACAGTGACTTAATTGCCGCTTATTGTATGAGATGATGAATGTTTGTGCCTTGTTGAATTTATTAAAACTTTTCCCCCGTGCCTGGGCAAACACGCTAGTTGCCTCCTGTATGGGACCTTCGTTTTTGCACCAAAACCTTACAACTACTAGCTGAGTTGCCCCCCGTATGGGACCTCAGTACCTTCTGACGAAAGTCGGCTAACTAACAACAAACTCTTCAGTTTTGTATCTTGAGAATGATTGCAGGTTAAAACACAAGTATGGGAAACCTTGTAAGTTTTCATTCTACTTTCACCTAAATGTCCAACAGCATTATTACGATTCTTTTGAATAGAGATCGAGGGTTCCTCTGCCGTGCTCTTTCCTCCTGGTGATTTCAAGGCTGAGTACGGCATGTACCTATTTTATATTGTTCATAAATTGAATACCTGTTTAAATAAATCAGTAGGTGTATTAAAATGCTTAGTCTTTTCTTTTCATCTCAAAACTCCCGCTTTTCGTTAGTAACCAGTGCATCTCGGACAGGGTTAATTTAAATTAAATACAACGCAGGGTAGGTATTTTTCCTTTTGACGATCACGTACCCCGGCCATGTGTTTCTCCGATTATTATGTTTAACCAACCCGGGTTGGTTACATTACAATAAACAGCCCAATTAAATTATCTAGGATGTAAATTATGGAAAAAAAGGAACCAAATTGCGACTTTATATACCTAGGTGCCTTAAATTTGCCCAGCACTTTTTTTGCAATTTTTTTTTGAGTTTTCACATAGCACAACACCAAAAACTTACATATAGATTTTTCAGAGGCGAAGTTATTAGACTTCATATTATAAATTTCCTGAAAGGAATTCAAATAGGCCATAGCGGAGGAATAACAGGCCTATTTATTATAATTATGTAACTTTGGCTGTCTCTTTATATTTTTCACAAACTTTTCCTATAACATATCATTATGTGGAAAAGTTTAGTGTGAAATTAAAAAAGTTTTCCTGCTCCCACATCCGTATAGTGCCATCGATTTATCTGCAAAAGAGAAGAGTATTTCTCCATAGATTAGAGACACTGTAGCTGTGGACCTTGTAATTTATTTATGTCTCACAGAAATACTTATCTCCGCAGTAACCCCCCCTAGGTAATGTGTCTGATGCATTTTCCATTTGCAATATTCCCCATTCACGAACTGATTTATATAAGGTCTGGATTTTCCAATAAACTATTGGGTGTTATAACTTTGTCATAATTTGATAATCAGCACTTTTTTTTAGGAATGATGAATAATCGATATTAATATAACATTTGGCACTAGTAAAAAAATAAAATAATAATTCCTGATTAGTATCTAAGATTTCTAATAAAAATATCCACGCTATTCAATTCGATCACGTAGTATTACTAGGTTCGAGTACCGCAGTCTGCAAAATACCTCATTCCTGCAATAAATGGTCGTTATGTTTTACCAACCTGATCTCGCCTGGACTTTAATAATATTATTTAGAATGATAAATCACTATCGCAAATTGAACACTTTCAGTTATATAGGTCTTCTTTATCTAACATGAGTAACATGCGAATGCTGTCGGCATCTTGTGAAATTTTTGAAATTTATTATATTCAATAAACACTTAACTATACCGTGACGTTCAGGGGGTTTCATTGCAGGAATCGGTAAAATGGGTCATTTAAGAAGAAAAACCCGCGGAGTGCTATTAAATTAGAGGTTGAAAATTGGAGATAGGGGTGTGGTAATTAGAACATTTTTTAAGCCGAAAATGTTGAAACAAAAAGAAAAAAAAGGCAAACATTTCGATTTTTATTTATTTTTTTTGGGCCTGAGATAGGTAAAACCATTGCTTTACAGAAAAAAAGTAGCACAAAAACATTTCCTTTAAAAGGTCCAAAAATGTATTGGGTTAAAAATTGACTGAAATATGGCCATTTTAAATATAGAATATAGCTTTTTTTTAAAAAATTTTATCGCTCATGAAGATTCTCTTTTTGTTGAAAAAATATTATTTTACTCAATAAAAAAAGTGTTTTAAGTTTATCGGTTGATAATAAATTAATTATAGTTTTAATCGTCTCCGGATGATGCCAACTTGGTTGGCGAAACGCGCGTCGAGCGAAGTAAAAGTGTTTTGGTGTTTGTGGAAACTACTACGAGTGTTAATAAATAATTATTCAAACAAATGTATGTATTGTACAACTCTTATAAAAATATTTTTATATTTTTATCACATTTGTAAACAATCTATCTTAACTCTCCTTATTATAAACAAAATTCAAATAAGCGTTATTTTCGATGTGTCTTAAGTGTTCTACTGATGCGTTGCATCAACCTTTGAACGACCACATTTGGACGACGATTTCTCTAATTTTTCTGGATATACGGCAACGCAATTGATCTTCATTTTATGGTTCCCATCAGTTATTATAGACTTTCATAGTCAATATTGTCCAGGACTCTTCAATAGGGCGAGCCTGAGGTAGGTTAGGGGGATTGTCTACTTTCGGTACAAAGTTGATGTTGGCCTCATACCAGTCCTTTGTGGTTCTCGCGTAATGGCATGAAGCAAGATCTGAATAAATATAATGGGTGTCTCAAAATTAACGCAAGATTTGAATTAAATAGAAAACACAGTTTTTAGTTTGATTGTTATTTTTTTATTGAATGCACGCTCCTTTAATGAGCCTTTAATGCACGGGTGGTTGTGGGCCTATTGACATAGACCCGGATTTCAAATAACCCCATAAAAAGAAATCTAATGGTGTTAAATCACACGATCTAGGGGCCAATTCTGATCACCGAAACGAGAGAGTACACGGCCTGGAAATGTCTCATGCAGTAATTGAATTGTTTCACGGGCTGTATGGCATGCGGCACCGTCTTGTTGAAACCACATATTGGCCACATCAATATCATCCAATTTCGGCAGAAAGAACTGTGTTATCATGTCGCGATATCGAGCTCGAGCACCAGTAACAGTCACTGCTTGACCAGCCTCATTTTCAAAAAAATAATGTCCAATTATGCCTCCAGCCCAAAATCCACACCAAACAGTGACACGTTGTGGATGTGGGTTCTCAGAACCCCAAAAGCGGCAATTTTGGCGATTAACAAAGCCATCAAGGCGAAAATGTGCTTCATCGCTTAGGATGATGTTGCTCGAAAAATCAGCATCCATTTGTTGATGTTCAATAATCCATTCAACGAACTCTCTTCGCTGTGCATGGTCATTAGGCTTCAGTTGTTGCGTTAATTGAATTTTGTAAGCATGGGGACTATTAGAGACACACATCTTTAGTGAGTATACACTATAGGAAGCTTCTTGAAATTTGCATTTTTACCCGTATCTCCAATTTCCACCCTCTAATTTAATAGCATTCCACAGTTTTTCTTCTTGAATGACCCATTGACCGATTCCTGCAATAAAAACTCCCGAACGTCTTATTTCCTTTCTATATGACATAATCAATAGCCTATTTATTGGCTGTTTCATTGGAACTGTGCAACGGCTTTCTTTGTCTATAAATTCACCTTAATTAACGAACCAACTAAAGAAGTTTAAGTTCGAGTGGCCTGTTATTAGCACTCACAATAAGTTATTGTTTCAGTTTAAATGGAAGCCGAGAACTAGGCCATCTTACCACTAAAAACTAGTGATAGATTATAAACAAGTGCGACATTGTATAGGACAATATTCGCAGATTCGGGTTTTTGCTGTAAAAAACAACATATATGCAGCATTTGTGTATACTAATTAATAATAATAAATAAATATAGATTAAAGGCCTTTGCCTTACAAAAGGTGAAGTACCGACAATTTTTGAAATATGTCCAAGTCTGAGCCTTGACAAAAAAAGAAAGTTTTTGACCTTGGGTGGGAGGCGCCATGTTGAATTAAAAGCACAAAAATTAGTTTTTTCAAAATAATAAGTATTATATTTGTGCTTTCAATTACTAATATCGTTTATGTTTAAGAAATTAACTACGACCATTTTCTAAAAATTCTTCATAATAACACCCGTACTCGATTTAATAAATAACTAGACACTAAGAAGCTAATTCATCGGATTTTAAAAACTTTTAAAATGTCCGTCCGTCTGTCTATCCGGATGCAGCGATTTTTGTTAACACGCTACGTAATGTTCACAACGTTATGTTAACAACGTAATGTTCAAATGAGCTAATATTTTCCAGAAAAACCGCTCTTGGGTAGAGGAAGAAGCGAATTGTTGTTTTTTTTTATAATGTCCCGAGTTCCAGACCTTCAAATGGGTTGCAAAATAGGAATTAGTTCTAGTGATGTATCTCCAATCTTAAGTCAGAATTTGTGAACTTTTGGAATTTTGTTAGAACAATAAAATTGAATTTGAATGTCTTCAGTGACTGGCCTACTAATATTTTACGTTTAATAATACCTTTCTTATCTCGTTTATAATTTATCACTCGTTACTTTTATGAGGCTGGGTACACCTTTTAATTTATTTATGCTAAAATAAAAGTATCTGCCTACTTAAATCAAATTGGTGCAATCCCTGCTGATTAATTAGAATCCCCCGTATGCCCCCGATTAGCTGCCGACGAGAACAAGGTTTTGCCAAAAATGTTCCACATGTCACTGACCAACGAGTTCGCTTACAGATTTTATATAAATATAATAAAATATAAATAAATTCGTTTGATTTTATTTTTATGTGCATTTTACTGTCATTATAAATATTGCTGCGTTAGAAATTAAGATTATAATTATTTATCTCGTTAGGAAACATGATGCATTACTTTACTTGATTTACAGCTAGTCAAAACAGTTTTCTATTTATAATTCCTAATTCTAGCATATTTATTATATACCTAACCAATATATAATTCATATATGTTTATTAATTAAGTACTTACGTCTATCTTAATTTTATTATGCACGTAATTTTCAATCTATGTAAGACGTAAAAAAAAGCACGGTAGTTGTTTTCCTGGTAACTTATTTATATGAATGAAGTTTTACTACTATTATCACATTATCATAGTCTGACTCACTCGCAATTTCAAAACACCTTAAAAGGAAATACAGGCGAGGTATTTTTAGAATTATCGGAACCAAATAAATATATTTTAGTGTATTGTGCCTTGTGCCATTAACTTAACTGGCATATATGATAATTGTGTTAATATATGCCTTACCTATGCTTTTAGGCAATTAAAACGCGACTGTAACGTCTGTGATACATTGCTATTAAATATTTATTACCTATTTACCAGATTGTGCCTGAATTATTGCTCTAGAATAACTTCGTAATTTCTTGGCAGATTCTAAATTTAAAAAAACAAATTCTTATATATTGAATACTTTTTATGGAAGCACTTCCCCAGGGATTTGACAAGAGTCCGAATCCGTGGATTTCCCTTAAAAAAATATTTGCTTAATGTACTTACACAGTAGGTATGTAGAAAAAATGCATTGCACGCAGCCTCAAAATTTTGCAAAATTGAATTAATCATAGCCTAATCGTTAGACCACCAATCATTTTCGTTAGCACCCTCAGAATAAAAGTTATTGAGAAAAACGATTTTCTCAAAAAATGTTCAAGGTTAAGTTTGCGTGTATTTAAAAAAATATTTTTAACAAAAAAACAAAACCGACTTCAATGAAATCTATTCTAAAAAAATGCACTAAAAAGTAAAAAATAATTACGTTATTCTACTACTATTACTACATAGAATACAATCAATTTATTAGAATACAATCAATTTATTATACAATTATTGTTATTTTTGGAGTCGGTACCAGCCAAGGCGTACAAACGTCTCGTAAACGTCAAAAGTAACGTCCCATAAAAGTGTCACTGTGAGAATGGTAGGTATTGATAGTAAATTCAAGTATATCTACCAATTAAATAAATCGTACATCATTCTGAGCCTCAATAAAGGCGAAAGAACTTGTACAACTTCTAAATGATTCGTTTTCGTATATACGTCTAGGTACATAACGGGTAAGTAAGTATCTTCTTCCGATCCGATAGAAAATATTTTTTTAATTAATTAAATGTCTATAAATTGAGTTGTGATCGGCGCCTTCGCCATTTCTTCTGCCATATCTGGTGAGTTCCCCTGTATATCTTCGGAATCCAAGGTCCAATACCAATAAAACTATGTATAAAACTATATGAGACCCTCTTTGAAAACACCCATTTGCCAATAAAAGAAGAATTTTTAAAATTGATCTATAAATGATGGAGTTCTGAGGTATCGAACATACCAAACAAAAACAGTCGAAATTAGAACCTGCCCCTTTTTGAAGTCGGTTAATAAAAGAACACCCCTTTTATTAACCGACTTATTAACTTAAGCAGTTGTTACAAATAAGATTTGTTCAGGGTCGATGCTGATTTTTTCAGGGTCGATAGAGGGGTTCCAAAGGGGTCGATAGAGGGGTTTCAAAAAAGTTACCAAAAAATTTTATTAGCCAAAGTTGTAGAGAATATTATTATGTAAAAGTTCGCAAAAGAAAATTTCAAAAAAAAAACTACAATATTGCAACAAGATCATTTTTCAAAAAAATAATTCCGAGCAAGCTGATTTTTTCAGGGTCGATGAAGGGGTGTCTCCCGAGTATCCAACCAACAAGTCACACTCCACACCCCTTGTAGGGTGTTTTTTTTTTTATTTTCTTTTACAAACTAGTACATAATAATATTACCAACTACAACTTTGCGTAATAATTTTTTTTTGTAAAATTGGACAATATGGGCTTGTTAAATCGAGTAATCTACGGCTCCTACATTCTGATGTATTAAATAGGGTGTATCTTGTGCTGGTATTAAGTAGATTTAGTAAAAAATACGTACGAAACAAAAAAAAACACGTCGAAAATTTATATTTCGTGTCTGACAACGGGACTCACATTCCGATGAGGGTTTCGCATATAAAGTTGTTACAAAGTACCTAGGTTCCAATGAATATTCAAAATGGCTGATGAATATTGCAATTTACGATCTGCAAGAAGTCAAAATTTGTAGTAAAAGGTTTTTGGGGTAGCAGATCAAGAATTTGTCAAAATAATATGAATAATATTCAAGATGGCGGCTCCAAGCTAATGGGCATTTATTTTTGCCATATACGATCTGAATGAACACAAAATCGGTCACTTGGGAACTTTGATGTCGCTGATTCTGTCAAGACTGTATCTCGGAAATTTTGTGGTCACTGTTCACGAATTTTTAGTCAAAATTAATATTCAAGATGGTGGCTCGACGGTGGCTCGAAAATCGTTGTCTTGGGAATTTTGGGGTCGCGCCACGAATATTTTGTCAGCCGAAAAAACGAATATAAGCTATTAAATTCTTATAAATCTCAGATCTAAGCTGTTGTTTGTTTATGTCTAGACATTTCCACATAAGAATCTGTTTTTAATGTAATATTAGAGTATTCTATAGAATGTTGCACATTTTATAATTTATCACTAGCTATTTTGTGTAGGCGAGGGATACCAGATCCCTCTAGCGACCAGTTGCTATTACCCATCAGACATTAGTAATTAATGTCTTGTGATAAGCAGCGTCCTGCAAAGCAGGCACCTAGAGCAGCCAACTACATACTTAATGGATTTACAAGTAACAACTACTCAGAGAGCTAATACTCCTTCCTGCATTGAATCACACCTGCAAATCCGATATGATAGCTATGGTCATTCACAAATCCCTCCACCAGGTGCAGACTAGTTTCGAGCTATTGGCTCTCATCAGTACACTGTAGGTAGAGGACAAGCTGACCAAGCAGTAGAGAGTAGGCGACGGATACCAGATCCCTCTTTACCAGATTAAAAAACTAGCTATTTGTTTAACTGAATTTAGTAATAATATCATAATAATAATTCTAAATGCAATTGGATGCCGTTGGTACTTTTATAATTCATAAGGACGCAAACTCAAAAGCAGATAATGTTAATTTGTATAGCACTTGGATCTATTAAAGAGACGGCTCTTTAATTAAAAGTATAGAAATGTTTTGTAAATTCCTAAAGCCTTCATAAATTTAAGGAGACGCTTTATTAATTTCTGAGAGAATATTTGCAAACCGTAAAAAGTCTTGTCAGATAAAAATGCTTATTATATTTTATGCTCTTTTATATAAGCCCTATTTATACGTTTATTTGAGTTTTAATGTCCCTGATAACGTGTATTTATTATTTACGTGATACAATATGTTAAAATCGTTAAAAGATAGCTCATGGGCTCAGTTAGTTAGTGAAACAGCTTTCCAAATTATACAGTCAAATTATAATTGCTATATTTTTGGTAAACAGTGCGCTCTTAAGTTTTTACAAAACGTGTCACATGCCGGCTAGAAAATAGTATTCCCCGTTCAACGTACAGGTTCGTAGTGTTTTGTTAGCGCCGTCCTAATCCTTTAAAAATACGTACATACCTACATATAATAGCATTCAAACTGCGCTTGTACCAAGCACTAAAAAGCCACCCATGTGTTTCTAAATTTAATTATAAATGGTGTACCGACCGAAGTACATGTTGAGTACATCCGCAGCTTGCATCTGGTCTACATTTTTCAACATTGAGATTTGTAGCATTGCCCCGGGAATTTTACAGTTTACTTGCTTTCCTCGGAACACACATGATCTAGCAGATGTACATACAGCGCGCAGTCTGCTCTCGCGTTACTTGGAAAAGTGACGAGAAAAGTATAGCATCCCCGGAGAATATTCGGACTCAAATTATCGGCCTGTGCAACTCATTAAGACTACCGGTACGGACTGCCCTCATCTCGCAAAAGAATTTATTCTAGGTCTGTTGGGAATGATTTTGTTTGTAGAGATTGTTGGCAAATTAACGCCTGTATGGAACAAGAGCGTTTAAAATATTTTCACTGTGCAAGCAATAATTATAGCTTGAAATTTCCCTGGACGAAGTTGATCCCTTATGACGTCACAGGGCCCTGACTATTGCCTCCGGTCAGTTTTTATTGATCACTGTTCCGCTCACAGCAGCAGGTTTGTTTGCCAACTTATGTGAGTTTCTCGACGTGTATGATTTAATCTTTTGGGGAACTGAGTCGTCCAATTTACTCTGTGCTATGAGGATATATTGCGAAGATTTAACAACAGAATTATTCTCTTAACATGGCTTTGAATACCTAGAATCCAAACATAATAATATTGTTATGCCTTTGAATTTTAAATGCCTATTTTTAGAGAAAGGTAGCAAATATATCAAGGTTTTATATATCAATACAGGGTTTTTATATTTATATTTATTTACGTCTGTTCGTGGATATTCGTTATGTGCTTTTTTTAGCGGAATAGCATACTTTATGTTATTTTTGGATATTACTTTTAAATGCTTAAAACTGCTTTTCAAAAAACCCACACTTACCATCCGCATCTTTAATAAACTGCTGGTCAATGGGTTGGAATAATTCTAAATTTTAATGTAATTTTGGATGTATTTACCTTCTGAAGAAAATGGACTATCAAAATACGGTTTCAGGACGTTTTTGGAAATTTCATTGGTAATAAATGGCCTGAATATCATGTTTATATCGTGCTAAAAAACAAATGTAAACTAAACCCCTACAAAAAAATCACAATTTAATTCCTACCGAGAATGTAGGGAAACCAAAATCGAGATAAAATTTTTATATCAGTATAGCTTATGGACCAATTCAAAAAAACAAATTTGGACGTCTTTTGATATAGGTATCATTTAAAAAACATGCGGTAGTAACTAATGACCTGGTGGGCTAAGTATTGTAGCAATCAAGTCATCACTGGAAACAAAAATGTCGTTTGACATTATTTGGTAATGCAAACCATATTTTGATATTCCATATTATTCAGAAGATTATTAGAAGTTATTCCAAGCTATATGGGCAGCAGTGTAGTTACTTAATATAATTATTGTTATTAATGTTTTGCTCTTAAAACTATGAAGTGCCCGGTTTAGTTTCATCTGTTATCTCAGGCATAATAAGGGGAATCGATGACTGAAGATATATAAATGTTCTCATAAAACTTACGTTAAAAATGTATGTAAGTTCCAACAATTTTGTTATCTATCGATTTTACGATAAAAGTTCTGGGTATTCGACAATAAAAACATATTCGCTTGATAATACATTAGTTTCATTATTATTGTACTTTATTTATAGATTAATTAATGGTTTTTCCTGTTCATATGTTTTAAAAATATTAATCACCTGTAAAGTAAAATGATAATAAAATTCATTTGTAATAAACAATTATTAACTACTATAAACAATATAAGGATTGCTCGTTTGGTTCATTACAAAAATTGCTACGAGCAGTTCTGTACGGAGTGAGGATGAAAACACCTTAACCGACCAGACTGTATGGTTTTTTTTGTATGTTTGTTACCTCAGAATTTAAAAATCAATTTTAAAAATTCTTTCTTTGGTGGAAAGGGGGTATTTTCAAGTGTGTCCGGTCCCATTTTATTTTTATTGGCATTGGACCTTGGGTTCCGAAGATATACTGGGGAATTCCCGAGATATACGAAAAATGGCGGATGCACCGGTCACAACCCTAATTTATTGTTGCTTAAATTAATTAAAAAGTGTGATGGCATCACGTGTTGGTGGTAATTGCGTCAGAGAAAACTTGTCATTTTTACAGCTTACAAAACTTTAGAAATCGGCACTCATGTTCGTCTTTGCCTCATACAAACAAGCTGCAATGTATTCCGATGCAGGGGTAATATCTTGTTCAGTTGCATTGTCACGTAAGAATATTTCCATGTATGGTTGAAGTCGTACACTGTTTTTAGTTATAAAATTCATAAAAATTTTTTTGCCGATGTTGAAGAAAGCCGAAGTAGTATCACAATTACTGTATAATAAATGTCGCGTCGTGAATAAATCCTAGATACTTCTGCAAAATTAAAACTATTTGTATCGAACAATTTTGCCGCTACTTTTCCGATGTGTGGTTTGCAAAAATATATAGTATCATCTTGCATTTTACATTATCATGTATTACTAATTAATAAACATAAAAAAACTTTTTTAATTGAGTAAAACAATATTTTTTTCAAAAAAATGTGAACGAAAACAATATTCGTACAAGAAGGATGAAATGCAAAAAAAGGTTCAAATGGCCATATCTCGGTCAATTTTCATTAAAAAAAATTATTCCGCCCACCATTTTAAAGAAAATTTAATCTACTTTTTTTATCTGCTTATACTATATGCCTATACATATCTAGGCCCAAAAAAAGATACAGGCAAGAATAAAAAATCGAAAAATCTGGAATCTACCGTGATATCGAAATTTTAGCTTGTTTTTCAAGTTTGTTGATAATATTGATAATATTTTCTAAGAGGATACCCGTTATATATCTGGACGTATATACGGAAACGAATCATTTAGAAGTTGTACAAGTTCTTTCGCCTTTATTGATGCTCTTCAGAATAATGTTATTTTTTTGCTTATGCTTTATTTAATTGGTTGTTTATACATGAATTTACCATCAACACCTACCTACCATTCTCACAGTGACACTTTTATGTGACATTAGTTTTGACAATGAACTACTATTCAGAATTGTTCTCCCTGAACATATTGATATATAAAAGCATTAGGTATACATTTATCTAGAATATGTTAAAATTTAAAATGCGTAAAATCTTGTAGAATGCATTAAAACCATTACATTTCTTAGCTATATGATAGGAAAATACTAAATTACATATAATATAATAGAATTCATAATTATCTTATGAGTTCTCCGACTACTAATTAACGTTTTTCGCAGTAAATTAGTGAAGCCATGCTATTTAATGGAGGTTCAGCAAATGTTTTGGGGAGGAATTTCCTCGACAGCTCGAACAGAACCCTGGAATAAACCTAAAATCCCAAAAAATATCATCAAAATTGGTTCAGCAGTTCGCGAGGAAATCCACTTACCAGAGCATACCAGAGAGATGATTACGCCTGTAATTTTTGTTTGCCAATTTTGTTACTCCTTACAACATCGGCTATCTGCCAGTGAGAGTCCCGTCAAAATCGGTCCAGTCGTTTCGGAGATTAGCCGGAACAGACAGACAGACAAAAAAAATTAAAAATTGGTTTTTAAGTACCGTTTGTACAATCATATGCATTTAGTAAAAAGCCGTTATTTTCACGTTACAAACACAATTTTATTTATTCCTACGTACTGATTTATATTTCTCTATATTTTCGATGTATATCTGGTATATATATACTACAATATTTAGTATATAGGTGTAGTTTTGTCGCATATTCTGTTGAAAGCGAGTTACATCACCATATTTTATATATCCATTGAACTCATCCTTCTTATTGGCATTGGCAGCTACTTAGAAAAGCGTCATTTCGTCCAGAAAAAGTATTTTTAAATCGATACGGCTGGGGGTCAAATCCCTGTGCAAAGAGCGGCTCCAGAATCCAATAACTACGTGTGCCTGCCTGTGATACGCACGTATCACAGGCCATTATTAATGCGATTCCCGTCATCTAGTGTCCTATATTAGACATCCCCAGACAATTTGCTGTTAAATTTCACACAGCATATCCGAGGAGTTGTTCATAATATATTTATCGCGGCTTTTCTTGAAAAATGGTCGTATAATCCCACCTTTTACGGAAAATATATGGTTTATTTATATTAGTCCTGCAGTTACGCCCACCATCTACCGAGACGGTGTTTATCCCTACAGCGTGCGTGCATGGTCGTTTAGAATATATTATATTTCATCCATTATAAATTGGGAAATTTTCTTACACAGCGTGTACCAGGACATTCTGACCCAGTTTTCCCCAATCTGAGTTTGATGCTCTTTTTTTACGAAAAAGAGTTAATTTTCGTTTTATACCGGGTGTAATGATAAATGTTGTTGTTTTTTCGAAAATTAGTAACACCCCGTGGGTTATACAGTAGCGGAGCAAAGATGCCTAGGGTCCTTGGGCACCAAAATTATTTGGGCCCTAAGCCATATTAAAAATATTTGTTTGACGAAAAAACATTATCATTAGTTTCTTGAAAATGTTGAGTAACTCGGGATATTTGAGCTATATGAGACGATAGCTTAACCCAGAAGAAACAAGTGTCCCATTTAATAACTGGATAAGTCTACTAGCGAAGTTATCCAACAAAAATGAATAGTCATAACTCGACAAGTCGTAAAAATGTAACGACATGCTAAGCTTTCTAAGTCAGATTTCACTCCTTGGAAACTTTGGGATAAGGATATTTAGAATAAGGACTAAAATTGCGTCCCTATTTTAAATATCCATATACCAAAGTTTGAATGATTTCGTCACTATATCATACATACCTACTACCAAAGAACTATATCGGTATATGCCTCTACAGAGAACAGAGAGATTATATTGAGCACAACTGAAATTGTACCGCATATTTAAGACAATTGGGGAATAAAACTTCCACGCACGACGATCAGCTGATTGTTGTTTTGCTTATAGAGAATCATACAGAATAAAGGAGTTTATTAATTCGCTTTATATACTTCTGTGTTCATTCAACATATTATTTAAACATACATTTGTAAAAACTGTTGATTTCGTTTATAACTACTAATACAATTACTTTCATAGGTAAGTAAATTCAATAAGGTTTAACCTATTTTTAAAATATTCATTCCCAGAAATAAGCGGTAAAATGGGCGAACAGCGAACATAAAGAACTATATTTAAGTCTACCTAGTTACTTTACTTTCTTACATAAATGCTACTCCAAATAGTAGATATGTGAGTGAAGGTGAAGAGGTTTAAACGCGAAACTTCTTAATCGTTTGTTCTACTGTTGAACCAACAGGTTTAGATATATTTGCTTTTTGTTTACAAGCCAGTGCATTGCAGCTTCCATGGCTGGTCCCAAGTTACTGGCACACTGACCTTTGAAGAATTGTCGGGGAAGTGCAAACGCATATTTGCTGCACTTTTAAAGTGTACTATACTAGAAATCGCTTGAACGTGATGGTGCTTCAGACAGCGTTTCAATGACCAAGACGAAGACTGCGGCTTTGTTGCAACTGCGGAAGGTGAAGACAGTGGGTATAAATAAAAAGCTTACTTAGCTAGCTTGCAACCTTAGCCGAGTGGGTTCCAATCCCACGTAAGAAACAATTTTTCATTAGAAATATTAACCCCGAAGAAGTGGTTCAGACTCTACTATAAACAACTGTAGGACCCCATGTCATAGAGTTTTGAGTGCACTATGGATAGTGTCCATACATCGTCAAACATACTTTCATCAACAGTTAGGTCTCGTAAAGTAACATTACACTCTAGCACTTGCTCGCATAAAAATATTCATACATAAATTGCCCTCACTTGGTTTTGGCGGGTTATTCGTTTCCCCTAAAATGTTTCTTCTTTCAAGCGTCTTTAAACGACGCGACGGGGGGTTCTCTTTCTTTTACGAAGAGGTTTCTATTTTCTGAACATAGGGCAAATTTAAAGAAGAAACAGCGGATTATTTCAACCGTGGACTAACCTAAAAATAATGACCACTTGTGAATAATTGCCAATTTATAGGAACAATTTAACTAAATTAGAAATATTTTACTATTATTACTTCGCATAACTCTTGTATTAGGAAATGGAGCGAACACACACCCACTACCGACGTTACATTTTTTACCTCCTACGATTTAATTTCTCAACAACGCTATAAGTGTTGGTAATATAAACAAACCCTTTTCTTTATTGGGAAAACAATGAAAATTGATTGTTCTGTCCAATTTTTTACTTGATTTCCAATATTGTACACACGAGAATTCGTGTTATGTACTGTTTTCTTTGGCATAATGATTAATACAAATTAATTAACGGATAAATTAGGCGCCAACACTCCCACATAACAAAATGAAAGTAAACAAAAACCTTACTCGTCTGTCTTAAGTTTAATGATCATTCAGAAATGACAAATAAATAAAATGAAAATCACTTCAAATAACAATATGCATTATTTTTTTATTGTTATTTTCCCGCTTTTTCTACTTTTTATAGCCAATTTAAATTTTCAATCTCTTGTTCTAATAAATATACACACTGACCGCCTATCTATTGCAGACCGAACGCGAATATGGGAAGCAATATATAGCTTTTTAACTTACTGGAATGATGCGCTGTCTGTCTTTCATTTGACTGTCTGGACAGTCTTTCACAGTCGGTAAACCAGGCAATCGCCTTTATTTACCCAGCATTAGCGGGTTAGCGGGATTTTCGCGGGTCCTCTGTAATTTGTAATGTACATTCGCGATAGAGTAGTGCGTTGGTTGAGATATTCCCGTATGTGTAGTGCTGTTTTACTGTGGTTGTGATACAGTATAATATCAGTGAACGATGGAAAATATCCAAAAACGTAATTTATTACACTGATGAAACATGTGTCAACGAAGGATATACTGTGAAGAAAGTCTGGCAGGATGGAAACGTGAAAAATGCAGGGCAAGCTGCGATTGAAGGCTGGACAACTGTTTGAAAAATGCCGTCTGGAAAAGGTCGCCGTTTAATCATAACAAGTGGGTAAGAAGTGGGATAATGCGCCCTATAATAGCCGAAAATGTGCAGAAACACCCTGCAATCGTGGAGAAAGAGAAGAATGCAAGAATGGTTAACACGAAAGGGCATTCCTTGCCAAGAAAATTACTTGAAGGCGGAATTATTGCAAGTTTCTAAGGCAGTGGATGAACTGGCATTGACGCATGGAGACACATGCGTACCTCCTTATCACTGCGAATTGAACCCCATTGAATTGATCTGGGCCCAAGTAGAAGGGGAAGTGGCGAGAGTGAATCGAACTTTTAAATTAGCTGACAACTTCGAGGAGCAATGGAAAAGGTCATAGCAGAAAGTTGGCAGAAGTGTATTAATCACGTGATAAAAGAAGGACAGATACTGTGAGATGTGGATTTGGCGGTTGATCAAGCCATAGAACGATAGAAGCCATTGTGATTAATATTGGAAACGGTGATAGCGACATTATTAAATAATGACATAGGAAATAGTGATATTAATTACAAGTTTTTAAGGTAAGTATTAAGGTGTAAGGTATTTCTATTTTTTGTTGAAAATGTTTTGCTTTATTTTGGAATAGGTATATTTGTTTTATTTTTCCGTTTTCAAGTTTATTTTTCACGGCTACTTATGAAATATGGCTACTGGCGAACCACCCACTAAAAAATAACGCGCTGAAAGCAATACTTCATGAGTGGTGTGGAAACTTGCATCCAATTTCAGCTGTGGCGTTAAAATATGCCATATGAAAACCTTCTACTTCGACCCCTTAAAAAAATGCCTACGCCCATGAGTAACACTTTAACACTTTGTAGTTCAGAGTTGCCGGTCATTCAACTTCCCATACTTATTAGAACCACTGATAATATTCACAAGAAATTAATTTTCCTGCGAATTCAACTCAGCGTCAGTCTATATTTTACAATTAATTGCATAGAATGTAAGAAATGCGCTACGAAATTTGATTTACATAATATGTTAAATATGTACGTAACTTTAAAACAAGCGTCTATGTATAATGACAATTGATGAATTGAATAGACTTTCGGGTGCCTAATATCTTACTTTGCTACAACTCCCAACGCAATAAATGGACTTCGGGACGCAGTGTAAATAATGCTCGCTACAAATACGCATTTTAGACCACTTCAGCACGACTCTAAATTCCATTACAAGGCTGGTTATTGCTTATCCATCTTCTAGCGACTCCAAACGACAACATTTCTAGAAGAACGAGTAGGCAGCGGGCTTATTGATTAGTTTGAATCCATGTAGCGTTGAGAACACAATATTTTTCTCTTACTATCAGCAGATCTACACCATTTTTAAACATAAGTAATTATCTGCCTGAAAATCATATCGACTATCTACAAGCTGCACCATAAGAGTTGCGACTGCCGTCCGTGTCGATAGTCAAGATCCTTTGATAATAAGAATTATAATTACTAACGTTGTGCAAGATGTTAAACGATGCGCATGATTTTAAAAGGTGAATTTTCGATAAAAATTAAATTCATGTACCTAACATAAAAAACATTTGTATTTTGTTACGTTCTTTTTGTCAATTGACCATTTAGGTATCAGAAGTTTGTTGTAGGTACATAATTCCGAATAAATCTATTAGGGAAATCGACAGCACTCTTCCGTTAACATTTAACATTAGATCTCAGGGCACTCACAGTATTTGTGTTACTGGATAGGGCTGGAACCTTTGATGTAACTGTAACACTCGGAGTAGTTTCCACAAACACCAAAACACTTTCACTTCGCTCGACGCGCGTTTCGCCAACCAAGTTGGCATCATCCGGAGACGATTAAAACTTCAGTTTTAATCGTCCCGGATGATGCCCTAATCCGGATGATGCTCTAATTTCCATGAAAATACGAAATAGAGAAGAAGGTGGATGATGAGAAGTTGTGACGAGAAATGACCTGTGTGAAGTTAGCAGTCAATTTGGCGGAAATGTCCGAACGCCCGCCCATGGGCGTACGTGATTTAGGTATCCTTAAATTTTTTAGTATGTCCGATTCATAACACTGATTGTCCTGTTCAATACATCGATGCTATGAAACGGACATTTGCATTTTTTTTAATTACCCACAATTCACATTATATTTCAAAATAAAATTTATTATTTTTACTTTACAATATAATCGTTAGTCTTTTATATTATATCATTGAAACTGAAAATAAGGCGACCTAATAGCACAAGAAGTGACTTACAAGTTGACTGTCCGTTTCATTGCGGATCTCCCCTAATAATTGAAATTCGTATTGTTTATTATTATAATTTTGTTATAAATTAAATATGTAACCTTGTGAGGCATTGCAATGACTTAAAAAAACGGTTCGATTTCGTGTTCCAATTTCTATGTTTGACATAAGATCGTTGGATAAAAGTTCTTGAAGTTCTCCTAAAAAAGATCATCATCCATTTGGATCAGATTCGAAAGCCCAATCCGGATATATCCAGCGGGATTGCATAAGTAATATTGTATTCTGGTTAATTCCGAGTCTGTCACGATCGTTTATAAATTATATCAAAAATTTCTTTCCGCTTTAGAACACTGGTGGGAGATCGTTGCCCAAGTCAAAGCTGCATTCGATATCTCTGTTTCTCTCTCTCCCTCATATCTGTCATATGCTTTATCTCACTTGCGAGACGAAGATGTTATCAAATGTGTCGTGACGCGACCTTGAAAATCACTCATGCGGCTAGAGAAGTATTCACTTCAAAAAATAATCTCAGATTCAGCAGCGGCTGCCAGAAAACTTAAGACTGGCTGCCAACTTAAACATTTGAGATAATACTCGTATGACATAAGATATCAAGAATTTAACGTTAAATAAATGCAAAAATAGAAACTTATCCTATCCCACTGTATGACATTATATAATGTTGTAAAGATACGCACCAAGCACGATTCTCATCAATATGATAATTGGAACAGCATACTACATACTTGCCGAAGGAGAAATTAAAGATCATAATAATTATGATAAAATCCAAGGATTACGAATATTTCACATGTTTATTTACGATAATGTAAAAGAATAATCGTTCAACAAATATATTTAAAGCATTAACGTAAATCAACGGCTAAGGATTCTGGCAACAGATGTTCGCTTTATTACAAAATTCAGTAATTCTTTCCGTACGACGATATTACGCAACGCTTAAAAGTAATCGATGTTATATGGGCCTACCGCGCCGACTTTCACTGAATTCAGAATGAGATAATGGATACAGCTCATAAACTTTAAGTGTTCCCATCACTTGCGCTACCACAATCATCAAAGAATGGTTTGTATATTCCCTGAAATTATAAAAGGCTAGCAGTATGATGAAATTAAACGATGAAAAGGAATGAACATAACGCTTAATTTTTAACTCGACTCAGGCGCTGGTTATATTTACAAAATGGCGTGGGTTGTTTTTATGGAGGAAGGAAGCCATTCCGATTTTCGAGCTGGCATGGCGGTTTCGTTTCACCAGTATAAACAAGCGAAGGGCACCGCATTCTTAACGGAAACAGAACAATATTTGTAATATGGATATGGGCTATTATGGCTCTGGGATATGAACTGGACACCTGGACACCGGACTAATATGGATAGTTTATTTTTTAAAGTATTGAAGTTCGAATCATCACCATATTTATGACAAATTAATTAAAATTTCGGGCGGATATATACAATATTAATGTTCGCAGAAAAAATATGCTTACCATTCCTCCTCAGTATCGGAAAGAAATTTATCTTCTTCGAGATCTTCTTCGGCTTTAAATTTAAAACCGAATAAAATCGGCACAATAGATATCACGGTTGACCCACACATATATATCACACTTAAGACACAGTTGCTACAAAGCCAATGGTCTTACTTTTTATCTCATTGAAAATTACTTTATCGGTATATTTCTTTTCATCTTTCTTTTTCTTCTTCTTTCTTTTCAACACTATGAAAAATGTAGTCTATATATAGCACACGGAAATTAGACAAATTTATGCGGAATAGAAGAAAAAAATTATAATAAGCTGAAATTTCTAGGATAGTTAGCTTACGTGTGTAAGAATACATATTAAAAAAAGTTCCCACCCCTTAGTGGTAAGCTTCATCCCTATCTCACTCCCTCGAACTGTTTTTTTACAATATCTTTTAAACGCTTTATCTTAGGGAAAAACATAAGTATAGAAAAACGTTTGTTCTCTACAAAATTCTCTACAAAAAAGGTTTTATATAGTATGTATCGATTTTTCTATTAATTTTGCAACCTTGCCAACAAAGAACGATTGATTTCTCAACTACTTCAGAACATTCAAAATGAAGAGATACAAACTATAACCGCGGATAATGATGCTGATACAGTTATAGTTGATACAGTTATAGTTCACACTGCTATAGAAAAAAGTTTTAGATCAGAAACGGTCGTAATAGGACAAGACGTCGTTCTCCTTACCTTAATGATTGCCCTAACGCCAACTGAAAATGATATTAGACTATTAAGGGATGCCCAAGGTAACATAAAAGAGAGAATTTATATTTCTAAGGACTTACAGTTATCAATTGTCCTTAAGAACTCAAGATAAACAGTTCTTTTTGCTCATGCATTTAGTGGTAGTAGCACAACGTCTGCTTTTTTGGAAAAGGCAAACTCCAAATTATTAATTTATTAAACTCAGAAAGAAATTTACAAGAAGTTGTTAAAACCTTTAACAAACCAAATGCTACAAGACAGGATATTACTGAGGCTGGGAAAATATTTACTCTTGCAATATATGAAGCACAAACAAATGAAACATCAATAAATCATCGGAGGTATGTTCTGTTTAACACCTCGGTAGGCAATTCTAGTCAAACGGTTACTTTGGCAAGGCTACCATCGACGATTGCAGCTTTGCAACATTCGTTGCGGGTTTACCACCAAATTCAGGCTTGGTGTTTTAGAGCCAGAAGAATGGGGATGGAAGAAATCAGGTGATATGTTAATACCTGTTTTGAGCACTGAAGCACCAGCTCCTTATCAATTTTAGAGTTAATTTCGTGTACCTGCAAAAAGGGCTGCGGAAAGCGATGCGGATATTTCAAGGTTGGTTTAAAACGTTCGGTTATGTGTATGAACTGTCACGGACAAGGATGCTTTAATGCGGAACGGACCGAGCAAGAATAAATGCCTTAGTGTGTTAGGCCTCAAGGGGAAACCACATAAAAAAACGCACCGACAAACTCTACTTCCTGGGTGGTGTAGAAACGAGTTTGGTTTAGAAATCGCTAATGACTATTTTTGGTTCTTGTTAAATTCTATCTAATGTATAAAAAATTGTTGAAGCCGAATGCTACAAAATATTAGTAAGGCTGGATAAACATTGTGTTGCCATCCAAAAGCGTTTTTGTTACCTACCCCTAACTTTGCCGTCTGCAAACGGCAAACAGGACATGTTTTATAGAAAATTTAATTCTGAATATTTTTTAATACCTCTATTTTTGGACTTAGGACTCACAAATTACGTTGGTGAGTTACTTAGGTAGAGTAATGGGCCCAACACGCTCCCTTGTGGTACCATTTATTTAATTAATAAGTTGGAAGTTTAAAAAGGCAGAAAACTTAAATCCAAAAAGGATTCTGGAAGCACAAAATTACTACTCAAAAGAATACAACCTCTAATATAGAATAACAACCTGATCCCAGCTTATAAATTTGGATTCAGACAAAAAACATCTACTATAGATCAAGTGGGTCGAATAACAGATGCCATTGAAAAGGCTCTATAAGAGAAGGAAGTTTGTTCAGTAGCCTTCTTAAACGTAGCGCAGGCCTAGGATAAAGTTTGGCACAACGACAACGGACTGATACTTAAGTTAAATAAAATGCTTCCAAAACAATGGGTGCAAATTCTTACGTCCTATATAACAGACAGGATATTCAGTCATACAAGAAGATGAATATTCAGACATAAAAGAAATCAAAGCAGGTGTACCTCAAGGTAGTGTCTTGGGTCCAGTCCTCTACCTTTTGTACACCAGTGATATACCAAATACACTGCTGGCCAACAGGTTGGAATAATTCAAAATTTTGATGTAATGTTGGATGGATATAGCTTCTGAATAATATGGAGTATCAAAATACGGTTTCCAGGACGTTTTTGGAAATTTCATTGGTAATAAATGGCCTGAATATAATGTTTCTACCGTGCTCAAAAAAGGAATATCCGGGGTGTAAACTAAACCCAACAAAAAATCAAAATTGTATCTATCATATTATAACAAAGCCAAGTACCTTGGTATGAGATTAGATGCTAAGCTCCGATGGAAGGAGCATATAAAGAAGAAACGAAGCGAGCTTAGTTTAAAATATAAACAGCACTACTGGCTTCTTGGTAGAAATTCCAAGTTGTCAGTATACAATGAAATTCTAGTTTATAATCAGATTTTTAAACCCATTTGGTTATATGTATCAGCTCTGGGGTTGTTCCAAAGATAGCAACATCAAGTGAATCCAAACATGTCTGCAAACAAGTCCTGCGTAACATGGTAAATGCTCCATGGTATATACGCAATAGTGATCTCCATCGAGACCTTGGAATTCCTATGGTTGGAGATGAAATAAAAAGATTTGCTGATAAACATGAAGCCAGACTATACATCATCATAGCAACATTGAGGGTCCTCAGCTGCTGGACAATCAACATCTTGTTCGAAGACTCAAGGGGACTAAACCATTCGAACGTGTAGTGGTATGTGGTAAAAAGTAAGGGGCATCACTGGATGAGCTTTAGAATAATTTGGTTTCTTCTCTTAGGCTAAGATACATTAGATAATAGCTGATGGTTGAAGCACTTAAACTGATCATATTGATCAGTTTCATTGTATTTAAAAAAATGTATCCTTGGTATCGAAAACGTTGAGATTTGTTGTGAATTCGATTTTAAATTTTTGCATGGAACCATTACATTTCTAAGAAAAGTAAAGTGGCATAAAAGGAACCTTACAAAAATTAACTGAAACATCACGATTTAGAATACTTATAAATGTTTAAAAAAAATAAATATATGATGGCTCATGCTCTAATTAGTTCGCCAGATGTTCAGACAGTACATAAATAGTATATGTTTATATAAATCAGTAGTCCTAACACCTAAGATGGAATAAAATCGGCATGGAATGTTTAGTGTATACAAGCATGTAGAGTAGGACAAGGTGGACACTTGCCTCGACTATTATTCAATCTAAACATGGATGGCCTCTCCAAACAGCGCACTGAAGTATAGAGCTCGATTCTGCATTAGAAACATTAATTAATTGATGGAGCTATGCAGCTGACATCATGTTGGGTGTCCTTTTAATAGTGGTCTACGATATGGATCATCATCTGTGGGTATATTGCGTGGCTATTTTGACCTCGTTAAAATATATTAACTGGGATAACTCGCATTAAAAGGCGCTAATGAAGTACTTTCAACGCCGTTAAACTGTTCACACTAAAGCATTTCATATAGTGGATATAAAATATGAACTTAAATAAGTAAATCTATATTATCGTGTACATTTATCATATTCATAATACCGAATTTAATGTCACGTATTTCCCAAACGCTTGAATTATTGCCAAATATTTTTCGACCGTGAATTTTTGGAAAATTATTTTAATTCTCTTTTAAAAAATCATGTACTGGAAAAATTTCCCGTAATTAATTGAAGCACGCGGTGGAGTATTCGGTAAGAAAAATGCATACGAAAATAAATTAAATAAATACTAATTCATAGTACATATAATCATAGCAACGATTCAACAGAAGTAGTGTCGAAAATGGGCTATTTTCGACACTCATGTTGGTTGGTGTCGTTGGTTGGTGTCGTTTCAATAAAGT